>JAABOM020000049.1:24401126-24418273 GCA_011800125.2 Solanum clarkiae | reverse complement strand
TATTAAAATTTAACAAAAAAATAAGAGAATGATCAAAATTGCACCACTGTAGTAAACATTGTGTACTATTAGTGCTCCAACCAAAAGAATATGGATGATTTTGAGTCCAAGTCCAAAAATAATACACTATTTTAGCCTCTTCTCATAAACATTGTGTACTATTAATGATCCAAGTAAAAGAATATGGATGATTTTGAATCCAAGTCCAAAAATAATAGAATAGACTATTTTGGTCCTTTCCTCTTCATTTGAAGGACAAAAATTAAAGAGCAATCCATGTGAAGGGCAAAACATGAGATATTCACTTGAATATCCCTATTTTAGGGTGATCTTCAATTTTGCGCTTCCACAATTTAATTACTAAGAGAACGTCGAAAAATCTTGGACATTAAAAACTAAAAATAATTGCAAAGCATACAATACATAAGTTCAATTTCAAACATTATTCGTTAGAAGTTCATAACCCACGAGTTTTTTCTTACAAGATTAGAAAAAAATAAATTTTGCAAGGCACAAGTAATGCCTTCGTAAATTCAATTTCAACCCACACAGTTATATCTCTTCATTCTCTGAAAAGTAATGAACTAAGCCTATCTGACCGTTTTGAATGGTAGTCAAAGTTAAACTTGATTATAGTAACATAATATTTTAAAATTAAATTTATACATTTAAAAAGCAGATAAAAAGTAATATAAGTTATAATTTTTCTTGTGTTAATATCATGAAAATATCTAAGGAAGAGAGAAATTTTATGGTAGTGCGATATTCTGTTTACTATTTGCATATGGAAGAGGACTCACTTTTTTAAGGAAGTCTCCCAAATTTTTAAGGACTCACTTTTTTCATCTTATTTTACATATGGAAAAATTATGATCTAAATTAATTCATTAATATTTGTATAGTTATAAATAATTTCATTAGCAAGAAAATGAGATTTAAAGTTAAATTACTTTTTTAAAAAATGAAAAAGTTACAATTTTTAAACAAATTAAAAAGAAAAGTTCACGATCACATAAATTTACAGGAAATTAATAGGTTAAATTTAAAAAAAAAAATATTTCGTGTCTCACACAACTGACACTAATTTTGTGAAGTATTTTTTGTCTCACAAATTAGCGGACCCATAAATTGTTGATCATCCAGCTTGTGAGATGAAAATAAACATTCCAAACTAAAAACTAGTGTCAATTGTGTGAGACACATACTAAACATTTTCGATTAATTTTATGATAATTTTCCTCTATTATGCTTTTGAAATGTTAGGGTGAAAAAAGTAGTAGATCTTTATTCATTTATTTATTTTAGAAAACAAGAAATACTTAGAAAATGTGATTGATATTCATTGATTGTTAAGTTACATTCTAATAATACTCCTTTATTCATTTCAATCATGTGTCTTAGTTAACTATTTTATTAGCATGACTTTTCATATAATTTTTAAATATTTGAAATTGTTAGCTAGTGCAACTTATAATATTTTTAATATAATTTTAAAATATATAACTTTTATTTCAACAAGTTAAAATATTTATTTTCTAATTTAATTTGAAGCCTCTTAATAAAGTTTAATTTTAGGCTCCTATTATTTTTGAGCTACCTCTGAGAGTTTACAACAATATACTTAGTGAAATTCGATAAAGTGAGATATAAACAATATATAGCGTATGTATATTATCACTATTTTTGTGAAGATAGAAATATTATTTCGAAAAAAGTACGAGCGAAGGAGTTTAAATGCTCTTAATCTTTGTCTCTATTTGTGTCTTCATCTCAAAAATGAATTCAGACATAATGGAACATGTCTTTTTCAGGTTTTTCCTAGAACAATCAACGGTCACACTTCATAATATTTGTATTTTGTCCCTCATGATTTTTCCTCTGGTGAGCGCTGCTCCTACACTATATGATTTGATTAGAATTTAATAAAGAAAGACTTTTAAATTTGTGATCTAAATAATCTTAGATATTTATGACAAATAATTTTTTAAAGAACATTTTCTTGGAAGATAAGTGAGTTTCTCACCTACTTTCCAGCGTTTTGTAAGTAAACAAGAAAATATTATCTGAAGGATATTTATATGTTATCTAGCAAGATACTATGGAGACAGGATAAGATGGGGACTGGAAATTTCGGGGTGGTGGGGGTGGGATGGTCGGGGGTTGGGATCTCGGGAATAATAAATTTGGAATGCTACTTATGCAAGTTGTTTTTGTATTTTTATTAGGAAAGTCATTTTCCTCTTTTTTAAGAAACTTGTTTTCCTACAGAACATTTTGATCAACCAAACATAAGAACCATATTTTCGTTCATACCAAACATACCTTACATATCATTTTATTGAGGATAAACGAGAAATTTAATTAATTTTTTTAATTATAGAAAGATGACATTCATTTTAAAATGAACTAAAATAAAAAATGTGCCAAATAAATTGAAACATAAAAAATGTTACTTAAATTAGTTGGTGATGCTTTTACACCATGTTATTTATGTGAAAAGAAAAAGAAGTACATTGACAACTGATTACATATCAGCTGGTATGAGGGATGGAATAACCAAATATATCTGATGGAACTATTTTGTACCACCTTTCAATATGGGATAGTTATCCACCATTTTATTACAAAATGATGGAATATAATAATCTCGAAATCAGCTAATATCTCAAATCAAATATGGGATTAACTCAATTTTTTTAAGTTCGGGATGTTATCCTTATCCCACGTACTAACAACCTCTTGGAATCACAATTTTTGACCCGCATTTTAGCACAACTCATGTCAATCCAAGTAACTTTTGGGCTGATCATTGATTCACATACTTATTAACTCAACTCTTTTTTTTCTATTCAAATTTACTCCAGCCCATCTATTTGACACAATCAATCTCATCACTAACTCGGAAGATTATAGTCATTTCTATGTACACAACAACAATGAAATCAGAAAAGTTAAATTAGCCCATGAAAATACGATTTTACCAACGTTTTTTAATTTGTGTCCCATTTGCAAATTAGTTCAACTCATTTTGATCTATCTTATGCAACCAGTCTAAAATCTTGGTTGATATGTAGCCTAAATTACCCCATAAAAAATCTTGTTAAAATATTTTAAGATATTCTTTTTATTAAAAATGTGATATATATATATATAATCATAATAAAGATTTTTTTTTAATTCGGTACTTATATAAATTCTAGAAAAACCAAATAAATTACTATAACTTACTAAAAATTAGATTGGTTAAATTATGACCCAGTTATTAACCAATTTTAGCCCAATTAATAATAATCTGCTTGTTTATTAACCTAGTTCACGGAACATATTCAAATTCAACTTAATCCGCTCATTTGATACCGTACTTGAAACAAACAGCAGAAAAATGCATATTAGGCACTTTTGACTGCTCATTTGGTATGCGTGAGGATTCACGCAGACTCACCCCGATGATTCCTTCCTGTATGTATATGGCTGTATCCTCACTGTCAAAATGCACAATATATACTAATCAATCACTATTAATTACTTTAACGTATATTACTTTGTATTTGTAGTAATTGTTGCGAATACATACATTTTCTTGAGCAAATTCCAACTTGGGAAAAATATCTACTAGTGCTTTTGCGACAATGAGGTCGGATCTACTGCTGCTGATGAGGGTGATAATTTTGTTAGCATTGATGAAATGCGCGGCCAGTAGACTTGACAAGGTGGGCGGCAAGTATGGCTGGGGCCAGAATGTTAACTATACCGATTGGGCTGCTCATCGCCATTTTTACGTTGGTGACTGGCTTTGTGAGACTCCTTCACCTTTAATTGCTCTCACTCTATCATGTACTAATCGTGTATAGAAGTTAAACTCCATTTGAATATGATTTTATTTTATAGCTATGGTGTAATTTAACTTGCTATAGAATAAAACTTGCATGATTTTCAGATTACTAATTCTCCTGAATGTAGGTATTAGTTTTGTGGAACAAAACAACACTAATTAGTGGTTGCTGAACTGAACTTGTGCTTTCCTTTCAGATTTTGTGTTTGACAAGCACCATTACAGCGTGCTGGAGGTGAACAAGACGAACTATGAACAGTGTATTGATCGCGAGTTTATAACAAATATTACAAGGGGCGGGCGAGACGTTTTTCAGCTAACTCAGGCAAGGGCTTATTGCTTTATCAGCGGTGGAGGTTACTGCTTTCATGGAATGAAATTGGCTATAAATGTTGAAGAACCTTTGCCAGTTTCTCCCCCACCTTCTTCGTCAGACAAAACTAATACTTCTCCACCCGGAATAGGCAAACATTTTATTACACCCGTTCTTGCAATTAGCACTCTTGTGTGGACGTTCTTGTTTGCTCAAGCTAGGTTTTCATGACCCCACGACTCTCTGCAGCCTAAGGCAGATCTAGAATTTAACAGAGAGACACACATACATATTTTAGGTTTATCTTAATTTTGAACTTGGGAAATTGTTGTTATATCAATGTTTATCAGGGAATTAGCTTTGTTCGTGTGAGTGGATTATGAATCAACTGCTTGGAGATTCTATCTTGTTTTGTTTTCATGTGTTAGCCTTTTTGTTTTTGCGCTTGTTCCTTTATCAAGTTTAGGAGTGTTCATGATCATCGGTCAGTTCTCATTTTGGATCAATGTTGAATCCTCCCGACAAATGCTAAATGTTGCTTTCTTGGATACTTTTTGAATGTACTCATTAGAATTCCTGATTCCGCCACTACGTTCCTTCATATGCTGCCCTGTTTTATTATTCATGCTACTATTGGATGCACAAATATTATATATACATCAACACAGGTTACCCTACTAGACCAAATTGAAAATTATCCCGGCAAGTGATCTAAAATGATGTTTCAAATCATGGAGAAGAACAAAGAATAGAAGAAACTACTCTGTTTCATTCAGAAGGGCATAGAATAACTGGACTGGTTTACCTACAAACATCTTTACTGATGCACCAACACCATTAGCAAATAGCTATTCTCTGAAATTCAAAGCTACTAAGATACGTGTGAGATTAATATTCCTGTCTGCACATTATAACTACTACGTACTAAATTACGTTGAATTAGTTAACTTTCATACTACTAACTCTCAAACAAATCAATAGTGCTGCTGCTGCTACTACTGCTTACTGGTTGAAAGTTTGCTGTGCACAGCAACTGCTTGAGAAATTAGGCTAGTAGCATCACTAGAATCTTGAGGAAGCAACGTAATGTTCCCCATCTCGATTATCTTCTCAAACACTTCAACATACTGCTCAGCAACCCTCAAACTAGTAGCATCAGCACCTCCATTTTCGAGAATTGCTCTCGAAACTTCAGTTATTGCACGCGCGGTCGCTTGAGCATTAGCCAAAATAGCCTCAGCTTCTCCTTAAGCTCTATTCACTTGGTCTTTTTTCGCAGTCTCAGACTCCAAAATCACAGCCATTTTCTTCCCATCTGCTATATTTACAGCAGCTTGTCTTTGCCCTTCAGAGATAATGACTTTTGCCCTTTCCTTACGCTCTGCTTCAGCTTGTTTTTCCATAGCCACTTGAACACCTTCCGGCGGTGTTATATCCTTGATCTCATACCTTTAACACTCCAATCCCCATCAGTACGTAAAGGCCAATTGTTGATCGCATCAAGTATGCATCTATTCAATTCAACTCGCTCTTCAAAAGTCTTATCCAGTGTAATTTTCCCAAGCTCACTTCTCATAGTAGTTTGTGCCAACTGGACTACAGAGTAAACAGGATCCTCTGTTCCATAAGAGGCTGAAACAGGATCAATAATCCTGATGTATAGTACACCATCCATTTCAATCGGGACATTGTCTTTCGTAATCCCAGTTTGTTCTTGAAATTGGAATTGCCTGCCCCTTTAACGAGTGTACATATTGGATCTTCCACAAAAGGGATCAAATAATTAAGGCCTGGATTCAGGGTTTTAGTATACTTACCAAGACGTTCGACTACTTAAGCTGCTTGTTGAGGAAAAAAGTGAATGCCCAACTTTTTGGGTGGCCTGATTTTGTAATTGGTGCTGAAGTTGCGGACGGCGGAGGAGGAGATATGTGAAGGGATTATGTGTTTGTGGAATTGTTGTGTGGGTTTAAGTACAAGTAAAGAAGAAATTGAGAGGTTTCTGTTAAACTGCATGGATTTCCTAATGGTTTTCATGGCGTTGAGAGAATTTCCTTTGTAGAAACTCATCATTTAGCAAAATTTCTTGTGTATAATTCTATGGAGTCTCTCTACTGTTTTGCAGATGTATATTTCTTAGTTGTTTGATGAACAAGTTAGTTACATTTCTTGCGAAGAAAGACAATTCTATTTATTCCAGTTAATACACTCAACTATGAGTTCTTTTCACAAAAAGTCACTTAACTTTCTTTTTAATCTTAAGTCACTCAACTAAGGATTTTTTTAAATAAAGTGACTTTTTAAATGAAATGATAATAATTGAGTGATTTTATAAGTGATAGTATGTATATTTGAGTGATTTTTCAGTTAAAAAATAAAGTTGAATGACTTTTTGTGAAAGAAATATTTAATTGAGTAACTTCTTGTGGGAAAAATCTTTGGTTGAATGACCTTGAAATTATTTAAGAGATTTTTTTAATCTTTTAAAAGAGTAGGAATTATATGAAATTATGTAAATGTATATTTCTGAACATATTTTTGTATCAATAATGTTGATTAGATCAAATTATAAACAATGGACAAATATTATGAATTTTGCATGTTTGAAGGTATTTTTGATTTTTTTTTTAATTGTATTTTATTTGATGCGTTACGAGAAGGGTCCTTTTTTGGGTCTTTCGGGGTGGGGGAATCCGGGTCGGTAGTAAGCAGAGGAGCTAATTTGCTTGCAATCGGATAAGATAATTCACATAAGTGGCGGCACTAACAGGCAGAAGCGTCCAAATTCCCTCCATGGCAACGGCTATGTCAGCCATTTTTGTGCCTCCCACTTCACTGGCTCCGTCCAATTCACGGAAGATGAATCTAACTTCATGGAACGACAAACTCGTTATACCTCAAAATTTTCCATTCCAGACTACCAAGTACCAGTCTAGGAAACCACCGGTATGCTCCGGTACCAATGGCACGGTGGCCCAAGGTGATCGGAATACAACCGAACTACCAATAAGTATCGACGCTCTCCACAGTTTCATTCGCCTCAATTTGGGCAACTGGACTGGCTCTTTCCATGTCAGTATCTCTTTCTGTGGATGCATAGTCTTATATATGTTTATAGCTTTCAAAATTTGATTAGTACATAAGTATGACGTTTCAGTTTTTGGTTCATATTCCTAGCCGATCCTGAATTGTTTGAGCTGGAAAAGAGCACTGGATTTGATTCCTTAATCTGCTTAATTTATTTTGCAGCAATTTGATGATCATGGAAATTTGATGCATAAAATTACAACGAAGCTTGCTGTGAGCTCTTATGGTGAAGGTGAACTGATGAGTTTATTACAAACGTGAGTTCCTAGTTTGATTTTCCCCTGTTGTGTAGCTAACGAGCTACTAGTAACAATGTGTCTCAACCTCGTTATGTTTCTGATGAAAATTAGAATGTTATTGCTGTAAGAATTACATTGTATATATATACACACACACATTCTAACTTTGAGAAATCCAGTCTAGTTCTTCGTGTAATTATAAAATTGCTAGTAGTTATGTAGTTAGCATTTAAACAAAAAATAAAGGTAGACATTAGTCATCTGAAGTTAAAAAAAAAAAAAACCCTTCTCTTTGAGATTAAGGTGCAATTAAACTATTGAGATTGAGGAAAATACCACGGAAATTTCAGGGTTTACACTTAATGTTATATGGTTATAATTTAATGGTATGTAGGTGAACTTTAGGTAGTATATAGAAATCCATGTGAAATTCTCTTTTCTTGTTTGTGAATTTTGAGAAATTCTCCATCCAGTGGCGTGCATATCTTTAAGTGTGAGTAGCTTTTGTGAGTACAAAACTCAAATTCTTTCACTAGTTTAAATACAGTAAATTTGGAGCATTTATTCAGAATGCCAAAGTTACACATGCCTTTCTGATTCATAAGCCCCTTTTCTTTCCACATTTTTTCCTTTATATCCACATAAAATTAGTTATCAGTGGACATCAATGTATAGGGCATCTTCATTAACTTTGGGTACTATAATGTTTGTCCACTTTACGGTTTGGGAGACAAGTGGAGTAATGGGCTTCAAATTTTTTAGGTTATACATCAAACAACCTCCATTTACCACTTCATTTTCTGGTGATGATTGTGAGCCAGAGTGGTTTGAGTACAAAATCAAAGAGACCAACATGTTTACCGTGGATAAATATCAACAGGTGAGCTTCACTAAGTCAGAGAACTAACTTATATCCACTCACTGGACATACTTAATTGAGACTGTTATCTGCAGTTTCCCTTTTTCTTTTCAGATTTTATTGCATTTGAGGTACCACTAAAAGTAGTTTGCAGATTGGCTTCTTCCCCAAGGAGAAGGCATACGCTCTAAGATATCAGACTGCTGGCATGTTAGAGACTGTATTAAGACAGGGAGTGCTAGGTGAAGATGATATTGGAGAAGAATCACCAAGGTAACTGTTTCTCACGTGGAGATGACTCAATCTATAAGCTACAATATTAGTCCTGATGAGATCCAAGGTTGAAGCTATGCATACATATATTTTGCTTCTACCTTGGAAATGCTATCCAGTATGACCTTACTGTTGCTGTTTCTCACTTTTCCGTTGGCTCTGCTGTGTTCTGGTCTGTGTGCTTATCCCTTATGTTGACAAAGTTATTCAGTTTTCACCTTGTACTTAAACAAACCATAAGGCTAATGCCTAAGAATTTGAGTAAACAACTCCAAAAGAGAAACAAGTCAATTAAAATGTAAATAATCCTCTCATCATAGCAGTAATCAGCTCCCAACTTAAAAGATATCTACTCTGTAAAAGCATCTCAAACAATTAAGCATTAATTAGTAGATCTTTCCTACTAGCAAATCAATATTGGTGGATCCTGGTGATATTGTGTAGGGACGACTTGTAAGCGAGAGAGCAAGATGCTCCATCTTTTTCAAGAATAGCAGACTTTTTTCCATCAGTATGTTGCCTTACTACTAAAATTTCTACAGTTTCCCAGGCTTCTGCCGATTGACACTATTGTGGCCTTGTTTTAATGTTTTAAAAATGGCTTGCATAAACAATTCCTCCTTTTATGTATCCACCAGAATTCTAAAAGTCAAAGCCCATTGCTTCTTGTGGATCATCCCTACTGGATATTCTGTTCAACATGTTAGAAAAGGGAATGTGTCATAGTATTCTTGAAAATTAGCGCATTCTCCTGCAAGTCAAATGCTGGCATTTCATGGCGTGTATCTGTAATCGTCTGTAAAATAATTTTTTAGATATTTCCTTATCATATGTTAGCCTTATATTTTTTACACAGAATCATGTAGTTGTTTGGTTGTATGATGGTTCAGCTAAATGAATAAATAAGACTGTAAGCAAAAGGATTGTTTTCACTACTTCAATATATTTTGTATGCAACTATTAGAATAGCATGATAAAATCAAAGATTATGTCCAATTTGAAGCATAGTTAAGTAGAACAAAAATGTGTGGTTTTTTTGATCTTTGCGAAAGAGAACAAAACAGATGGGAAGCCTTGGAGCAACAATAAGAAGTGTCTCCATGTGACTTGTAGGTCACTGGTTCGAGTCGTAGAATAAATTGCTGCCTTGGGGTGCAGTTCTTCCCCCGACCCTATGGGACGCTTCGTGCCCTGGGCCTGCCCCTTTCTGAAAGAGGACTAAACACATCAACTTTTAAATGGTTGGAGGTTTTGGGAGGGGGGGTTCCTGTTCTTGTCCTATTATTTGATCCCTTGTAAGATGCTTGATTTTTATTGCATTCTGTTATTTGAATGAACAAAGGAACACAAATTAGAGTGAATACATTGGACATATTATAAGCTTTATCTGATCAAATTTGCTGTCATATTATTGCTTCTGGTTTTCATGTTAGAAATTATAGGCCATCTTATAATATCCAATTGCAAAGGTTACGTACAGTGCATGGGATCTTTTCCCATAAAGGACTGATTCATATTTTTTTATTAGCTTTGTCTTTTGGTTTCCGTCTTTGAATGTCTTAATCTTATTCTATAATTCCTTCTTTTCCTTCACAGAAATCTAAAGCTTCCGTCTAAACGGCCTTCTATTGTATGTGAGAATTGTCTTTATTCACTGGAAAAAGATAGGCGAGTACGAGCCTTTCATATTATGGACCCAAAAGGGATACTGGAAATGATTCTACTTTTCCTCGAAGAAAGAGTTAATGGAGAGGCCATTCCTCCTTCCTTTGACAATTTGAAGGTACTTTTGACTTGAAAGGGGAAGGTTCCCCTTCTGTTCTTCCTTTGGACTACCTAAACATAGTTTGATTCGACATGTTAGCTACCATAACCAAATGATTGTTCTTATGCATTCCATGGCCATCTTCTAGGAGGATTCTGATAGGATTCTGCCTCATCTCGGAACTTGGAAAGGTCATTCGCGAACAACGCGTACTGGTGTTTATGGAGCAACAATTGCTGAAGCAGATACAATTGCTCTTCTTGAAATTAACAAGAACGGCCAGCTAGTTCAGGTTTGTTAGCTCCTTGCCATTAATTCCTTATATCCGATGGTTAGAGTAATGGTGAACTACTAGTATCCGTGGAAGGGGTCACCTGCCCAGTGACACGCAGACAGTGGAATCTCTCTCTTTCTTGCACCTTCTTTGAGAAATAAATTTGAAATAGTTAAATGACATGATGGATTGGCCATCTGGATGGATTCTCTGCTCTATATGAAACACAAATACATCAGTAGAATGAAGTAGTTACGATAAGCTTAGCTCAAATCTGGAGAGTCAATTTGTCATTGTTCCTGAAGGAGGATAATTAACACTAAACAATAATGGAATCACACTCTTTTTCTTGTTTTTCAACCCTTAAGCAAAACTGTACATCTCTCGTTGGTGTCCCTAGTTAGTTATCAAAAGAACAGATGGGAGGGTGAGGAAGTTGCTTTGGTCATGTTATTTTTATTTCAGGCTCTGGAATTATTATCTTTGGTCGTAGCTTTTGGTTGCTAATCATTCCTTAATTTCCTTCTTGAATTAAGGATATCACGTCTACTTCTGGTGCAAGCAATATTACAACAAATGTACATTGGACTGGTACTATGTCCGATAACCTAGTGACATTCGACGGTGGTTACCAGCTTACTTTGTTGCCTGGGGGCATTTACATGGGATATCCATCTGATGTGGCCAAGAATGTGCAAGAATCCACAGCATTTCATCTTGAGTTTTGTTGGCTTGAATCGCCTGGCAGGAGACAGAGACTTATTCGCACGTACGATGTAGAGGGCCTGGCTGTTTCATCTACTTATTTCATCGAGACCAAAGTCTTAAGTTAAAATAGAGCTTCTTCAAGCAACCATGTTTTGCTCCTGCAATGTAGAATCATTGTGCCACGTTATTATCTGATTGGTGCTAATAGATGTTCAACAAAATGCATGTAGAATTTCCTTGGCCAAGCCGTAAATGAGTAACTTTTTGAATTAGGAGGGGCGTTCAGAGTGAATTTCATTGCCTATGGGTCTAACTTTTTGTTATTCTTCTAATCCAACAGTAGTGCGGACAGAAAGAAAAAATATAAATAAAAACATATAAAAATATTTGAGTTCACAATTTTTTTTTATGTCTCCTTAAAGAATTTAATGCCCTCCTTGTACATGAGGTGGTGGGTGATTTCTTCCTAAATTCAGCTCAATTTCAAAAATTGAGAGAAAACTTCTCTACTTATAGCCAGTAATGGATGTCTAAAAAATTAATCAATCAATAGCTAGTAATGGCAATCTATAAAATTAATCAAAGCCAACAATAGGTGTCTAAAAAATTAATCAATTAATAACTGGTAATGGATGTCTAAAAGATTAATCAATTAGGCTAAGTCGAGCGACGACGACGGCGGTGCAAGGTCCCTCCACCCTTTAAAAATTAAAAAAAATGTTTCTTAGTATAAACACAAAACTTTTCTTTCTGTTCTATTAATGAGAAAGAAATGACTCTTTATTTTCTCTCATATTTTTTTATTCTCCTAATTTTTATTACGTCACTTAAATCCACCACTTTTCGCAACCCATACAAAATTATTTTTACTCCCGTAGGATTATGTAGGCTCCTCCCGTGAGAGTGCAGGAGTAATGACCCTCCCTGTTTACTCGATTTGACTTGTCAAGTTGGCATGTGGCAACTTGCCTGTTGGCAGAAAAGATAAAACACCTTATTGAGTTATTTTAGTAGCTAGAGGACAAAAAATCACTTTATTTGTGGGGAAAATGCCACTTGTTTGCACCTTATCAGATGCTAATGCAGTTGCCCTGTTTATTCCTAACTATGAATGACGTATACCACTAGCCGACATATTTATCTTTTCAAAAGATGTTTCATAAATCAACAAGATATTGTTATTATTTTTTTAAAAAATAAAAACTATTTTCTCTATCCGTCTCAAAAATAATATTACCTTATATTAATTAGAAATAATTTAATTTTAGAATTATTTTTTTACCTTTAATGGAATGATTATCAGTCACACAAATATCTAAGAATAATTTAAAATCACAAATTTCAAAAGTCTTTTTTTCTTAAACAATGTTCCAAGTCAAATGGTACCATATAAAATGGGACAAGACGTTTGATTAAGGAGTAAATTTACTTATAATTTTTTGAGAGTAAGTAACTTCTTACGGATTGTGTCTAAATTTTTTTCACCCCTTATTCAGAGCTCTCACTTTTTTGCTTTCTTGACAATTCGAACTTATAATCTTACGACTAAAAAAGGAATGGCACTTACAATCCGAACTTCAAAAACCAGTTTCATGAAAACAGAGGTAGTAAGTAGTATTAAGATAGCGGAAGTATCTACTTTTGTCAAGTGGGCAGTTGGTAGGTAAACAATTCATTGTATATTTTCCCATGTGTTGTACTCTTTGTTTGGACCCCTTTTTGCCCACTAGCCTGACATCTTATCTTTTTATTTTGCAACTTGGAAATATACTACTCCTCTACTCCAGAAACCAAAAATCAACAATCAATTGTTTCTAATTTATTGTTTCAGTTTGGGGAGCTTTAAACATCTTATCATTGCTCATTATTTGTCATGTTTTATTTTTTGGGGCAATACAACTTGAACTCATATTAGCCTTATTACCTAATTTGAATTTGATAAAAATAAATCTAGTATTTCAGTTAACTTTATGTGAGATGGTAAATTTGGAGTTATTTATAGTTGTGCCAACTCTCACCAAATAAAAATTAGCCAGTCTGCCAAACACTATTTCTAGGAACAAACTGGGAAAAAGTTTCAAGGAAAAAGTGAAAAAAGAAATGTTTTTGAAAAATAGTTTAGAAAAGAAGTAAAATGCATTCACTCCCTCCAATCCTTCAAACTTTAGCCAAACTAGTTTGGCCCTTTAGTTTTATACAGGCTTTTCTTTGTTATGGTAATATTTACAATTTATTGCTTAATCATCGTGTAAAATAACAAGTGTCCATCTAAAATGAGATAGAGAGAGTATTATCTTAATATAAAAATAAGTGCATAAAAATATTTTTTTCAATTTTATTCCAACATCGTAAAATTACTTAAAAAATTAGGCAACTCAAACTGCCCCCAAGTGTGCATGTTATGTGTTGACCAAACTCAATAATTCTATTCCAAATTTGTATCCACAATAACAAACGAAAATTATAAATTCATAAACTTTAAATCTCGACAAATGTCGTGGGCGTGGGTCCATCACATACCCTTCCAATACAAATAAACACATCCGAACACACATCAGGACGAACGGGAAAGCAGGAAAAGCAACTCTCCAAAAGCTATACAAAGTAGCTAATCCATCTTCTTTTTTTCCATTGAGTTACTAACACAAACAAGAAACAAGACTGAAAATGGAGGAAAGTGCTTCAGAGGTATCCTTTCCAGCATTGACAATTCCACCACGGCCCTCATTGGAATCCTTTTTTAACACGTCCTCTTTCAGCCCAGGTCCAGTGTCTCTTGTTTCCAGTTTCTTGGCCGAACAGAGCCCTTCTTTCTCCAAGCTTCTTGCTGAAGAAGAATGTTCTGGAGATCCGGAAGGGAGTCAAAAACCCTCTGGGTATAAGCAAAATCGGCCAGTGAATTTGGAATTGGCACAATCTCCATTGTTCATGAATCCCTCTAGTTTGAGTCCTTCTGTATTCCTTAATTCTCCTGGCTTTCTTTCTCCACTTCAGGTATATATAATCCACTCAATTCTTCATTTCACATGCAATAATACTATCTTCCCCTTCGTTGTTTTATGTTATAGTTTATTGATGTTGCTAACTTTATCCTAAAATCATGCTTTTGTTATGGTAAAGTCTAGATATGGAGCCACTATTGTAGTTGCGGTTCGGTAAAATTCAGTAATTTTAGTTCAAATTTTGTACTTCTGTTAAAAATTCATCTGAACCCATACCTTACGAGTTTCTGAGTTGGTTATAGAAATAGTTACACTAAAAGTCATCTAATTACATTAGCATCATTGGTTAGTTAGGTGTTTCAATTAGTGTTCCTCTCAGGTAGATTCAGGAGAAGAATTAGGAAATATGTTGTCGACTGATCCAAAGGAATCTTCTTTGCAGATAAAGGAACATTTGGTAACAGGATCGGATAACAAACCATTAGACGAGCTGGGTAAGCACTTTGAACAGCCGGAGGTTTCTCAATCTGAGAACAAGACATCCTTGGTTACTCTCGATAAGCCAGCTTGTGATGGTTATAACTGGAGAAAATATGGCCAGAAAAAGGTTAAGGCTAGTGAATGCCCTCGGAGCTACTATAAGTGCACACATAGCAACTGTTCAGTGAAGAAGAAGGTTGAGCGATCCATTGATGGCCACATAACTGAGATCACGTATAATGGCCGGCACAACCATGTCCAACCAACCAAACAAAGAAAAGATGGTTCTGCTTTGGATAGTACAGACTTCTCTGGAGTTCGACGAGACATTAGTACACATGAGTGGACAGTAATGAATAGCTCGGATGGGTCTTCTACCCAAATGACATCTGAACTTCTTGTGGAAAGAGAATGTGATGAAATCATAAGCAATCTGATAGACGTAGAGGAGAGGCATGATGAACCAGATGCAAAGAGAACGTGAGTCCTCCTTTCATGAGTAATCCATCCTTTTTTCCATAAAACAAGAAGAAAACTTGTAGAGCAACAAAAATATGTATCTAATTCAGTTACTATGTTGCAGGAAGACAGCCGCTGAGACTGTAGCTTTACCGCATGTCACAGTAGCCGACTCCAAGATTGTTCTGCAGACAAGAAGTGAAGTAGATTTATTAGATGATGGGTACAAATGGCGAAAATATGGGCAGAAGGTGGTAAAGGGGACTCAGCATCCAAGGTACCTATTTAGTCTACATATCTTCTGACTGCACGATTTTTATTTTTCGTTTGCTGTTCTTCTGTATGTTTATACATCCAAAATTGATATACAGGAGTTACTATCGGTGCACATATTCAGGATGCAACGTCCGCAAACAAGTCGAGAGGGCTTCAACTGATCCAAAAGCTGTCATAACAACATATGAAGGCAAGCATAATCATGATATTCCTACTGTCGTCAGGAATAGACGAACGAGGTATACATAGTTAGCATGAGAATGTAAGAAACTGAATTGGTGGAGGCCTTGAGTTCACAAAAATATTTGGTTTTTGGAAACAACAATGAATACCATTGTGTGAAAGGATTGCAGCATAAGTAGCATTACCAAAAGTGGAAGGGTGGAAAGTTGTAGCTTGAGCTTCTTACTTCTGTAAAAAAGCAGACAGTAAGGGCTATCCTTGTTGAAAACCACATGCTTGGTCCCATGAATTTGTTGGTTGGTGTCAAGAAATATTTGTAAATTCTATTGCTAGTTTCTAAGATGTCTAATAAAGCAAAGAAGGCTGTAATACTTTGTCCTTGTCATTGAAGCTTACTGGGCCAGTCTTCAAACTCTAGTCAAGTAAAGTTACCTTATCTTGTAAAAATTAGAAGTATATTTTGTTAGCATCTCTTGATTGATCCTCCTCACCTGATTCCATTTTGCTTCAGATCGACGAGATCAGTTACTGTTTTACGATTAAAGTTATATGTAATGCAATTTAACATGTGGTAATAGGGTTGCATTATATTTCATGTTGTCAACCTTACGGTGAAGTGATAAGTATTCCTTTATCTCAACAAAGGTCTCAGCTTCAAGTTCCCTCGGATACAAAGTTACCTTTATTAAAAAGGAAGATACTAGACACGGGAAACACCCCCACCCAAAAAATGTCATCAATCAAGTTTCTTAAATAAAATTATTTGTAATTTATATTTTAAATGACTCTTATCATGGATCTGATTTTAAAGTCGTGGTAGGAAAAATTTTATGCCCGCTTGGTATTTCGTACCAAATCCAATAAATATATATGTCTCTCTTAACGTATGCTTTATGACCTAAGGCCAATAGTGGCTAAAGTATACTCGCTCTGTCTATTTTACTTGTCTGCTATTAACTTGATACAAGAATTAAAAAATAGTAAATGATGAGGTAATTTTACCAAATTATCCTTTGAATCTAATAAATGCAATGTCTTGAAAAATCTAACAAGAAAATGACTATATTTGATAAGGGTAAATTAGAAACCAAGTGTAAACTAAGTAAAATTATCTCTTGATTTCAGTGGAGAAGTATTATTGGACATCTCAAAATAGTATAAAAAGACAAGTAAAGATGAATGGAAAGAGTACATAATGTTGACATGATAAATTAATATAACTTGGTATAACTGCAATTAAGTTTTCATCTCACTTCTACTGTCTGTTCAAAAAAGTAGACAGTGGCATGACTTTAGGGTCCAGCCCCATAAAATTGATTCAACAAAAGTCACCGCTTTTGTTTTTCAACCTGTCCATAATTGTTGAAAATTATGTCCCCCTTGTGATGTCATTAATAACATCTAATGGGGTATAATTTTCCCTATAAATGGAGTTGTTGAGCTCCTCTATTATATAC
>JAABOM020000049.1:24362747-24401026 GCA_011800125.2 Solanum clarkiae | reverse complement strand
TTAATAAAAATAGTTTGTGAAGAAAAATAGAGTGTGAGCGATATTTTAGTAAGGTGAAAAATCAAAAGAGAGTATTTATTTTTTGTGTATAGAAGTCTTTGGGAGTATTGTACTCGTACCTGCACGGTATAAGTATAATAATATCAGTTGCTCCTCTTCATGATTTTTCCCTTAATTAAAAGGATTTTTCACATAAAATTTTGATATAATTATTTTTTTATTTTTTCATATTATTGTATCATATTTATTTTAACATGACTTTCCGTCTTCCCATCAAAATCAGAACAATTATTTTGCTACAATGATTACTCAATAATCTGAAGATAGAGATGAGTTGTTGAGCGGTTGGCTTGTTTATTGATACAGCAAGCAGCTCACCAGCACAGGACCCCAATGGGTAAAAGAAGAAAACGAACTCCTAACGGCTACTTTTACCGATGCGCCAAATGCCCTTCTCTCTATCTGAGTATAAAAAAGAAAATCAAGTTCTGTAAAAATGGCGTATGTATTGGTCGACAAAGTGAAAAACAAAAGGAAAAAAGATGGTGTTGGTGATGATGATGATTCTTGGACGGACCCACAAATACAACCACACAAATGTTTTCTCTTTCTTCTTTCTCTGTTGTTCCTCTGCTTTCGCATGGCTCTACACCAGCTCTAATTTCTTGGGCTTTTCAAATCCTTTTTTCTCCTCTCCGCATATCTCGCATAAAAAAGGAGAGTTGTCTCCTCCGCAAATCTTTGGGAATCCGACCTCTCTGTTCTCCTCCACCTCAAATGATTACCTCTTTTCTCAAATCAATTTTATGAAAACAATCTACATTTGTTTTTGGCAGACAAATGAGCTAATTTGGGGAGAGACCCTTCTTCGACCACCCTACATTTTCACCTCCCTTTGACCCGTTTAATATCCGGGTCGATCTGGGTGCTCTCCCAACTGGATCGAATTCATTGATGGGTTTTGGGGGGTCATGGGTTGCGTCAGCTCCAAGCAGGCCACGTCGCATTCCCCGCCACACAATTCGTCTGTGACTGGTGTCGGTATAGACAATGTCGATCCTTTATTGCATATCAAAGGTGGCCTTGCCCCTTTGGAGAAGATCAAAGAGGAGCCTGAGAAAGAGGGGGAGGATTCCGTCCGACGATTGAGAGCCTCCAAAAAGGGAAATTCTGATAAAAAAGCTAATTTTAGCATCAAATTTGGAAGGCTAACTGACGGTGAACATTTGGCCGCCGGATGGCCTGTTTGGCTGACTGCCGTTGCTGGCGAAGCCATTGATGGATGGGTGCCTCTAAAATCAAATATGTTCCAGAAATTAGAAAAGGTAATCAATGTTCCCTCCGAAAAAACCATGCATTCCTTGTATTATTTTATTCACCAAGAATGGTTTTCTAAGTCTTGACAAGTGCTAGTAGTGTTCGATAAATTGCTGATTTTACAAAATTTAGATTCATGTGTGTATGCAACATAAAATGGTTAGCTTTTCAATAGCAGTTTCATTACTTTTCTTCCATTCTGTCGCAGAAGGAAAAGGCACCATTGAGAACATTAACCCCCAAAAGACGAATATTGTGGTGCTTCGCGTTTAGCATTACCTCCTGTATACACCATTACAGATATATTACTTCAAGTCATGGTCTCCGTATACACCATTAGCATTACGCTGGCATCAACCTTCCTCCTCTATTTGGGTTTAGGATTTGGCTATGTTTTTAAACTCACATAGGCAAAGTTATCTAATATTAAAACAAGGAGCAGTTATTTAGAGAGATTTCTTGTGGTTGATGCAGACTGGGAATGACCCATAGTTAGTTAATAAAAATTTTCAGCTATTCTATCAAGGTTATTTTTGATGAATAAGCGTCTCAGAGAAATCTCGGCCACATCATGCTTTCTCATTAGTTCCTACTTGGTCATCAGCCTTTAAACTTGAGTAATTGGCTAAAACTTGTGTGCATATTTTAGCAAGTTTTGTGAGCTGAGACTATAATTTTAGCATTTTCTTTAACCCCTCTCGTTTTAGTATCTTAATGAACTTGATCCTCCCCAAAAGAGGAGGGCTTTCTTTTCTGCTTTTACATTGCCATCCTTATCTTTCAATCTGAACTTGCATGCTACTTCAACTTATTAGTACATTACAAGGCCTATAATGAACTGAAAATACTTTTGAGTTCTGCTTTGCTTGTATAATTATTTCCTATATTTGTTACCTCTGGAGAAAGAAAAGCTTGTAGTCAGAGTTGTTAATCTGAAGGAAACCACAGAGATATAATGACAGTGAGGGATAGATTCGAATCTGAGCTGTGATATAGGTGATATGGTTTAACTCAATATTGAGGAATTTAAATATATATCTTGGCTTTGGCTGCTCAGTTTAGCTTTGTATAATAATTTTAGTTGTATATTATAGCTCCACTGATGTAAATTATTTTCTTCTTACGAAGATATTTTTTGCTTTCAACATCTGTAGATTGGACAAGGAACATATAGCAGTGTTTATCGAGCACGCGATATTGGAAATGGTAAAATGGTGGCCCTAAAGAAGGTGCGATTTGACAATTTCCAACCAGATAGTGTCAGATTTATGGCACGAGAAATTGCAATTCTCCGCAAACTTGACCATCCAAACATCATGAAGCTGGAAGGGATAATCACTTCTCGGTTATCGTGTAGCATTTGCCTTGTTTTTGAGTATATGGAACATGACCTATCTGGATTATTGTCTTGTCCTGACATAAAATTTAGTGATTCGCAGGTCAGTTCATCTTTGGCAATGTCTTTCTTGCATTGAATTTGGCATTAAGATCATTGTTTGAATCTATCTGTCTTGCAAAATGAAAATGGAATGAATTTTCTTTTTGCATGGAAGTAGATCAAATGCTACATGCAGCAGCTACTGAGCGGACTAGAGCACTGCCATTCACGAGGGATAATGCATCGGGATATTAAAGTTTCCAACATTTTGGTTAACAACGAAGGAACTCTGAAAATAGCAGATTTTGGTCTTGCGAATTTCCTTAGTGCAAGGCACAATCAACCACTGACCAGTCGTGTGGTTACATTATGGTATCGGCCTCCTGAACTTCTATTGGGATCAACAAGTTATGGGATCACTGTGGATTTGTGGAGTGTTGGTTGCGTTTTTGCAGAACTCTTTTTTGGAAGGCCACTCCTAAAAGGGAGGACTGAGGTCAGTATTTCCCAAAGTACTTCTATCGAATTTGATAATGTTTATTACACATCTCTATGAGCATGTTGCAAAATTGGGACATGACTGACTAATAATGCTAATTGAACACTGCCGAAGCCTTCCAAAATGATATGAAGTGATTAAATTGTTCTCCTATACCGAATGTGTTGTAATATCACTGTTTCTTGTCAAATGTGAAAATATTCTGGTTTTGTCTATCCTGCAGGTTGAACAGCTGCACAAAATTTTCAAACTCTGTGGTTCCCCACCCGATGATTACTGGAAAAGGTCTAAGCTTCCACTTGCAACCATGTTTAAGCCCAAGCAACCATATGACAGTACCCTTCGAGATAGATGTAAAGAATTACCAAAAAGTGCTGTAAACCTTATTGAAACGCTTCTTTCAATAGATCCTCATAAACGTGGAACTGCTTCATCTGCTCTCAAATCTGAGGTAAGCTTAAAAAGATAGCAATGTATGAGTTTTTGTCCCACTGGAAAATTTCCATTTTGACAAAGTTACCTCAAGTCTTTTTTTGCTTTTAGTTTTGGTTCCTCTTTGGTATTGATGATGTTTATGTTTTTTATTTTTTCTCAAGCATAATGGTTCTTTAACCTGGTGTCTCTTATTGCTAACTTTTTGGTTCAAATTTGCATTGTACTTTTCTTTAGTATTTCAATACAAAGCCATATGCTTGTGACCCATCGAGCCTGCCTAAGTACCCACCGAACAAGGAAATTGATGCAAAGTTCAGGGAAGAAGCACGAAGGTGAATTCCTTTCTTCTTCTTCTTCTTCATGGAAAGGATTTTACTGCACATTGTTCCATTAAGTCGCTGCCTAGTCTATATATATGGGCCAGTAAAACAATAAAGGCCAAAAAACAATATCTGAGTTTCACTGTCATTCATTCCTTTGAACTCAATGTGGCACTTCAAAGATATACAATAACCTATCCAAACACATCATTACCGGGCTTAAAGTGAGTTGGATCCAACAAATTGAATTTATACATCTCTGTTTCTAATAACCGTGCTTCTTTCACGACTTTGCATATCTCTTGTTCCTCTTTAAAGCTTAATTTGAAGGAGCCTTGCATTTTCAGAAAGAGAGCCAGTTCCACAATGCAAACATTGGAAACTTCAAGAAATTCAAGAAAAGCCCGGAAAGCTCTTCAAGAACCAAGCAATTTCTGCAGAGTTGTTCCAACAGAGGTTTCTGTCTCATCTCACAAACACATACATTCAATCACATTTCCTGTTGATGGTATATTGAGAAGGTTTATCTTGTATTTTTGAAGGAAGTTGAGGCAAATATTCATGGTTCTCATAGAAATCACGGCAGTAATGTCCATATATCTAAAGGAAGGCGAGCTACTGTCTCACGGATACCAATGAAACCAATGTATGACACAGTATCAGATGCTGCTTCTCAGATGACTGATGAGTCTCACGGAGACAGCACCACTCTTTCTGTTCCTGTGCAAATGCCAGAATCGAGTGGTTTTACATGGGCTAAAAAAGGAAAGCAGGATTCTGCAGCTACAAGACTATATCCACCTCCCAATTCAAGAAGTCAAAAATTGAGTGCCTTCGATCCTTCTGGTGTACTGCATGCTGGGGATATCATGGAATCAAGTATGCAAGATGATGATGAGTTCTTAAGAAAGTCCCACACTTTCAAGCATTCTATCCATAGGAAACATGGTCATCATGAACGCCCAGATTCGTTTGACTTGACTGATCAGGCACTATCAGCGGTTAGTATTCTTCCGCTAATTTAGCTGCTTCCAATTGCTGTTGCTGACTAAAATGTTTTGTATTTTGGTTCTTATTCCCGCGCTAAGGTTGATTACGTTCCAGTTTGGTGTTTTAGAAAATTTCACATAGGATTCAATGAAGCCTAGCGGTCATTGTGCTTTCTGATAGAGGAAATCACTAGATGAGTGTCGTAAAAATGTGAATATTAAGATGGATGTGCCAGAAATTATCACATCTAAAGAATAGCAGAAGGTCACCTGAGATGGTCTGGTCATGTCCTTCACGTGATACCATGATAACTGAAAGTGTTCAAAGTAGACGAGATAGACCTAAAGTCATCTGGAATGAGACTGTTTTAGATGACCTGTAATCTATCAAAATTCATGTAGACTGAGAAACCAAAAAAGCACAAATGGAAGCAAAATATCAATACAGGTGATATCATCTTGTTGGGATTAAAGTTTGATCATACTGGTATACTTTCATTTAGTCATGTGTGCTAGAAATATAGGGGACGTCTTTTTTAATAGAGAACCCCAGAGTACTTGTAACTGAAATTGTCAAAAATGCGCATTGAGGATTCATGTAGCCGAACCTAATGAGCTAGGGATTGAAGCGTAAAAATATGACTTAGGTGGAAAACATATGGCAGTCATTAACATCATGGTGTTCTGGTATGTGATGTCTCTGAAATATGACCAGGATTATGATGATCAACAAGGAAGGGTTGGGTTCTCGGGGCCCTTGTTAAGTCAGTCCCAGACGTTTGATTCCAAGAAGGATAGTCAAGCTCGAAAAGCTGGTCGTAGGTCCCGGTTCTACGAAGGTGAAATAACTCTTGCCATATTGTCTTTTCCATCAATTGGACATATTTGAGTCACCTACTTTAATCAAAAATTGCTATTTTACCAACTTTTACCAAGTTTTCTTCTTTTGTCCTTCTGTAGATTTATAACAGGAGTGGCTAAGAGTAGTAGTACATCTAGACTGACTTTTTAGCACTCTTGTTGGCACCTCAAAGTCGATCGGAAGTCTTAGGAGCGATGCAACTTGTTCTTACTCTCTATTTATGGTGCAACATTCTTGAGGTTTCGTCGATTCTTGCAGTTAATGTTCTTACAGATGTTCAGAGAGCTGGTGAAGAAATCATGCATAAGAATGCAAGTTCACATCATAGAAATCAACAGGGATAATGCTCAAAGTGGTTTGCAGATTTTATTAACAGGTTGGAGAACATTAAAATGCTCACTTATTGCTATCCAAACTTGATTTAATAATCTCTTACTTTTTTTTTTTGTCCTTTTTTAAATTTAGTTTGTATTTTACGCGTTTAGCTCATTTCTTATACAGCTTTCACATTATTTTTGTTTATTTTTGTTATCTTGTACATATCATGAGCATAGAGGGTATGATTTACTACAGAGTTTTCTGTTCTATTTCTTCTATTTATGTACATATGCATACTTGAAAAAAAAAAGGCAGAGAATGAAAAATGGACTGTGTTCAATTAGAAAATAAAGGAGTGATTAAATCCGTCGTAGTTACTCTTCAGGACAGAGCGGAAGAAGAGAGGATGAAAAATAATATACATACAATAATAATGAAGCTGCTACTAATCCCGATGATGATCAATCATGCCTCAATTTCAAACTAGTTTCGAGTGACCATAAAGACTAAAAAGTTGATCTAATAAGAAAATCATGTTGTATTTCATCCAGTTACAACACTTGGTGAAATCAAACTATGGAATGTGATATGAAAACCTTATTATATTTGGACAAATTAAAGTTAAAAAAATGTCTCCTTGCGAAGTCAAATATGGTTAACTTTGTAGCTTTCCAACTATAAGTTAAAAAGTGTTTTATCAACATCATTATTTAGGCGGCAAACTGGAAATTCAAATATTTTCAGTGTTGTTATAGACTTGCAAACAATGACCCAATTCTTATACAATCTTACTAAAATAACAGACTATGTACAGTTCATAAAGAATATCCTAAGGCGTTGCATTCATTAATTTATGAGACAATTACAGTGCATGGTCGTTTAGTCAAAATATTTATCCAAAAAATAGTCATTTGTTGTATATGCATATATTGTCAGTGTATATTTTATGTATAGTCAGACTATATTCAGTTTTTGAGTATATCATAATGTATATTCAATGTATAGCGTATGTATAAGTAATCTACATTGTATAGTCATGTATATTTGGTATGATTTTGGGCTATTTTCTATGTAAATAAAAGATGGTTATATTTGTTGTAAATTAATTAATTTATTGTGTATATTTGAAATTATCCCTAGATTTATCATAGATTTCCATGTTATATTTATAAGTAAATGTTTGTGATTACAAACACTCATACACATAATAATTTTATAAAGATCGACTAGTTAACAATAGTAGTAACCTAACAATTCTTTAATATAACCTTTTCACATGGTACAATCTTTTCGTACCAAACATGAATTTTTCTTTTTCTTTCTTTCTTCTTCTTCTTTTTTTTTCTTTTGCAAAATTTAAATTGATGATTTTTTTCTTTACAAAATATAAACTTATCGGTCAAGATCTAAATTTTTTAAAAAATTAAATCACGATTTGAAATCCCATATCCTATGTTATAAAGAAACACGTGATTTGATATCAAGATCCCAACTCACATGTCCAAACACGGATTTGAAATCAGGATCCCAAATTACATATCAAAATGGCTATTTAAAACTAGATCTTCGCATTACCACCCCAGACTAGCAACAATCAATATATAGTCGGATTTTTATTATTCGTTTTTAAGATGATAGAATTTGATATGACATAAATACAGTTTAATCATTACCATCCTATTTAGGTGCAAATGCAATTAGTTTGTATATAACGAATTGTCAACTCTCTTGATATGCACACAAGCAAATAGACTCGAATTTAAAAACACTCAATTGCCTTCTCAAATATATACAATATCTTAAAGTAAATGATAAGTGATAGTGGTTTTTATTACCAAATTACGTTAAGGGAGTGATCAATTAAAAAATATTGGACCTTATACAAAGTAACAGTATCAATACGATCACCTTTTTTAATGTCATCTTTCAGAATACAATTTCTTCTTATATAAATTTTCTTTTTCTTGTCTTGTACAGAAAGTTGGAATTGCTGGATGATCAAGGGACCATTTGAAAACTGCCCCATGCTAATTAAAATGAACATTCATCTTCATCAATGGACAAAAGAGTTGGAATTTGTCCATTGTCAACAAAATCAATCTTGTTTAATCTTACACAAGCAAGCACTTGCTCTGGCAGCTCCTCCGGCTTTTGTGCCTACAGGGTTAAGAATTATTTTTACGTTATTAGTGTATATAAGTTAAATCGGTGCACATCATTTATAAAGCCAAAGCATCAGGGAAAAGTATAATAACAAGAAACCTGGATTGTTAGACCAAGATTTAGTATGGCAAGCTGTACGCGATCTCTGAATGCATCAAGCCCCCTTCTTGCTATGTAGCTGAAGCGATGAATGTCAAGATCAATCTCAAAATAATTTGAGCCCTGCAATTAAACAGTGAACAGGTAAATACAGCTCATTTTGAGATTCAAGAACAGCAAAAAGATTGCTAAACTGACTATAACTAATGCCATAGAGTAGTAAGTTAAAGATCATCAGAGAATATATATATATCCACCTCATAAAAGCTGTGTTGAGGGCGGGAAAGCACAGGTTTCTCGTTGTAACTATTCAAAAGCTTTCTTTCAGCTGAACTGGAAACAACATCTTCTGGATTAACTGCTCCAACCATTAGTTTCAACCTCTCTCTGAAAGGAACTACTGATTCTTTTGCAAATCCTTTAACCTTCTCCATTTCATCATCAACAAGTTTCTGTCACATAAGACAATAGAAAGAAAAATCAAATTGGGAAACAACTTGCAGTGATTTCTCTTCCTATCCACCAGCTCCACTAAAAAATAAACAGCTTAGAGGATCACCACATTTTCACGATGACAGTAAACCATGTCAGCAAAAGTTTGATATCAGGAAATCATCCCCACGCAAGTGTTGTCATCTAGATCAAGCAACACTTAGAGCTTCATATTATCGAGGACATGGCTCTAGATAGGAAGGAGTGGAGGGGGTGTATTAGGGTAGAGGGATAGAAGGATGGGAGGTTGTCTTGCCTTGCAAAGGTTTAGGCTTGTTAGTGCCTGACGGTAGTACAAGCCATACCCTTATCATTCTTGCCATATGTTATTTATTCTGTTTTTTGATTATCATACTATTTTGCTGTGTTATTGTTTCTTATAGACTTTGCACTGCTTTTCTTATTAATGACTGTGTTTTCTTCATTGTTTTCCTCTTCTTTTACTTGTGTTTAAAGCACTTGACTCAAAGGTCTTTCAGAAACAACCTTTCTATCTCCACGAAATAGTGGTAAAGTTTGCATACGCTATCACTGGTATGTTACTGTTGTTATCAAGGAAGGGGAAAACACATGAAAAGCCATTTATATCTCAATGCCAGACTAGATGGAAAAGCTTCTATTGTGAAATAACTTTTAGACAAGTGAAGGAGTTTAAACAGCAAAAGGAACACCCCAAATCAATAAACTTGGTTGATTTTTCAGGGATAGGGAGAATTAGAGAATATGTGTAAGTTGTTATAATTTAGTGCGAAAGAAATGAGTTAATCATAAGGGTGTCACATATAGTATTAATGGAACAAAATAAAGAGTACTAGATCCTCTCAAGACAGCACGCAGATAGCAAATTTAACAAGCTCCCTATCCTACCCTACTCAACCTTTTCCGCTGTCCAGAAAGAAACACAACAGAGTTAGGCCTTAGCTTTCTGCTTCTACCATGCACAAAGCCTCCATCCCTCAAGGAATTCACACACAAAAAGAGGTGGAGGTTTAGCTAGAAAAAGTTGGACAGAACCTACCTTGATGCTGTCCTGGAACTGAGGAGAGATGTCTTTCTCGATAGTTTCAGAAAGCTTAAAATATACTACAAGGCTCAAGGTTTCCCCATCAGCATCACCAATAAACATTTGAGCAGGATAAGTCGGTAACTGTACAGAAGAGAAACTTTATTTCGTTAGTGTAGAAAACTAAAAGATCTTTTCTTTCCTTTGTGGCAGAGAGGAGGGGGGGGTTAGTCATGCCTGAATGTTGACAATTAGTAAAGGAGGTAATTTTCCGTCTCTTTTTGCAGAAGGAAGTTCAACATGTTGAGCAATGTGATTGATCTTTCTTGGGCACAAAAATAAATCGACTCCAATAGGAGTATAAGGAGACACATTTGGAGCAGGTGACTTTTTCTTATCTCTGCAATGGAATGAAACAAACAGATAAATTAAACAGGGAAAGACCCACAGGACCGATTAATTGAGGAAAACAAGGGAAGCTAAGACCATACGTGAAAAAACTAGTGCTACGTAGCTTAAAGGTCGAGGGCTCAATCTCAGACCAACTTCCTATAGTTGGCTTTTCTTCTGTACAACGAGGAACAACAAGCCCAGCCCTGGGACGCAAAAGATACTTTCTTGGTGCGCCTACAGGAGTACCATTATGATTAATGTATTGTATTGCTACATTTGCATTAGTTTTTCCACATATTCTTTACATTACAGAAGAAGGTTATTTAAACAAGACAGTCACATCAGGATTCAGTAATATAATGTGGTCCTTGGATTACAAAATGACCAGGAGATATGAAACAAAATCCTCTCAAATGGGACTCAATTTACACGGAAGAATAATGACTAAATGGAAAGTCACAAGGTACTTACAAAATCCACTTTTTTCTTCTTCAATAGATGTTCTCAGAGAAAGCCTTATAATTGTTGATTTCCTTACTTGAGAAACTCGACCTGAATTTGATGCATTAATGATCTTGTCACTGAAACTCATGGAAGTAGCTAGCTGTGGTAGAGAAGACTATGATATGTAATAGAGAGAGTGAACACATGTACATAACTACATAAGGTTGCGAAGGGTATATATTAAACAAGTTGATCTGAAGGACTATAAGAACTTTGGAGAGCTAGGTTCTCAAAGAAAAAAGTATTCCAAGAATATTTAATCATTCATAAATTTCCACAAAAGATAAGATGAAAAAGTCCACAAAAGATAAGATGAAAAAGCCCGTCCATAAATGACAATAGCTAAATATAAGGGACAAAAACTAGCTAATGATCACATTATCTATTCATAATCAAGCACTGGGTAAAGAACACGACGCATTCTTTGTCCAAACACTGAACAAGTCATTCTCTACAAGAACAAAAACAAAGATACTTGAGTAGTTACCTCCATGAACACTACTGAATTCATCATCTGAGTCAGACTCAAAAATGCTGACTGTATCAAACCATGCATCCTCCTGGCAAAGAACTGCAAAGCAGGTAAATCGCTCATTATTGCAAGTTGTTCAAAGCAATTAAACTCCTTTCGAAATGCTTTGAAGAGAAATGAACAATCACATGGTCCTTCTTGTCAACAGAAAATCACTACAATACAGTTAAAGCAGTACTCTTCAGACAATACAGCCATCAATCAATGAACTATATTTAAGGCCATCAACAAAATAAAACTTGTAATTAATATGGTTTCATCTAATAGATTTCTCATCAATCATAAGCATATGCAATGGATAAGGTTCAAAACAAGAAACAGAAAGATTACATACCATTGGAATCTATTTGACTATGGTGCCACTGCATCTGAGTAACATGGACTGTAGAATTGTTGCACTCAGATTTTCTGCAGGTAGTGGTTTTATGAACAAACTCACTAACAGCAATATCTGTAACCAATGCTCCTGCATCACAGTTTACTTTCGAAGCAGATTTTGAATTATTTCCATGGTACTTTCTAGGTCGACCAGGCAATTTCCTCCTCATTTTGATAGGAATTGCTGGAGTTGACGCACAAGCACCCATTCCTCTGACTCCGATGACAAATTTCTCAGCCAATCGATACTATCCCATACGAGACACCACTTCCAGGTGGAACACAAGAAATAAGGATACCTGGCACATACATAAGAGGTAATTTGAAATGAGTGATTATAGTACTAGTACAACAACAACACTACGACCTTAGTCTCACACAACTAATTGCAGTTACTTATGAACACTCAAAACCATGTCGCTTTAGTACTCATACCCAAAGAACGAAATTTTTGTAAGGGAAAATAATTATTCCTCACAGGTATACGCATGATATCCACATAATTTTATCTAAGCATATAATTTTGCTCTACTGGGCTAAGAAAGTTGAGAGTATTAGCATCTTGAACTAACCAGCAAGATATGCAAAACGACTAGTTTCAGAAAAGTGAACAAGACATAACTGAAAAGGTGAGGATATAGAAGCAAGATTATTAAGGGGTTGTCTGGTAGCTGGTTAGAATTATACCGGCAGCACTAATGCTATGAATAACTTACTTCCTAATTATCTGTCAAATATTGTATAACTTATGCAGAAATTAATACATGAATAAGTTGTCTTTTTAGTAGCTACCAAACGACTCCAACATACTCCAATGACAAGATAAGCTGTTTTTCTTTCCCTTTTTATATTTCCATTTTGTAAGTTGCCTTGCCCTTTTTCCAAAAGGATATGGGAGAAAGAGAGAGAATAAACATGATGAGCTTGTTTACACTTTCGGAGACTGAATCAAATTAAAATATGTAGTAACCTTTTTTTTAAAAAAAAAGGGTAAATTGATAATTTCAGCCTTTAATAATAATAAAGAGAACTAAAAGGGTGTGAGTCAACCCTATTTTATTTCTTATGCTGTTGCATACTTACTAACCGAAAAAAAAACACAAGTTCAAGCGAGTATTTTGTTTCTTCCAACCGGTCTCACAATTTCTATCTTTCATCAGACCTGGTCGTCTCTTTTTATGAGATGGAGGATGATGATGATTATGTTGAATATGTACCAGTTGCAAAGCGCCAAGCGATTGAGGCTCAAAAGATCCTTCGGAGGAAGGGGAACTCTTCTGTTTTGGAAGGGAAAAAGAAAAAAGAAAAAAAAAAACATCGAAGCTTGTTGAGGCTAAGCCAAGTTTGCTTGTGAAGGCCACCCAGCTGAAGAAAGAGCAACCTGGGATTCGTCCTACTGAACCAGTCTTGCAAGAGAAGGAGATGATTGAACACTTATCTGATTGGAAGACGTTAATGTTTGACTGCGAACTAGCTAAAGGTATTACTTACACGGAGCCTTTGTTAACTGGTTGGAAGCCGCCATTAAACATCAGACGGATGTCAAAGAAAACCTGTGATGCCATTCGAAAGCAGTGGCATATTATTGTGGATGGCAACGATGTTCCTCCACCAATAGAGAATTTCAAGGACATGAGGTTCCCTGAACCCATATTGAAGAAATTTAAAGCGAAGGGAATTATTCAGCAGATGCCAATCTAAGTGCAGGGACTTCCTGTTATTTTATCAGAATGCGAACAATAGCAGCATGACTCAGCTCTTAATGATGTTTATGCAGTGTCTATGGAGGAGAACGCCTGTAAATTTACAACCCCGACGCTTTTCTACTTCCAGCTTTGGAAGAGATGAACCAACAGAACAACAAGCTGAAAGAAAAGTAGGATGGCTCTTGAAATTAATTTTTTCTGGGACTGTTATAGTTATTGGGTATCAAATTTCTGCATATATGAGAGACAACCTGATGGTCTCACTTCTACAAGTCAAGGATCCCTTATTCAAAAGAATGGGTGCATCCAGATTAGCTCGTTTTGCTATAGATGATGAGAGAAGGATCAAAATACTTGAGAGTGGTGGAGCTCAACAGCTTTTGAACATGTTAGAGTCTGCCAGAGAGGATCACACGAGAAAGGAATCCTTGCAGGCTCTTATTGCGATATCAAAAATCAGATTGAGGCAATCTAGGACTGTTTTGGTTGTTGTTCTAAGCGTGCAAGTTGTGGAACTTGTCATTAATAATGTAAGTGAGATTTTAAGCTTTAGTGCTTGCTTTTCAAACATGCTTTGAAAATTATACTTTTCTCTATTTGGTGTATGTGTTGGGACAAGCATGTGGTTGATAGAGTTGATGTTTCTTTGATAAACCCTAGATATGCTATTTTTGAGAATATTATGAGTTATATGTAGTGCGATGCTGAATACTCTTTTTTATTACTGTGATGTAGTTACTAGGGGCATACTTAGCTACCGTAATATGTTAGGGGTATACTCATGCTGCTGTAATATGTTAGGGGTTTTGTACACGCTTGCCATAGTATATTTTTAGAGCATCATACATGCTGCCATGGACATTGTCAAGATGATGGATTGATCTCCTTCGTTGCCGTTTATGACAAGTTTTGAACGTGGATTGAATTGAGACATGTAGTAACCATTTTTGAACATTTGTTTGAACTTATTGAGCTTATTATGAAGTATATTCTTGTGTATATTATTTATGTATATTCGTTGTGCAGATGTTTTATAACTCTTGTTTCAGGGGTATTAAAGCAGCGAGTTGAGGATCTTACTAGGTTATATTCATATATAGCTCATTCCTTATTTGCATGTAACTGCAGATATTGTTGCAGAGGGTGAGACTTGTGGCTGACGAGTTCGTTTCTTTGTACTCTGTTGCTGAGGTGAGCCTTCGCATTGTTCGTGGAGGCTACTACAGCTCTATCTATTATTATTTATATTTTTTTCTTTTTGGGGTTTGTATTAGATGCTCCGTGATCTTTTTGTGGGATTTGGGCTAGAAATATTTTGTTAAGTGACTGTTTCTTTCCATGAAGTTTCTATGTGATATTGGTTTAATAATTATTCCATTCTAATGGGTATCGAGGAGTTTTGAAGTTGCACATATTATATTCTTAGTGTTTGGATAGTTTGGATGTGTATAGATATTTGGTTCTTCTGACAAATGGTGTGGACGATTGTCAATCATATCTAAAGAATATTTTGGGATGTGACAAAATATGTCAGATCAGCTACTATAATAGAAACAAACAAATGGGTCACATCATAATTAGCAAAGGACAAATTCCATAAAGGTAATGGATAAAACGCACCCAAACGGACAAATAAACAAAAACAATATTGTTCTCAACAACAGGTAATGGATGAAAGTGAAAGCAGAAAACCCCAAAATAAGAACCAAATATGAAAACGAAGAACCATAATGGCAACAATTTATGAATCAACAGGCTTTGAAAGCAAAAATTCGGAAACATATTCACCAATTTGAAACCATGAAATTCAAAACACACCTATTTTAAGAAATACATAGAGAGCTTGGAAATATGATTTAACAACAACGTCAACAAATAATTCCAGTCGAATAATTTTTTTAAAAAAAAGGAGATACCTGGTAGGTCGTGACGGAAAAACGAAGATGAAGAAGAAGAACAAAAATGGAGGAAGCAGAGATGGGTGGGAGGAAGTGTGGGTCCGACGTTCGGATCCAAGCACACTTCCGAACCTTCTCTGTTTACAACCTGATCTTATTTATATATATAAATATATATATACACAACTTTTTCTTTGTGGATATATATATGGATAGATATATATTTGTGTTAGGATTTGATAGAGTAGAGTGATTATAAATATATATATATAGATAGAGAAATTTTTATAGATGAATGAGAAAAACCAGGAGGAAGACAAGGAAGACGAAGAGGAGGAGGGACACAAACGTCCTTTCACATTTTTTGTTGTTTATTTAGTTACTCGCACAACACTTCTCTATTTGTTGATTAAGTCGTCTATTATTATTTCATTTTATATTATGTAAAAAATATTACTTAAATTATATACCAAAATTAGTTGTGAATTATTCAAAATAGAAAAAATTTAAGTGGATAAACAAATATATACTATTTAACTAGCTAACACAGTTATAATTTGAATTAATTACGGCTCGAGGCAAATATATAATTGTAATTACAGTTTGAGTTTTATATCATTCGTGTGATTTATATAAACGTTGTATGCGATTATACAAAAGTTGTGAGAGGTATAGCGAAATATACAATCACTATAAATTATATAGCGAATTATACAATGTGTGCATGAATTATATGGCGAAATATACAAATGGTATACAAAAACTGTGAATCGTAAGATAGCAAATTATACAAACATATATACAGATGTTGCACAAATTATACAAATATTACTATTACTATAATTACAAAATACAATTACCTAAACTATAATAATGTAACATAATTAAGATATCTTTTAGTAGCTATATGCAAAAAATTCCTCTTCAAAATATAATTAGAGAACTGGTGATTATTTTATCAGCCGAAAAGGTTCAAAACCTTTTTGCACATATTAGAAATGGTTCAAAATGCTACCATTTCATAATTTGATCAAATTTGCTCTACCTTCCACCATTGGATAGGTTAAGCGGTTTAAATTTGTCCCTCATTGAAAAAAAAAATATTTTGTTTATAAGTATATTTTTAGAAATTTGTGTTAGTTTAAGGTTCGTGTACATTTACAAACTTTTATACTATTAATTAAGTTGACTAGTAACATGTAACTTTATGTGTCAAGTGTATTGTTGTAATATGTATTTTTAGACAGTGTTATGATAAGTTTAATTATTTTGAGCTGAGGATTTATCGTAAATTAAATAACTTTTTTTCTTTGAACTTTACTTAAACCTTGATAGGAAATTTTTTTTTTTTTTTAGAGAGCCAATGCAAAATTTCATTGGATATGATATTGTGATTGAAATAATGACATAATCTAATATATTGAGTAATAGTCTTCTATAGTAAGTTATATTTATTTTATTGTGAAGAGAAACACTCTATGGTTTAAAATACTTTTTTTCTATAAAAAAAATAATGAAAATTTTAAAAGATATAGTCGTGAGAATATTCAATTGCCTACATTCATTGTATTGTCCGTCCACTTCATTAAATATCACGGTCATTAATTAGTTGGTAATCTTTAGCTTAACTTGTTAAGTTTTTCACCAAATCAGATTGGCGTTTGGTAATTACAACTGAATTAATTTAGTCATTCAACAAAGATGAGGAAAATCAAAACCATGCATGTGCTTCAAATCATACATGTTTTTAACAAGTTTTTCCTCTCGTTTAATGAGTCCAATTAAGGAGCTAATCCTAGGCAATTAGGTTGAAACAATTCAAGATGGAAGAGTTTTTCAATTTGAGGACAATTTTAAACTATAATTAAAAGTAAAGAAGGAAATTTCCCCAACCCCCCAACCCCCAAAAAAATGTGTACAAGTAGAGTTTCACGTTGAACCTAAAGATAAATATGTGACCAAGATGCAATAGGCCAAGGTAGGAATGCATATACCATAATTTTAATGAATGACAAAATTGAACTCTTTTGAGATTAATTGATACAATTGTAATATCTTATGTTGCTCAATGCAGAGTCCACACAACTTAAGTAATATACACCTTAGCTTGCTTTGAACAGACAAGATGTGTCTTTATCAGTTGCTTCAAGACACAAACAAAAGATTAGAGAAAAGTACAGTTTGCTTCATTGGGTCACCTCATAAAGAAACAGCTAACACACAGTTTAAACAAAAACATATTTATATCTTACTTTCAAGTTGAAGCTTTCATGAAAGATCTGCTTGCTAGATGGTCATTTTAGAAACAAACCTTCTTTTTTCAAATGAAATTACTGAAATGAATTAATTACTCTTCTCTTGTTAATTATTGTCACTAAATTAAAATGCACAGTGACACAAATGCATCTGTGAGCTGCATCCCCACTTAGTAGTATATAAATAGATAAATAAATAGACAGACAGATGTACGTACATATATAGTTAAATACTATATTCATTTGATGGAAAGAAGAGGTCCATCGTAGCAAATATACAAATGGAAAAGAATATTTGGGAATTACCGAAGGGGAAAACAGATCCATGTGATAAATAAATAATGCAATCTGCTCAAGGCTCATAATTATATCACTGGATAATAAAGCTGTATTTTTAATACGATTTGTTGTCATGTGGCATTGCCTGTATACTTTGATTTCCCTTACTACTAATAATTAATCACTCGTATTTTTGGATTCTCCTTTTAAACCATTAAAATAATTTGTTTATGGCCCTTATGTCTTAACTAATTTCATGCATAACGCCACATCTAGCCCTACCAGTTGGCGCCTTTCAACTTTTTAAAAGTTATCATCAATATATACTTGGAGTAAAGCGATTAATTCGAAATTCTATAATCAGAAGAGAAAAATAAGAGTTGAACCAAATTTTATTCATCAGGATATATGATGATTAATAATTACTAATACTCTATTTAAGAACAAGAGGCAATGATTATGCTAAAACAGGCCATGTACCATTTTGTCGTAATGTTTATTGTCTCTGCTGCAACATCTTGAACACAGTTTAATAAAAATTCATTGGCAAACTCGTCATTCCCCATGAGCTTTGCAGTTATGTTACTTTCGGTCTAGTATTTCTTTTTTAGCTCTACTTAATAAATTATCACTTAGCTTTCTTACTTATTTACTACTCACTCTAACAGCTCTGTCCCAAAAAGAATGTGATCTTACTCTAATCGAAAATAATTTAACTTTAAATTTCTTTTTTATCCTTAATGAAATGATTCTCAGCCACATAAAATATCTAAAAATGGTTTTAGACTACAAGTTTAAAAAATCTTCCTTTTTTCCTCACTCTGTCAAGTCAAAGAGTATCACATAAAATGAGATAAAAGTCTGTCAAATTATTTGAGCCAAAAAGAAAAGGAAAAGGAAGACCGACTAGTAGTAGCCCAGCGCCCCACCCGGTCTTAACCCGGATTTCAGTAGAGAATAAGCCCACCACTTGAATTATGGGCCTTCTCACATGGATCAAACAAGCCCAATGTCTCAGCACTTGAACTTCGGGATGGAAACTTACATGGATATACACTACGTGTGCAGTCCCTTCGTCCCAAAATAGGTAACACATTATTATTACTATTATAGAAAAAATATTTGATTGTTATGGCAAAGGATAATTATTACAGAGAGATCTGATTCTATAGCTTTTTCTTCAGTCTAAGAAGAGATCAAAGTTGGAGAATATGTAGTACATTAAACTCAATAGTTGTAAGCTATCTAAATTTTGCTTTAGATTGCATTGTTGCCAAAAGGCAACGAGAACAAGACCTATTGATCTTGAAAAAAATAAACGAGAACACAGAGAAATCTTCATCTTCGCCCTGTGAAAACAATTACCTGATCGAACAACAACATACTGAAAATAACAGAAACAAAAATCTTTTCTCTAAGTAAAAAAGGTGCAGATTGGTGGTAGATCAATGGAGCTCCATAGGGACAATTCACTCTCGTAAGTATTTTCTTCTGAAATCGTTGAAGAAGATGATCCAGTTTCCGGTGAACTAGAAGATGGTCCAGTTTCTGATGAACTTCCTGAACTGTATTCGCTATCCTTCTTCTCACCAATTCCTTCGTCAATTTTCTTCTCTTCCTCCTTCTTTTTGCATGCATTTCTCAGTCTGCTGAATTGTTCACATCTTTCTCTCTGCATAACTCCGGATTTCAGTTTCAACTTTAAACATTCTGTAATTCCGTTGAAAGCATAAAGTGAAGCTGAGAATTTCCTCTCGTAATTCATCCTTCTCATAGCTTCAGTTAGCATCGATGACTCGTCGCCATACACCATCCCCTGTTCCATTGTCTCTGATGAATTAATCTCTTCAGCTATCTCAAATGGTGAATAGTAATATGATGATCCAATTTCATCAACAAATTGGAAGTCAATTGGCTCTAACCCTATATCTCCTATATCAGTATTATTTTCCTCTTCTTCTGCGCCTACTTCCACAATAGTATTAATCTCTCCACCGCTCATGTTTTCGTCGCTTTTCACAGGCTGAATTACACTATAATCGTTTTCAGACGAGCATGACTCCAAGGTGTTTGTGAAATTGCTCACGTTAATTGAACTCATATCACTAATCATGTTGTTATCAGTAATCAGATCTTCAGGGTCCTTGAGATACTCCATATACTGCAAATCTGAAAAATAAGCTGCTTCTTCTCTTAATTCTTCTCCCTGTTTGTTCTTGTTATGATTTTCGGCCACAGGTTCAGAAGAATCAAAAAAAGAAGAGGCAGCAGTAGCAGCAGCAGCGGCAGCTAAGGAATTATTTCTAGCTTTGAGCCTACTAATAAGAAGATTACTGATTTTTGAAGGAAGAGCTGGAGTAGAAGAAGATGATGAAGAACAGGGCCAGAAATTCGTCCGAGTATTGGCTCCACGAAGTAAACAAGCAGCTTCATCATATGCCCTTGCTGCTTCTTCAGCTGTGTCAAAGGTACCTAACCACACCCTTATTTTTTGTATAGTGTCTTTAATTTCAGCCACCCATCTGCCTGATGGTCTTTGTCTAACACCCACGAATCTCTTTCGTGCTCGCCGCACTCCCCCAAGCGTGGCTGCAACAGCAGTTTCCTTTACCATTTCGTCCCAGCCCACATTCCTTTGATCATCATTGCCGTTATTTTCACCAAGTCTCTCATTTGCCCTTCTTTTCCTAGCCATCGCACAAGCGATACAATGTTAGTTTATATAAGTACAATCACAAAAATTGATAAATAGTGTTAGTTCTTGTGCACAACTTAGGTTGGTGTGAAGTGGTATTTATATGAAGTTCCATTCACCTTGTTAAGATGGATTTTTTTCTTTTTAAATTATTTGTGCTTCTGGTGACAACAAATGGAAGGCTTCTGATTGATTAACTACAGAAAATTAAACAAGACACAAATGGATTTAATTTTAATTAAGAGAAGAGGGAGTTGTAAATAATGAGATTTAATAATAGGTAGTTTGACCCTGCCAAAGAGTGTAGTTTCTTGATTTCATATATTTTAAGAGATAAAATTGTTTTGTAGGATAAAGTATATGGCATGAGTTTGGTCACTACAATATATCGCACTTGTCTTCTTATTATTAATATAACTACAACTTGATGAAGATAATTAATTCAGATTATATGTCACTTATCAATGCATTTATTAATTATAATAAATTCCTTTTCTGATCTTCAAGGCAATGGACATTGAAATTATCAGTTATGAAAGAGACATGGTGCATCATTGTTCCGTGCATGAAACACACAGGAAACCATTATGCGGAATGATCCTCAAGAAAAAAGGAACTTAAAGCATCTGCCTAAGATTAAAATTATTGTTGGCTTAAAATTTTGGGGTGGCAAAATTCAACTCAAACCGCTCAACCTGCCCAACCTGTTAGTTCAACTCATCTCAATTCAATCCATTTCAACCCATTTAAAATTGGATTGATATGCAACCCAAATTGATTCAAGAGAGATCTTGTCAAAATTATTTTGAAAGACTTTTTTTTTAATTTGATATGTTTTATATAGTCAAAATAAAGAAAAAAATATAATCTAATTAAGTACTAAAATATTAAAAAAGAAGAAAAAAATAAGTAAAAGTTGGATTGGATTGGGTCTTGACTTGCTCTATAACCCATTAGTCAGCCCGTTTTGACCTAGCCCATTTTGATCCAAACAATTTCAGATTGGATTGGATCTTGACCCGTTTGTTCTCCTGACCCATTATGACCCCCCGAAAATTTGACCCAACCTTTCCAATTGTCACCCATATAATTTGTTTTGGATCAAACTCGCATGGTTTTCCCCAGAATGCCTTGTAACATTTATATGATGAGGCTCATAACAAGAACCAGCATAGCTAAATTTTCTACTTTCATTCTGCATATTGATTTCTGATATTTTTCGAATAAAGTTTTGTACATATTTAGATACCACTTTGTAAATTACTCCTAACATGCACTATATCAGAGATAATTTGAGTAGCTGGTGTTGGTTACAATATGATATCTTTATGTCACTCTCAAATGTGGAAACATACAAATAGAAGAAGGCTGATAGTAACTTTGTATGATTAACCAAACAGTTAAAAAAATGTGCTTCAGAGAGAGAGAGTAGCTTGTAACTTGCAAATTGAATTTTTTTTTCTTTTTCTTTTCCCCACCATTCTTTTGGGTCGAACAAACAACAGAAGGCAAAACAAAAAACAGTTATAAAAAGCACAAATATAACACTTGCGTCCGTTGTGTTGGTTTTATTAATTTCGTTCCTTGCTGCATAGCCGTAGAACTCCCACTAGTAGTTGCATGCCAAGTGGAATTTGGTTTTCTTGGATCGAAAAATGTTGTGGGGTAGTTATATTCTATCACGTTTAATTAGGGATCTTGAATTTAAACTTCAGAAAAATAAAAGAATCTTTGGATAGAGTATGTTGATATTCTAGTCGACGCATAACCTCAAGATTTTTATAAGGTATGGGTGTTCATATACTTTTAATCTAGAGTCGCTACTAATCACAGGAGGATTCTAGATCAATTTATTTGTATTTCAATGCTAGTTTCTATAAAATACAGTGTTGCCGTTGTTGTTTGCACAAATGGCTTATTTTTAGGCGACTATTTTCCGAAGGGACTAAATTGCCAGCCAAATTCATCCAATTATTTTTAAATGTAAAAAATTTGTCGACCCAATTAACTGTACAAATGATCCATGAATTGGTCAGGCTCCAAATAAATTAAACTATGGAGACTGAAGAGGGGAAAAAAGAAAATAGCTGATTTTTTCAACAAAATCAATCAAGAAAAGAAATGTCAACGGGCCACTCCAAACCCTCCACATGGAAGTCCCACAACGATGAACAATTCTTCTTCTACTCGTGATGTAACTTGTCGTATAATAGTTCTTTAATTATGATTCTTTTAATTATGATTATTTCTTTCAACCCTTACCTACTAGGGCAAGATCAGAAAGGGACTGATAAGATTCCAACGAGAAGGGAATAAAAGTTATCTCACACAAATGGAGACGTCAAGCACAAAGATGAATATCTTTTTATTGCTATTATTTGCATTTCAACTGAAACTAAATTGACCAATCCAAGTATCTCAACTGGAACTTTGGGGCTGATCCACATTTGGCATTTTCTTTAAAAAAAATGGGACTTGAACATTTCAAAAGGACCAGGTAAAACGGTTAGTTGTGCAGGTTTATTCAACTCTCCGCAAGAAAAATTATACCTTTGCCTATCCAGGATACTCATTAGGTTATTGTCAACAAATTTTGATATGATGTGATTCTACCATACTACATTTTTGGAGAAAATGGTTTTACTAGTGCTTGTTTTTAATTCACACGACCACGGGGTTGTTTGGATTTGCTGATATGTGAAAAGCCAAAAGTTGAATATGAAAGTTGGTTATATCTAATTTTTGGTATTTAGCTTTTTTTGGGTACTTTTTTAGCTATAAATAGGTATTTAAAAGCACTTTTTATTTTTTTCAAATACCTCCAAAAAAAATTTTAAAATAACAAAAAAGCCAAAAACTACTTTAATAAGTCGATCCAAACACCCAATGTATATCAATCTACCTATGAGGCCATGACCAGCAGAAGGAGAATTGTATTCAGAAAATCAATCGGATTTACACCGAGTAGTGACTTTCGCTCTAGGGTGTGGCTTTGTCATCAATAAAATAGGCGAAAACCATGAAAAATCCAGGTTCAAGTCAGCATAAACTAAAAACACCAGGTGACTGTCTAAGCCTTGCACAGAGTTAATTGTTACCTGAGCTAGTGGGAAGCAGTAGGATGTGGTAGGACCACAAGTTGATGATAAGTCATTTACTGTTGGTACTTCTAAAAAATGACAGGGACATAAGCATGTGAAATAAAAATTAGTTGCACCATTATGATATCAAGGGTAAATATAGCACTGTGTCAACTAGAAAGTGGTGTTAGCCAAAGTACCGAACTAAAAAAAATGGTGCTATACCAAGTAGAAGATTGAACTCAAAACTACATACTGGTGAATCACATAACTATGATCTTAATTACAAACCTGTAAAATTCACATCTTAATCACAGCTAGCAATAGCTCAATTACATCCTAAGCATCAACTTAAGCAGCAGAAAGAAGGGGAGCGTGGATACTTGCACTATTCCCAGAATATCCGACATGCAGCAATGCTGGATCTTGATAAGCTGTGGCTAATCTATCATAAAAACTTGCTATTGTAGGATCATTTTGCTCCTCTTTATCCTTTTTTAGCAAACTCTGTAGTGTTCATGGAAAGGCATAAAAACAATAACTGTACACGTAAGGAAATGACAACTCAAATAAGGAGCCTATAGAACTTTGAGAATTGACAAGACTGTTCAATGAAAAGAGCAAGTGAACATTCTCATTTTCAAAAATATCTCAGGTTAGCAACATATATGGAATCTAAAACATAACTAGTTCACAAATATGTTGCTGTGGAAAGTTATGGCCTATAGTTCACAAATATGTTGCTGAGAATGTTTAAAAATATCTCAGGTTCTACAGCAACATCTATGCCATTAGATTCTTGAGAATGTTTAAAAATATCTCAGGTTCTACAGCAACATATATGCCATTAGTTTCTTTTAGCATCACTACACATCAGCAAAACATTCCTAGTTCACAAAGTTACCAAATAGGGCAATTGTCAAATCAAAAGTTTTGTCAAGTCAATTAAATTCTCAAGGACGCCAATTGGACTACCATATCAACAACGACCAAAAGAAAAGAAACAACTTCTGCAGTAGTTTCTTGCTTAATAACTAGTAGGATCCACGGAGGGAAAAATTAAGATTCAGGCTACATAAACTACGAGCTACAAAACAAGTAAACAACAAGGCAGATGTACCTCAACAGAATAAGAATTGAACATAGGTAGGAAGCGTCTCCTACAATAGCTGTTGAACACAAGAGTAAGGATTGGAAGAGGAACTGTTAAGCTTGAAGCCAGAGGAAGATTCTTTAGCCCAAATATTCCAATGGCTATAACATGCATTAGTATCAAGGAGAAGATCATAGAATCATGTACGATAGGCCACAACTTTCCACCAGTCTCATACTTGGGTGCATATACATTCAGCAGCTGCTCAAAAAATTAATAAAACGTGATCAATGCCAGAGCAAGCCAGCAGAGTTTTGATATTTCACAAAGATCTCCCCAACAGCCAAAAATATCAACATCAACCAGAAGTCAACAACTATGCTTCAGTCCCAAGAAAATAAATTATATGAAGCCTCACTGATCGTTATTCTGAACTTTAAGCTCAGTCATGTCACCATCATACCAAATAAAAAGGAGCAAAAATTAATTTAATATATATATACACATATACATATTTGTATGTGTATATATATAATAGTAATAATAAGAATATTAAAAGTTCTCTATACCTTTTCCGTACTGAAGTCAAAATACCCCTAAAAAGCAATAGCTCAAAATCAATGCACAAACAACGGTAAAACTAATTCCCAATTAGTAAATAATGCCCTATCTTTAGCTAAGTCTGCATTATTCTAAGAATGACCAAATATAAGACAAATAAAAATACTTTTCGGGCAGTCAACTTGGAGCAAAGATATTGAAGACAGAACTCTGAGGTCTTAAAAAGTCAAGGAACCAGCCCCACTTTTTAAAACATACTAAGTGACTCCTATACATGATTTGTCGTGACATACAATACGGCTCTTATGGAGTTCCTTATGACCATATTAATATAGTCGCACCTAATATAAATAAATAGCATGTCCTCTTTAACAACTAAACTTTTAGATGAGGAGTCATATGATTTAACAGGGTAACAGAGAATGTAGAAGTCCTGAATTGAAGGGTGGTGTTTAAATTGAAAAGAAGAAAATAATTAGAAATGAACTCAACAAAGCATAAAAGGTGTAAGGAGATCGGAAAGAACATAAAGAAACTGAAAATAATATGCTTAGACCTTGTAGGAAAACTAATGCATCAAGTCTGAGAATTGGCATAACATGGCATGTTGCAAGAGGAATATTCTGATAATTTCAACATTTCATTTTCTTTTTTTAAACTTCCCAGTTCCCAGAATATAGAAAAGAAAAAAGAAAAAGGGCATCCTGAAGTACAAAGCATCCCGCATTAGTAGGGTCCCAAATATAGAATTCATCATTTTTATGTAACCCAAAGAAACAGAAGAAAAATAAGCAACCAACCTGGTTCCGGTAGATGAGATACCCCAGACAGTAGTAAACCAAGAGAAATGGCAGAATTAGGGGAGCAAGGAAGAAATATGTTATACCAAGGAGACCGAACAAAAGTATCCTAGGAATCTCACTATGGTAAGGAACTGAAGGGACCTCAAACTCATCATCAAATTTCCTACAAATATTTCTCTTTATAAAATTGAAAATGAGGGTCGACAGCCGAAAAAGTTCTGACGAAGTGCTGGTCCATCCTGATGTAACCACATAGGCAATAAAGAAAGTTGCCTGCAAGAAGAATAGGAACTCAGTGTTCACTGGTAATAACTGTTGATTATTCAATAAGTACGTATCATTCAAGCATTTAAACTTTGTCATCTTTCTCAGTAGTGTTATTCAGTAGTAAAAGCAGTATTAAAACAGGTATATCAGATCCATGTTCCACATAAAAGTTTGATGTGAGAAATTTCTACCGTCCGATCGCACTCTACAACATTTCATTTGAAAACTTCATATGATTCTAGTGACTCAACTAATCACATAAAGCCGTCAATTAATTTTTTTCTTTTTTCGACAAAGTCAAAGCCATAGATATATCCATGAGAAATGCCAAGAAAGATAGTATAAGCTATCCTACCAGCATGTTTAATTCCAAATAGTGGCCATCTGTCCTCAAAAAAATGAATTAACTTGGCCCAAACTGAACTTTCTCACGGGCTTGGTAGGAAAATACTTAAATAGCAGTTTACTTCATTTTGAGAGAGATCTTTGCCACTATTTCCACAAAAGTGGAGCACCTATTCACTTTAGCCTTCAACTATCATTTTACCATTTCTTGCCTTCATCCATCAGGTTGTCAGTTAAATTATCCTTCTGTAACAGCAGCCACGGAGATCACCACTAACCCCATTTAAACATGCAGTCAAGATTATTTCAGAAATTGTCCAAAAAGGCAAATATGTAATTCTTTCCCTCTCACTCAGAATCCTAATCAAGGAATTAGACTTCAATGTAATATATTGCAAGAGAACGTATACTGTGATTATGTAGTCTGTCTTGCAAAGACATTTGCAAAAAGCAATAACAGGGTAGTCGTAATTGACAAAATAAGAGATGAAATCACTTCTTCACAACGTTTGCTTGCGGAATGTAGCTTGTTGTATCCCAAAGGATCCTCTTCATTTTTCACTCAAATGTTCATAACAATTTATCCCAAAACAATAGATTGAGCTACAGTTGATATTGTACAGAACTTTTAAACATATTTAAGGATCAACTCTTGTGTTTAAAGAGGACAATTGGCATAATGATAGCTGAATAACACTCACCTGTCCTGGAACCGCTACAGCTAGTAGGGCAGGAATATTTTTGGGCTCAAGAAAAACTTCAACTCGATAAAGAGCTGATCCAGAGAGCACATTGGCAAAGAAAATGTTCCATATAGTAAACCAAAGAACTTTGATGCATGCACTTTTCTCTATCTTGCTCATAGCAATGTAACCTTGTATGGATGAGAACATAATCATTATGGATGGCACAACATAGAGAAATAGCTGAAGTACAAGACTAGGAAGATATCCGGTAATCACTTGGCTAACAACTGCTCTGCAAGGCACATCAACTTATTTTACCACCATGTGAAGACATCAAAAAGTATAGTAACATACTCATTAAGCAGAAAGTTTTTAAAGTTTTCAGTTTTATCACTTACATTCTAAGCACGCCTTTCAAAAAGGGAAACCAGATTTCCAATTGCTCAAGATGTGTAAGTCCTTGGACTATTAAAACAGGTATAAAAAATAGCACAGTAAGGAGGACACATGCCACAATGACCACCAGGTTGCTAATCCATCTCTTTAGAAATGATGCTGAAAAGAAAGGCCAATACACATCCTCTGGATCAGGAGCTGGCTCAGTGACCCATTGCGTAGGATTTACACCTTGCTGCATGTGTATAGCTGTAGCTGCGGCAAAACGTGTCCTGAAAGATACAAAGGCAGCTCCTACCTCCTGTTATATAGGATATGTGTAATTAGTTGAAAACAATCAGACATTCATGAAACCTGCCTTGAGAAAGATAAGAAAAAGATGAACACGAAATCTAACATTGTAATGACCAAGAAAATGAAAAAATAGCATCTTAGATACTAATATTCTTCTACAATCTACCTAGGGCTCTTTATTGCAACATATATGTGAAGTAAGCAATAACATGCTGGTGGTGGAATGGCTTCACATGCGTCTTTTGTCACTTCTGCCATATTTTAAATTCAAAATTCTTCAGCAGTTATTGTTGGTCCCCAGTGCTTCCAGGATTTAGCAAATTCATGTGTTAGATAAATCACATAGTTAATTTACGTAACTTCGTTAAGCTTGCTTCTCAAAAGCATCTATGACCAGTTGCACTTAGAACCCTCATATTTATAGTATTGACTAACTATATACACATCAAGTAATGTTAGACTTGTCCACATTGACAGGAAGTAAGTACTATAAAAATGAGCGTTGGCCATGTCCAGATACAAATTCTGTAATGTAAAAAGCATGCATACACAATCAGAATATGTAAACCCTGATGATACCTTTGCCAGACTTGAAGATTGCTCAGCCCTTACATTGTCTTCCATATCTTCCAGCTTCTTTTCATAGTGATCAAGTAGATTAACTCTCTGTCCAAAAAGGCCCATGAAACCAGCACGCCCGAACCTTTCTCGATCATGGTTTGCTGATTTCAAGTTCATAAGCCTTCTATACAACCTATTAGAATTTTTCTGCACAAACATGGCACAGATTGCCACAGAATAACAATAAACTGGTCAATATGTTCTTGCATCCAAATGATAATTCCACTTGCACCTCTATTGTGAAAGACTAGCCTTCACAGCAAACTCATTATATGAAGACGGCGGATCAAAATGTCAGAGAATTTAAATTATTGTTCTTGTAATTTCTTCCTATCCTCTCCAGACCCCACTTGTGGAATTTCATTAGGTATGTTGTTGTATTCTTGTAATTCCTTCATTTTCAATATTGCAATCTACATTTACATTACTTTTTTCTTGCATGTTGAAAGATTTTGTCCAGTGCAATATCAGATAATGCATAAAAAATATGGACCTGTGAAGTACAACAGAATGTGGAGCCCATATTAAATCTGGGAATCAGGACGAACTTTATTTTGAGGAATGTAGGACTTAATGATAAAAGGGAACATGTCATTCACCAATGTGTTTCCACTGTATCATGAATCACATTCTACCATGTTTTATCAGATAAATGTACAATGAAGCAACTTCAGCTCCTTATCCGTAAAAGGAGATTTTGAAGCAACTTCAGCAATTGAACAAAGAGCATTGGTTGGGAAATCTTTATTGGAAAATACTAACAGGTAAAAAAAATAAGAGGGTACAAGCACACACCAACTTCTGCTTAACAAAGGGAACAGTAAAAGAAATACATCAACTCAAAAACAGAAGAATATCAGTAACAAGTGACTAAAAATGGTAATAAGAAACAAATTCTATCATAACTGAAATTACTGAGTTGAGGTTAACGTGGCTATGATTCTTACAATGAGACCTTGGAGTTTGCTTGCTCGCCGGACAACCCAGTGTGAAAGATATGTATCAGGATAATACTCTGAAAAAAAACTTTCAACTGTTTCACTATAACTTCTTCCTGATGAAGCTGGAATACTTCGAACTAAAATGGTAAACTGATGGGGATGAGGTTTTGATGAATAAAAGCAAGAAACTCTCTTTGATGAAATATAGTCATACTCCTGAAATAAGGTGTATCGCATAGTAAGTTGAAGTTTAGCAAGGATGAACAAGAAACTTAAAAAAGAAGACGTGTCAAATCACTTACAAAGTAAAGGAGATAGCAAACAACTGCTGTGAAGATATAAACAGCTGAGAAATGGATCCATAACCTTTAAAGACAAAACAAATAACTCTCTCAGATTTTAGTGTCAACTACCAGTATCAACGTATATTGCTAATTTCATTACATGACCCTTTCTTAATTTTCATTGGTGATTGATTTATAGATACAACTAGTTCAAGACATTGACACCATAATGACTTTGATGTATAAGACGCAGAATCTAAGGTGTGGAGTTGTTAATGAACACTTTGATAGCAATGTTCTTCTTCAATGGACCCACTATGAACATTCTGCAGATAAATATCATATAGCTTCTAGTTTCTGAGAAAATTTAGGATATGTGGTTTGTTACATGCAATCTATTATCATGAGCAGCGCTGAAAGAGAAAGATACTTCTTATGACCAAGAAAAAAACCAACAGTTGATAAAATTTGATTTAACAAAACAATACATAATCCAGTCGTAGAAGATATCCAAATTGGAAAATAAAAATATATCCACAATTATCAAGGCTGCCATAAATTCTAGTCAAAGATAAATTTGAATATTACAAACATGTCAAAGAAAAGGTATATGAGGCTTTTGCATAGTTGCTCTCGATTTATTTTCCACTGTTGGAATGATAGCAAAGTCATTCTTATCAATATCTTCGAGGATCCCAGAGACCAAATTCCACCACACCACTATTTGAACAGCATAATATCAAAGAAAATCCTTTTAATCTGAGATCCCAATATAGACACTTTGTTACCAAAAGAATCTATAGCTTCACCATAAAAGAGATGACCACTACAAACTGAAAAACACTAAGACCAGTAATCAATTTCAGTTTCATGGAGAGACGAGAATGTAATCCAATTTTATTGCCATAGATTAATTTTTGCTTTTCACCATGTATAGATTCTATGCAGTTAGAAAACCTCTATTGACATCACAGTTGAATAAATTTAAAAGTGGAAGGTCTTCAGTTTACCTGTTTGATCCGTCGTTAACATTTGAGATGGTGAATGATTCCAGAGACTGGTTAGGCAAGTCAGAAAAATCAAGACTTAGTTGTTTCCCCATGTAATTGATAGGCAGAAGAATGAAAACCCCCATGATGACAGCAAAGGTAAAAACTCTAGCACTGTTGACATATGGGAAACCAGATTAGCCCAAGATAGTGAAAATGAGAAGTAAAAGAAAAAGTAAGGTCCAGATTAAGCTATAAATTCAGAGTTCTGATTTTGAATGAATACTGAAAACTGCTTCAATGCTAACTCTTTTTTGAACCTACAAGTCGTTTAGTGGGCGTATAAGAATAATGCAAAAAGAGTGTATTATTAATGCTTGCATTAATTATGTAGAGATTAATTTTTATGCATTGGTTTGCTGAGTTAAAAATAGAATGCATAGCACAATTTTTTTAAAAATAGTTATTTACAAAGATACCTCTAGAAACATGGTCGAAAAGATGTAGAAACATTTTGAGGGGCAATTGAGTCTTTGACCATGCTAATGTTAATGCATGCATTAAATCCCATTGCATTACTAATACTTTCATGTATTAGTAATACACTCCTCCATGTAAGTGACGCGTGCATAACCAAAAAATTGTACCAAGCAAGATACTACTAATACACAAAATTAACGCTTGCATTATTTTCCCAATTTACTCTACCAAACGACCTCTTATAGTTTAGTTCTAGTTTTACTATATTAGAGGTGTAGAGTTGTTATTGTTTTTCTCATCTTCAAAACGAGGTATTAGAAGTGTTAAGTTATCAAGTTTGATAGTGTCTGATATTGAAAAGAAAATCACCTTTACATAGATGCTTTCTTGTTACCAAACTAGTCAAGCCACAGATTCTGCTGATACCTCTTACTTCTCACAGGACAATGAAAGCATCTATGAGCTTGGTGGAAATTTTAGTAGTCTTTGGCTTACCAGTGGGGAGGCTTTAGGCCCAGCGGCCTACCAGCCAAATATATATATTTTTTTTCATAGTTTACTGATTTCATTTTAGTTAACCTCTTCAGCAGCTATGCTCCAACCATGGCAAAGGTTATCGCCAGCCAGCAAATTTTTTTGTCTTTCCAAGGTTACTGCTTTTTTTTTTTTTTTCATTTTTAGTAACCTTTCCGGTAGCTATGCTCCTTTATGGGTAACCTTACCAGCAGTGCTATGCCCACTTTTTTATTATTGTTCAGTCAACAGGATGCCTAATTCAATGACTATCCAGTGGAACGACTGCCTTTTGTCAAGTATTCTATCCACTTCTTATCAATTTTTCTAGGCCAGATCCCACCAAACAGCTTTTTCAGCTCCTCCTCAGGCAATTGTCTCGACAATAGTAATCAGGCCACTTTCTGTTGACTACTTGCTCTCATATTTCCATAGTAAGCAAACTCAAGTTGGTTAACCCCACCTCAAGTTTGAAGGGCATGTTAAAATTTCCAGTGGTAGTGTTAGAAGGTAGAGTTACAAGTGCTAGGTTGGTACATTATATATCATCTCACAGTGAACATATATTGCATATTTCACACAGATAAACAGGTGTATCTTCAACTCCATATTAATCATAATGCAATCAAGTAAGCATTTTCCTAATCTCTTCAGTTATTTCTCACATTAGTCAATACCTTGTCTCTATGAGCAATACTTCTCAATGCCTAGTCTCTTCAGTAGCATGTGTAAGTTGCCAATAACTCAGCAGAATGGTTGCTACAACACATGCTGCACCTTAGAACTACAATGGGAAGGATGAAAGATCATTTTGACATCCTCAATGTTTTGGGGGAAAGTGGAAGAATAACATGCGCAGTGATCTTAGACCCATATGTCAACTTTAGAGTAATACTAGCAAATCAGTGGTGTATTGCACCAACTTTCATTCATATGTTTTTTCTATTCTTACCACTGGCAGGTTTATTATTGAGCAATTAATCTAGCAAAGGCATTTCCTGGATATAAAATGCAAATGTCACTCACTGGAAATAAACTTAAGGTGTGAAGTTCTGCACAGAAGCTATAATGAACATATTATTCTCGTCAAGCCTTCAGCGCATAACAGTGCTTAAGTAACCTGAATATGAAAATACGCATGAAAACAACAGCATCCAAGCCCGAGGAGGATAATAGCTCTGCTTCTGAGGGTCGCCATGCTCTTGTCACCCAACCAGCAGATGGCAAAAGTCTCTCCAAATTGAAATCATTGCTTTGCTGAGATTTCCCTTCAGCAACCAAGCGTGGTGCATAAACCTCCGCATTTCCAGGCTGCTTTCTCAGTATAGAATACAATGTGAAGAAGAGAAAACAAAGGCCAAGATTGATTCCAACAGAAGTCAAAAGTGCAGACAGGATCATTCCTTATATCTTTTCACAGAACTGACTGCTTACAGCATTAACTCTTCAAATCAACAGCAGGGAAATACCAACGGCACAGATAACAAACACTCGCGAAGGCAGTTATAGGCTGCAAAACTAGAAACAATCAACATTTCAATTCAAAAGTGTCTTAACAGATCACTACGACCAAGGCAGCAACCGGAGTACAACTAAGATATAAAAAGCTAATTAGAAGTCCAACAATTAAATAAAAAACCTAACCAATTGGTAGTTAAAGTTATTAACTTAGCTAATATGGATTCAGCTGGGATCGGGTACTTTTTCAATTACAGGAACACAAGGAAGGTTTGAACACACATTAATTTGCACAACACATTACATATAATAGTATTTTAGGTGATAGTTAATTACCTTTAACAGAAGCTGCGAGCTAGCAGGGCAATCCCTATTGAAGAAGGAAAAGTGAAGAATATAGGGATGAGAGATCAAGGTCAAACCTTCGGTATGAGGAACAAGCTAAGGCAAAAAGAGCTGGAGTGGAGTTCAAGTAAACTACACTACACCTGCTATTTCGACGATTGGAGATTGATTTCCAGCTTTAGCATTTCCACAGCCTCACCTCTGCTATAGATTCCCAAAACTGGAAATTTCCCTGGATGGTAACATATATGTGTCACTTTACTTTATTGCTGGGTTGAAATAAGGGAAATATTTTTTTTGTCTCGCTGCTGCAATAATTATTATCCTAAGTCATAATTTTATATTTAATTTTATCATTAGTTTTTTAATTATATTTTTATCAAATTTAAAATGGAATATGGGTTTACATATACATATTAATTGGATATAAATATAATTAAAAAGAAAAAATATTAAAATGGTGCAAAAATAAAAATATGATTGAGTTATAATTTGTAATCGTGAAAGATGATGGATATAAATATGATTGAATATATATATACTTAAGAAAGAACATTAGAATACATATCTAAAATGAAAATTAGGAATATAAATTTGATTGAATACAAACTATTTAAGATGAAAATGGAAATAAAAATTTGAAATAGAACATGGAAATACATATACATATTAAATGAATATAAATATATTTAGAAAGGAAAAATGACGAGAACTTGAGAAATGTAGTTGGGTTATAATTTGTATAAAAAAATATTTTTTTTTAATATAAATAACATTTGTATCTTGATAAACAAAAAAATATATAAAGAAACAGAGAATATGCATATACATGAGAAGAAAAATAAATATTTGATTGGATACATAACAATTTAAGAAAAAAAGGAGAATACAAATCAGAAATGAAACATAAGAATAAATGTATATATTAAATGAATACAAATACTATATTTAAGAAGAAAAAATAATGTGAACATGAGAACCGTAGTTGAATTATGATTTGATGAAGAAAACGTATAGTTTTTTTAAAAAAAATAAAATAGAAACTCTATTTGTATTTTTTTTTAATTTCGATAAATAAAACTATGTATATAGAATAAAAAAATTAATAAACAAGAACAAATATGTATATAGAATCAAAAAAATATATTCAAAATAAATAAAGTTCTAAAAAAATATATGATAAAGATTTTGTTACCTAAACCAATAGCATCCTTTGTTAGGACTAAAAATTTGAATTTTTCTTTTTAAAAGGGGAGAGGAACGAAAGAGAAAAGAGAAGGAAGTTGAAAATGGAAAGAGAGAACATGAAATAATGAAAAGAAATATGTGCAAATTTCTAGTATTTTTTTTATATAACATGTCAACCAGTTGAGAAAATAAAGAAATTAGATTATGATATTATTAATTTTTTTATTATATTATAATATAATTCTATTTAATAATATTCTTAAAGTATAGTTGATTTTAATAAATAAGGCAAGAATTTTGACTGGTTACATAATTTTTTTTGGAGCTTTAAAAGCATAGGTCTTATTTTTCCTTAACCAAAGGCCCAAAAATTAAGTAAATTACTAAAAACCGGTCTTGACCCAAAGCTCCTCTCCCATTCGCACGTGTTATTCGTCTTCTCAAATCCTTTCACACCTGCAAAACAAAAATAGAAAAAAAGGAAAAAAAAAGATCCGAGTTCTGACCCATTTTATAGAAGATTTGACAAAGAAGACTTTCAAAACCAAAATCGAAATAAGTATAGCAAAAGTGTGGCCGTCTGAGGACCCTGAGACGAACAGCTCTCAATTCGGGGCTGGAATCGTCTATAAGGTATCACAATTTCCCATTGGATCCACTGCTTTACTCTTCCGAATTCCTTTTAGCTTAATTTTCTCTTGTTTCATTGCTCAATTTTGCTGATCTGACTGGAAATTGATTTAGATCTGACAATTACAATTTGAAGATTTGATCATTTAGTTATATCTGCCGAATTCTCATTTTGAATAACACTGTGGCGCATTTGAATTCGCTAAATGGGTGATCTCGGATCATTTTGTGAGATCCTTTCTATGCTGCACCCTCTCGTCATATTTTATTTTTGGATGGTAGTGCTGGGGGCGTAAGTGAGAAATTTTAGAAATGATGGTGTTGAATATGTTTTCTGTTTTTCTCTTTTCTTTTTTGTTTCAAGGGGGATTGGGGCTGAAATTTGTAGTTGCTGTTGTTGTATTGATCTCCAAAAATACCTGGGGCAAAAAGCTTTGTGTTTTAGCTTATATGGACACCATGTTGTTGAGTTAGGACAATGGCTTGTGAAATTCTTGGTCAAAAATTTCCGATGTGATTGCGTAGCAGAATGATCAACTAAAAGTGACTTAACCTAGTGCTTTGTGGTTGTGCTCTTATTAAGATTTTAAGTTGGTTTATTAAAATGTTGAAAGAGACAAAGAGAAAAAGGCTTGATTTTGAACCCTCTCAAATGGAGAAATATAAATAATAGGATACTGGATGAGTATGTACTAGTGCACTAGGTATGATATTTGGATTAGTATGTGCTAGCATGGTAATAAAGATAAATATTTGTCTGATTCAAATTTTCTTCAACTCATGGCTTACATTCTGATCTACATGTGTTTGAAGTGTTGTGCTTTTGACAGATAGAAATTCCTTATTGAATGGGACACAGGATGTTTTCTTCATTAGCATAAAATTCCATGTTTATCACAACTGACTTGGATTAAGTTACTGTTTAAACATCCAACTGCATGGTGTTCTTACACTGTAAGAAATGCATTATCTTTAGTGGATATATGTGTATATGCTCTGGCGACATTCTCCATAGTCTACGACAAAGTGACTATCTTTGCTATGAACAAGTAAACTATTTTTCTGATGTTTCTTCTCTCTTGATGTCAGTATTCATAGAGCCTGTCAGTTTGTTTTGACCTTTAAGTCTTAGTTTCAACTTTCATATCCACATTTATCAGCATGGACAAGATATAGGAAGTGTCTTTCATTCTTTGCTATCTCACTCCATTGCTTTACTCATCTCACGTCAAACAACTTATTGCTTCTCAGGGGAGCAGTTCGGCCTATCAGCTGCTCGATTCATAATTTTTTTCAGACATTTCCAATTGAAGTGAACTGAATCACAAGTTAAATTATGAGGGGGTTCCTTGATCAGCAGAGTTTAGTCAATATTCCAATTTCAGAACCCAAAGGTCATACTATAAAGCCTTCCAGAGGTGCCTTAGAATGTATGGTGAATTCAGAAATTGGTGCTGTTTTAGCTGTGATGAGGAGAAATGTTAGGTGGGGATTTCGTTATGCTGCTGAAGATGATCAACTAGAGTATTCTCTCATCCAATCTTTCAAGGAATTAAGGAAAAAGATATTCTCATGGCGACACGGGTGGAACAAGGTTGATCCACTTCTATATCTTCAGCCCTTCTTGGATGTGATCCAATCTGATGAGACTGGTGCACCAATAACTGGTGTTGCATTGTCATCTGTTTACAAGTTCTTGACTCTAGGAATAATTGAATCAGCGGACATGAACGTGGACAAAGCTTTGCATCAGATAGTTGATGCTGTGACAAGCTGCCGCTTTGAAGTGACTGATCCTGCCTCTGAGGAAGTGGTGCTGATGAAGATACTTCAAGTTCTTTTGGCTTGTATGAAAAGTAAAGCATCAAAGAATTTGACTAATCATCATGTATGCAACATAGTAAACACTTGTTTCCGATTGGTTCATCAAGCAAGTGCTAAAAGTGAACTTCTGCAGAGAATAGCACGCCACACGATGCATGAATTGGTTAGATGTATCTTTGTTCACCTGCCAGACATTGAAAACAGTGTGTGCACTGATGCAGAGGTAATTGAGATTCTCTTTCTTTTCGGCCCCTGTATTCTTACTTGGGAGTTGGGACATTCACTTTCGTGTATATGTAATTTTCAACAGGCAATTACAAAAAGCATCGTTTCATGTGAGAGGGCTTGTTTTCTTCAGATTTTATTGTGAACTTACCTAGAACCTTTTACTACATGAGTTTCTTAATTAGAGGTTACCCATACATGGTAAACACTTTTAAGAAAATGACCAACTATTATGTAAGCGGAATTATTACAGGTCGATAAATTATCATAGAAGCCTTATCAAAATAAATGGTTGCAGAATCCAAACGCTGAAATGATAAGGAAGAAAGATTACTCTTTAAATCCAATGCAAATTGATGGAAGTCATGTTCTCTAACTTGACCCTAGAATGGGTTGCATGTTTGAGTCTTTTGAATTTCCTGTATATTAGATCACTCTCCTATGTATGGAGCTTGCCCACTTATGGCTTACTATTCAGCCTGAACACTAATTTAGGCCTAAGCCCAAGCTGATAAGTTAGTTGCTTCTCTGAGAAGTCCTTGAACTGGGTCTCCTCTGATGCATTTTAGACATTTAGCAGTTTACTAATCATGTTGAAGATTCGGTGTTCTCTGTCTTTTGATAGTTTTCCTGGACTCTAAATTATATCAATGAAGGGTTGATTGAGCCAAAGATTCACTATTTTTTGGCTTTGGGGTATGATGGAATAAAGAAAAATGGCTCTTTAAACTGTCTGCGCTT
>JAABOM020000049.1:24349930-24362647 GCA_011800125.2 Solanum clarkiae | reverse complement strand
CAGGCTGCGTACATCTGACCCCCCCTTACCCCGCAATGGGCGGGAGCCTTTGAGGCATTGGGGTAATGTTGTTGTTGAAGGGTTGATTGAGATTTAGATATTTCATCTCTTAAGTTCTTGAAACTTGAATACACAACTTCTTGTATATTGTTATTCACAAAGCCATTTTCTTGCAGGCTGGCAAGAAACGAGAAGACAATGGATGTATTAATGTGGCCGCAGGGGATGATCCAACAGATGAGAAAACTAGAAAAAGGGATGTAGATTGTAATGGAGAAAACCCAATGATGGATCCTTATGGGGTCCCTTGCATGGTGGAGATATTTCATTTCCTATGTTCTCTTCTGAATGTGATGGAGTCCATTGAAATTGGTTCAAGATCCAACCCAATTGCATATGAAGAAGATGTCCCATTATTTGCACTGGGTTTAATTAATTCAGCCATAGAACTTGGTGGTGCTGCTTTTGGAGATCATCCCAAGTTATTGGCTCTGATACAGGAGGAATTGTTCCACAATCTAATGCGCTTTGGCTTGTCAATGAGTCCTTTAATTCTTTCGATAGTTTGTAGCATTGTTTTAAATTTGTATCATCATCTGCGTTTTAAGTTAAAGCTACAGCTTGAAGCGTTTTTCTCTGGTGTTTTACTGAAGATCGCCCAGAGCAAGCATGGAGCATCATATCAACTTCAGGAGGTTGCCATGGAAACACTTGTTGACTTCTGCAGACAACATATGTTTGTGGCAGAAATGTATGCAAATTATGATTGTGACATATCCTGCAGCAATATTTTTGAAGAACTTGCCAACCTGTTATCAAAAAGCACTTTTCCAGTTAACAGCCCACTTTCAGCTTTAAATACTCTTGCCCTGGAAGGTCTAATTGCTGTGATTCAGGGTATGGCTGAGAGAGTAGGCCAGGATTCATTAGTTTCAGAAGAAGGCTCATTTAATCTCGATGAATATAGACCATTTTGGTTAGAAATATGCAAGGACTATAATGATCCTGATCATTGGGTTCCTTTTGTCCATAAGATGAAGCAAATAAAGAAGAAGTTGCTGGTTGGAGTTGATCACTTTAACCGTGATCCAAAGAAGGGTATGGAATTTCTCCAAGCAGTGCATCTGTTACCTGATAAACTTGATCCAAAAAGTGTAGCATGTTTCTTTAGATTTACAAGTGGCTTGGATAAGAATCTTGTTGGGGATCTCTTGGGAAGTCATGAAGAATTCTATATTCAAGTGCTTCATGAATTTTCAAGGACATTTGATTTTCGGAATATGAACCTAGATACTGCCTTGCGAATCTTTTTGGAGACATTCAGATTGCCTGGAGAATCACAGAAAATACACAGGGTGCTTGAAGCTTTCTCTGAACAATATTATGAGCAGTCCCCAGATGTTCTGGTTAATAAAGATGCTGCACTTGTGTTATCATATTCACTTATCATGCTGAACACAGATCAACATAATGCACAGGTCAAGAAGAAGATGACAGAGGAAGATTTCATCCGCAACAACCGGAGAATAAACGGAGGAAATGACCTCCCTCGAGAATTTTTATCTGAGCTTTTCCACTCCATCTCTGAGAATGAGATCCGAATTTCCTCAGATCGAGGTGCTGACACCTCATTGCTGGCACCAAGTCATTGGATTGGTCTAGTCCACAAAGCGAGGCAAACTTCCCCGTTTATTGTGTGCGATCATGGACCTTATCTTGATTATGATATGTTTTCTATGCTGTCTGGTCAGACAATTGCTTCCATCTCAGTTGTTTTAGATCATGTGAAGCAGGAAGATGTTTGGCAAACATGCATTGATGGATTTCTTGCCATTGCCAAAATTTCAGCCTCCTACAGCTTTGATGATGTATTGAATGATTTAGTAGTATCTCTCTGCAAATTCACAACTCTTTTGCTTCCATCATATACTGATGAATTTATTGTTACATTTGCTCAAGATAATAAAGCTAGATTGGCCACTTTAGCTGTCTTCACAATAGCTAACAAGTATGGAGACCATATTCGTTCTGGTTGGAAAAACATCCTAGACTGCATTTTGAGCTTGCATAACTTTGGCCTTCTTCCTACTCGTCTTTTTAGTGATGCTGCTGATGATGTAGAGTCTACTTCTGATGCTAACAAAAGCAAACCTGCTACAGTTTCCCCATCAGCACCTCATGTGCCTTTATTGGCGTCATCAAGGAAGTCGTCTGGCTTAATGGGCCGATTTAGTCAACTGTTATATCTTGATGCCGAGGAACCTGCACCTCAGCCAAATGAAAAACAGCTTGCCGCCCGTCAGCAGACTCTTCAGACTATTCAGAAATGTCACATTGATAGCATCTTTGCTGAGAGTAAGTTCTTGCAAGCAGAGTCCCTTTCACAGCTTGTCCGGGCCCTTGTGATGGCTGCAGGGCGGCCTCACAATGGAAATATCTCTCTAGAAGATGAAGAGACTGCAGTATTCTGTCTAGAGTTGCTGATAGCAATCACGATAAACAACCGGGATAGGATAATGCTTCTTTGGCATGTTGTTTATGAGCACATAGCAAGTGTTGTCCAATCAACAACAATGCCTTGTACTTTGGTAGAGAAGGCTGTTTTTGGTCTGCTTCGCATATGCCAAAGGTTGCTTCCTTACAAGGAAAACCTCACAGATGAGCTCCTCAAGTCACTGCAACTCATCTTAAAGCTTGATGCAAGGGTCGCCGATGCCTTTCTTGAACAGATAACCCAGGAGGTGATGCACCTTGTCAAAGCAAACGCTATGCAGATACGATCTCATATGGGCTGGCGGACAATTATATCTCTGCTTTCTATTACAGCTCGGCATCCAGAAGCTTCTGAAGCAGGATTTGAAACACTATCATTCATCATGGCTGATGGGGCCCACCTATTGCCTGCTAATTACATCCTTTGTTTAAATGCGGCCAGCCACTTTGCCGACTCCCGCATTGGAAATGTTGATCAAGCTGTGAGATCCTTAGACCTGATGGCTGGGTCACTTGTTTGTCTCGTTAGATGGTCTCACAAGACAAAGGATGCTTTGGGGGAAGAGGCTGCCACAAAAATGTCTCAGGATATAACTGAGATGTGGTTGAGGCTGGTACAGGGACTCAGAAAGTTTTGTTTGGATTGGAGAGAACAGGTGCGATATCATGCCATCATGATGCTGCAGAGGTGCTTGACAGGAGTTGAGGAGATTCACATTTCATCTGATCTTTGGTTGCAGTGTTTTGATCAGGTGATCTTTACAATGCTGGATGAATTGCTGGAACTTGCATTACAAGGTTCCTTGAAGGATTACAGGAGCATAGAAGGAGCAATTTTTCTGTCTCTGAAGCTCATGTTCAAAGTTTTTCTACAGTCGCTGCCGCATCTCTCACAGTTGCCGTCCTTCTGCAAACTATGGTTAGGGTTATTGGATCATACTGAAAGATGCATGAAGATGAAATTTAAAGGTAGACGGAGTGAGAAGGTTCCCGAACTTGTCCCTGAACTCCTAAAGAACACTCTACTTGTCATGAAAACTAGTGGAATTCTGATACCAAGTGATGCTGTAGGAGGGGACAGTTTCTGGCAGCTTACGTGGTTGCATGTGCACAAAATATGCCCATCCCTTCAATCAGAAGTTTTCCCTTCTAGTGAGTTGGAGCAGTTGCAAAAGCAGCACATCCAACCCCCTGGATGTAGCCCTCTCTCAGAAGGAAGTGCTGTAGTCTCACCTAGTTAAAGCACATACTTCAGATTCATGCTGTTGACACCAATTTCATTTAGTGAAACTGACATTCTTCATCGATCATTGGCACGGTGAGAAGATATATTGTGCAGCTGAGAACGTGTCACGCTTTAGGCGGAACATGCTCATTGAAGCACAAGCTGCAACCTGCTGGAGCTCAGATGGTTTCTGGTTTACAAGTTGTTACATCTCCGTTCTGAATGCTATATGGTGCTTTACTGTCAAAAGAGCCTTGTTGGCTTTCGGGGGGAAGATTAGGGAGGGGGCTTGCCTCGTGCAATTTTGTGCTTCTGTAGCGGTTACTGCACTTTTTAAGTTTTATAACTTAGTTGTTACCATTTTGGCTGTACAATATTGGCTTTACTACAAAATAGTGATTGATATATGATAGTATGAAAGGTTACGGTCAGATTGATACCTACGGTTTCTTGGAAATTATATGTTCCAATTATAACATATAGATTGCTCTTAGTCTAATTGAGATACTAAGAATGATACTTACCAAAGACTGGAAGCTCCCTCATCTTTGTTAATACAGTATGAGACATAAAAGTGTTTGGTGCTAGTTTATGTAGTTTTTCTACTGTCTTAATGTACTGAAAACTACGAAGGATTTACAGACTATGCATGTGAATTTTGGCAAATTACGTTATTTTTGTTGGTTTTTCAAAAGTAACCTATCTGGTTAAAGAAGCAACAACGACAAGATACCCAATTAAATCCCGCAAATGGGAACTGGGACGAATAGAATGTACGCAAACTATCACTACCGAGGTTGAGGAACTGTTTCCTGGGAACCCTCGAATCTGGTTAAATAAGCAATTGCGGTTTTGCGAAGCAACTTCTTCGTACAGAGTTTTATTTCCTTTCAACCCTCTGTTTTGCTCAATGGAGTAAGTTCATAGAGTGACTCACAGGCCACAATACATTATGGCTTTATGATCCATCGAGCACATCCAAGTAAAAATGGGGAAGTGCAAGGATTGCAAATAGATTTACATTTTCTCTGAGCTGAGATCTTTTAGTCTGACACCATAAAAATGTTAAAAAGAAAAATGGTAAGAGACTCAGATACACAGAGAGCACCAAAATTTGGCAAGTTTGAAGTTGACAATTATGTTTGATATTAACTGTTGCCACCTCACTGATGATGACGACAAGGGGGTTTTAACCACTCAGCAAGCTGCGTCACCCATATTTAAAGCCCCAAATGCTGAAAACTTGGATTTTGTCGAGTGCTCGTCTTTGTTGATGTTTTCCTCATGCATCATCAAAAAGCACGGCAACAGCTCAACCTGATTGGGTAATCTGACTTCTCATTACTTTCAGTACAGCCTTCAACATCTCCAGAAACTGCTCAATGGTTACGATTTGAGCATCAACTGCATCAAAAGTACTTGTGCAGCTCTGGTTGTACATGCATTATACCACAAGTTTCATTTAGCGCATTTAGCAGTCGGTCTACAAATTTAATTCAACATTATTTAAGTTAAAATACTAACATCTATGGCATCTTGAAGAGCCTTCTTCCTTGCCCTGGTATTCGCAATTTCAAGAGCTCTACTTCTTGCCAAAAGAATCTGCAGGTCAACGTTATTGTCAGCCTAAATCAGAGAAAAATTTAAATAGGTGACTGGTATAAATGTAGTCAACAAGCAGAATTTAATATCAATACCATCTTTCCACGGAACATGTCCCTCTTGAGAACCAGATAAGAAACATTCAATATCTCTGCATTCTGCAATACTGGCATTTTAGCAATAATCCAAGCCGAAGTACAACCATGTAAAAGAGAAGTAACCTGAAGCTACTAAAGCATTGCACAATGCTGATTGAACTTGCCGATATGCCCAAAACTGGAATTCTGTACCTTTCTTATTGTGTTGAAAGCAGTTGGATTTCCTGTCGGTAAGCACCTAGACAACATCCCAGCAGGTTGCCAGAATGATGCATGAATACCAGAAAGCTTAACATTATCAAATGCCACGGCCTTTAAGATGTCAGAATCATCACCAAGTTCCTTGAACAGTCTGCAGCTGTGATGAGAAAATCAGGATCAGAAGAAACATAATCTGCAAGATAACCACAAGAGATATGCAAACACCTTTTACTAGACCCCTTTTGAAGTTGTAAAAGGGAGAATCATAAACACCCATAGGACATGTGTTGGATCATACTAGGCGGAGGTTGATTGAAATAGGTGATATGTCAGCTTCGACAGGAACTCAATTTCAAAGTTAATCACAGAAAGTAGTTAATCACATCAAAAGAATAGGAAAGGACATAGAAGTCAAGGTAAATAATGTCAATAGTTATCTAGAATTAAGAAACCTACAGAAACAAAAGAGAGATGTTGGGAATGATACTTACACTGATACAGTTCGGGCAAGATTTGCAGCTCCATCAGGTGATACAGCAACATGATACATAACGTGTTTCAACACATCAAAGTTCAAATCTGTTATTTTAGATTGCCTCTTCCGCTTCATAATTACTGAAATAAATTCAAGAGAGTCGATGAGGCTTCACTGCTCAACCTCTTTTGATTCTTTTTATTGGAAGAGAATAACAGAAGGAGGAAACACAGCAACCACTTCCATGAAATCCAATGCAGTACCCCATCAGGAAAATTTGCTATACACAAACGACAGCAGAAAAGATAGAGATATGTATTGTAAAGTGACTAACCTAGATACAAATGTGCACACAGCTCAGATGGTTAAGCGTATTAATTGTCCACGTGAGGGATGTGAGTTTGAATCCAGATAGCCTGATTTTTTCTACACTTAAGGAGCTTTAAGTTGTTTAGTGATATTTTCTCTTTCATTCTTCCTTTGTTTTTCTTATGCCTTCTTATTTTATCCTCTTAAATAAATATTTAACACTATTATTTCTAGTGAGAATATTTTCAAAACAAAAACTTATCCATAAAAAGTTAAAATATTTTTAAAAATTTACTTTTAAGGAAAGATAAAGTAGTATACATGAATTCTATTTTATTATATAACAACAACAACATACCCGGTAAAATCCCACAAGTGGGGTCTGGGGAGGGTACAATGTACGCAGACCTTACCACTACCATAGAAGTAGAGAGATTGTTTCCTGGGAACCCTCATCTCATAATTCTATTTTATTATATATATATCCAAGCCCATTATGTGGAATTACAAGATAATGTCTCGCAAAATAAGATAAACTAGCCATGTTTTAGAAACTGAAAATCTTCTTCATATATGTAAGCATCAGTTCATACCATAACCAGAATACAAGTATCATATGAAATAAAAAATATTAAAGCTCGCTAATGAATAGCTTAACAAGCTAGGGAATAAATGAAGACTGAAAGTGGAACTTGTTAAAGGGATAATCTGAACAAGACCAATCAACACTCACATCAGCTGGATTACAAGAATGTAGAATCAAGATGGAGAAAGACCAAAAAAATTATGAAGGAGAAAGGCCAATTTTATGAAGTGAGGTTGAGATGGTTTGAGCTTTGTCAAGAGGAGATGTGTGGATGCCCCAATAAGAAGGTGCGATAGGTCGGCTGTAGAGAGCTTGAGGAGGGGCAGAGACAGGCCTAAGAACTATTGGGGTGAAATGATTAGGCAGACATGGGACACTTCAGCTCATTGAGTTCCTGATCCTTGATAGAAGGGTGTGAAACTCGAGAATAGGGATTGATAAGTAGTCTGGTGTTTTGCTTTCCAATTTTTGGAGTATAAGTCTTGTATTTTCATATTCTTAGATTCCTATTTCTATCAGTTGATTCTTTAGTCTCAATTATTGTATTCTCTTGTTGTTGTTCCTACATATGGCTATTGTCAGCTTTTTCATCTATTTTGAGCTGAGGGTCCATCGGAAAACAGTATCTCTACCTTTTCAAGATAAGGGGTAAGGTTTGCATATACATTACCCCTTCTTAGAGGCTATAGGCTCTAACTTACTCGTGCATTACACTTGGTTTGCTGCTGTTGACATTCTAGGTTTTCAAGACCTACCCTCTCTCTTCAAATTGTCTGCCTAATTTCGTTACTGAAAAAAATGTAGCAAATCATTGAACTAGTTTAGTCCACATTCCATGTGAAAGAAACTTCCAAATCATCATAAAAGCCCCCAACCCAGCCCCTACAGGGAGAAGGGGAGGGGCAAGAAACCCAAAACTGAAAACCTAATTTACATAATTAAAAAAAGAAAAAATCTTTCAGGGTTAATCAAGAAAGATAACGTAAAGCAACCAGAGACCTAATCTTGAACTATAGGATATACCCATTTTATACTTTATGCCATTCAAGAAAATCGTCTTTTTTTAACCCCCAAGTAACACAGGCCGAAATCGATTTATACGAAAAACCCAATTGAGAAAATCAACCAAATTGGAGTACTGAACATAGAGAAGAAAGAGACAAGATGCAAAGAAAAGGAAAAGGCACTAGTGCAGCAAAAGCAATTGATTCAAACAGTGTACCATTACAAATTCGTTTTTATCAACGACAGATAAAGAATCTCAGTCATGAATATTCGATAACGATAGAGGAAAATGAGGGGGAACAATCCCAGATACCTGTCTCGACGGTGGACGACGGGGACAGACGGCGGAGATGATACGATGATGACGGTGTCAAACTTATGACTCACTGCTCTGAACCTTCTCACTTTCTGTTTCTGCTTCGAAAGAGACAATAAATAGGTTTTTCCTTGAATAAAAAACAGAAAGGGTAAAATCAATCTAAATAATTAAAATTGTTTTTTACTTAATATTATTGTATATGAAAATTTAACAAATAAAATACTCCCCGTTCACTTTTACTTACAAATATATATTATTACAATATTCATACTAATTGATATATATTTTTTGTCTTAAAAAATAATTTTAGAAAAATATAGTTAATGTTGATGACATATTAAGAAAAGATATTGTAATTGTGTCTTTTTGATATGTTAAAAATAAAAATTTATTTAAAATAATAACAAGTAAAAGTAAATTAAAAGAGTATTACTGATGGTAATTTAGGACAATGAGATAAGATTTGATTATAAACTAAATGAAAAGGAAAATAAAAAGAGGTTAAGACTAATAAGTGATCATTACCTCTTTAATTAAGTTGAATACAAATGAATTTCGGGCTTGATAATTTTGAAACGAAGGTCTTTCGAAAATAGGTTTTTTATTTATATGAGATAGTGATCTATGCACATTTTATCCTTTTCAGATTTCACTTGTGAAATTTCACTAAATATATTATTATTGTTGAATACATATAAATTTAGTTAACAAATTTTAGATGAATGGAAGGAAAATAAGAGACCTTAGAGTTAGCAAGTAAGCTCTAATTACTAACTATTCATTCTAGCAGACTCAATTGAAATTAAGCTTAAATTTTTATTATTATGGAGTTGTGCAATTACATCATGTTTTAAAAAAATGTAAAACCTTAAATTCGTGTAATATGTAAATTACAAAAGTGTAATAATATAATTGTTAATAGCTTAGTTTAATCCTGATATTTTTCACAATAACAACTATAATAAATTAGTTCAATGTATGTGTTTTGTACGTATATGTTATGTCAATTTAAAAATTATATTTAAATAATTTTTACTAAAATAAATATAATATTTATGTAATGAGTTGGGCTAACTATTTTTTGATCCACAAAAAATATGGGCCAACTTGACTTGACCCGACTTCAAAACATGTACGGGCTAGCCCAGAAAAAGTGAGCAAGACCGTATTGACAGTTCTATTGAAAAGATAGTTAAAACTCAACTCTTTTAGGTTTGACTTAAACTTGATAATATAAAAAGCATTGTTGAGTTCAACTCGACGCTTCGACTCAACACTTCTGCTATTTTGTTATAGACATATTTTATTTCAATTTATGTAGATTTTTTTAGGAGTTAGGAATCCTACTTGAATACCAATTCAATTTCTTACTTTGAGACCGAGTCAGTTTTTCCCTATAAATATAAAGGTTTCTTTCATTGTAATAGACCTCTCAATATTATCCAAGAGCAACAAGAAATTCTCTTTCTTCTCTCCTACTTTATTCTTTATATAGTTTCATAACACTCTACTGTCTTAAAGAATATAAGTTAAGTTTCAAGGATAAGATATTGTTTATTTATTTGTTTTATCTTTATTGATATGAATAACCTTGTCAGCACGAGACTCGACCGTTTTAAAGAGTGAAAGTTAAGTTTCAAGGTCAAGGTACTATTTATTTATTTATTTATCTATCTATTTTCTCTTTATTGATATGACTAACCTTAAGAAACCTGAGTCTGTTGCCCTTTATAGTTTAGGCAAGAACTACCTTCATGGATATTGGATGCTAGATGTCTCGGAGACATCATATGAATATAAAGCATCAAAACAAGATTGTGCTAAAGCTACGATATTCTTGTATCATCATCTTGATGAAAATTTAAAATATGAATATCTCACAATCAAGAATCCACTTGTTTTCTTGAAAAATTCATCATTGTCTCATCTTGATCCATATGTTTCTATTTGTCAGCAAGAAGTACAAAAGATTTTTCACATGCAAAAATTGCAAATCGGATGTCAGATACATTTACAGATTTAAAAAGGATCATGTCTCACCTCTACGAAAAGTAGAGTAGTTGAGAAGAAATAAATTTAAAATTTTACTCCCTGTGAGAAATATGAAACTTGTTCATGTAATAGTAAATCAGAAATTTACTATAGCAAAAGGCACATGTCATAGTAAACTTGAAGTTTACTCATTAGAGATATATTGAAGAAATAAAAAAATCCTTCAAGGTTACTTGTTCTCATGAGAAGTTGATTGGATCAACTAATGTTGGGACTGAATTCCCTAAATTCTGAAAGTATAAAAGGTCAATATGAGCCTGTCCATCATCATATGATATGTGAAATAGATGCATCAATAGATAATCACATGTGTATTTATTTGTCAATTTTGAATTTTGACATTTGCAAAATTATTTGTGTCAAATAATTGAGTTAAGAGCACAACTTTCAGAATACGAAATCAAGGCAATTCATGACAATTTATCTTGATAATATTAATAAAAATTCACGCTGATTGGCATTAAATGCCTTAAATAAATAGTCAATCATTCCTTATGAAAATAAAGCTTCATGGTCTGAAATATGACAAATTATAGACAAAGATATGCATTAATCCAATACATTATGATCAATTTCTCCTCGAATTGGTATATGGTCGAGGACCATATAATTTTCATCTAATAATTTTTATATGCGGTATATAATTAATACCATGATGCGACAAATTCGTTCAAGTGAGAATGTGACTTATTTGTTCTTTAAGTCTCTACCAACTGCAACTTTCAAGAAGATGGTACATAAGATTGGGATGTGAAGATTCAAGTCCTTGGATTGATGTTCTGATTATGGGAGTTAATATGCAATGTACTCTTTTTTCCTTACAAGGTTTTTGTCCCATTGGGTTTTCCTTGTAAGGTTTTTAACGAGGCATCCATCATGTGTATTATTGGATATGTGTACTTATTTTTCCTCACTAGAATTACATATTCTAATTATGGTGAATGTCTATTTATGCAGATTCCTTTAGGAGTTAGGATTCCTACTTGAATACCAATTCAGTTTCTTACTTGGAGACCAAGTCAGTTTTTCCCTATAAATATAAGGGTTTCTTTCATTGTAATAGACCTCTCAATATTATCCAAGAGCAATAAGAAATTTTCTCTTTTCTTCCCTACTTTATTCTTTGTATTGTTTTATACAGTTTCATAACATATTTCTTATTTTTATGAGAATTAATTATAATAAATTTGTAATAACAAACTAATTATGATGATTAGAACTTCACTCTATACTTAAGATCCCACCAATTTTTGCATAATACCTTAAAAATATTTAAATTTTTCTTCAAACAAGAAAATTTTCCAGCATGTTAGATTGCAAAAATGACCTGTTTTACTAGCATGTTAACTTAAATACGTTGAATAGTTTATGAACTGGATATATATTACTTTTCGGCTGATATGAGCAATAGGGGATGTAGCTCAAATGGTAGAGCGCTCGCTTTGCATGCGAGAGGCACGGGGTTCGATCCCCCGCATCTCCATTTTTAATTTTCATCTTTTCATTAAAAGAATATTTCAGAAAAGTATTTTGAGAAAATAGTCGAATAGCCTCCCAACTTGTCATATTTTCAACTACATACTTTATCTTTACGGGGTTCTATCACCCTCCTAAACTATTTAAAATTATAATTAACTTCACTTCAAAATGTCATAACCAGTTACGGATTGTGGTGTAATGTACACACGCGCCACATTAATTCCACATCATCGCCACATAATAAATATAATAAATTTATAATTATTTTACTACTTTTTTTTTTCTCTTTTCTTTTATTTTAATTATAGTTATTACAAAACCTCTATTAAAACAATGGCATCTCCATATCCAAATCTAGCCCATAAACTCATAAGATTTAGGGATAATGTTCCGCCATAGCTATATATAACATTAATTATTCTCTTGCTTCTGCCGTGATCGACGAAATTGGTGATTTTTCCTGTTGGTCCTTCCAAAAATTGGTGTAGTTGTAACTTTGGAGAGGAATTACTGAGTTGGCATAGTTGAAATGTGATGTCATCGGTAGTACTGGCTGTATCATAGTCTTGGCCACCAATACGGTTGTCACGACAGTGGTGGAAATGGATGATCCGGATAAAAATGATTATGAATTTGAAAGGAAGAAAAGAGTAAGAGAGAGAAACTAAAAAGTTGGATTTTTAAAAAATTTTCTAAAGATACTCAATTTATGATTAAGAAATTTTTTTCTAGAGCATAATCACCGGTTGAATTTTTGAATTTGAAAATGTAGATAAATGTGAAGAAAAGTACAGGTAAATATGATGATGAAAAATAAGATGAAGCGTGGGGTGGGATTTAGGGGGGGGGGGTATTAATTAAAGAGAGATTTTT
>JAABOM020000049.1:24319622-24334417 GCA_011800125.2 Solanum clarkiae | reverse complement strand
GTGTGGGACAGAGGGCTCGTGGTACCTGCTGCCCACCCTTCCTCCTCTGCTTTGAGAACCGTGTGAACGGAGAGTGGACAGAAGAGAAGGAGGAAGGAAGGAGGATATTCAAAAAAAGAAAAAGGGAATGCAGAATTTTCTATTTTTCGAGTTAGAATGGACTGATCGTACCTTAAAAAATATTTTACTTTTTATATCATGTAAATCTAAATTAATCGGATCGATAAATATTGAATACCAAATAATAAATAAAGTATCAAGTGACTAATGATATCTACTACTCCAATGAAATATAGTATGGCAACTTGGAAGAAGATGCAATGTAATTGCATGAAGGATTAAGTCCGCAGTAAGTAAAGTGATGAATTAATGATATGACCGTACAACAAATACATCATTTATGAACAAACTTGACCAATGGCCAAACTAAATTACTAATAATTTTGGTCCATTATCTTTCTATTTTGTGTTGTTCAACTTGTAGAGTAATTTATATCTAATTATTTTTTTTAATGTACAAAGTCACAACTAAGATGTTAGAGGAGAAAAATAATAATGAGGATTATACGAAGCACGTCGCATCGTGGAGTTTAAAAAAATATATTTATGAAAGGACTTCTGGAGGGTTTAGAAGTCTAAAAAATTTAATATAGTAATAAATATATTAGGTATTCTGACCTTATGGTAAATGTATCATATCTCTCCTGTTTAAAAAAGAATAATCTAATTTGATTTGATACGGAGTTTAAAAAAATAAACAAAACTTTTTAACTATGTGATTCTAGATTAAAGTTATATTAAATGTATCAAAATATCATCTAATAAGATAGAAAACTAAAATTAAAGTGTCGTAAAAAAATATATTATTATTTTTTATGTAGACAGAGATTTGATGATGCATTATTTTGCTAACCATATTTAATTTTCCTATACAATATTCTCCAGTTGGTATGCTTTTGTTTTCTACGATCTGGACGGTTTTGGTCATCATTTGTGGTACCACTAAACTCCACGATAATAAATAATTTAAAAACTATACAAGATTTTTGCCTTCAACTAGTTGTGGTTTTATGAGCAGATATATTATTCGAAGAGCATAATTGATCTCAAATTAATATTAATATTATAGTTGAATTCTTATAATAAAAAATATTCCAAATATATGATGAAATTCGTAAATATATATCTACTAAATCAAAGTAAAAGTTACTAAACTCACGTGAGTACATAATCAACCCATAATGTAGTTTAGTGTTTAGCGAAGTAATTTGGCGCTTAATAAATGAAGAAATTAGATAAAATTGGAGAAGAAAAGTAATTGTTTTTCATTGTTATTAGTACAATCTTCTATTCTAGGTGAGAAATCTACCTCATATATAAGGTAAACTTAAACTTCAAGAAATATATTTATAATCTGAGATAAATCTTCTAAATAGGTTTTTAAAACTCACAAAATCTCAATAATAAAATAGGTAAAAATCATGAAAGATCTGGTTTATGCTAACAAATCATTTTCGTCTATTTAAATTTTAACAAATAGAGTTACCATATGCTCACAAATAGAATAGTGTTAATTGTGTTTGTGGGCCTGACGGTAGGGGTTGCAGGGGACTTTATAAATAGTATAACTTATATTGGAAAAATAGCATAATTAAACTTAGTTCATTGCCATATATAATAATTTTACCTATATTTTCAAAATATTATGTACCTTATTATTATGTATCTATCATATATTGAGAAAGATACATGTATATTTGCTATTAGATATGCTAAAATAGAGAGAGATGTGAGATTAATTATCTATTCCACATACATGTGAATCACGCTAGATACATATTACATTTCTTGAACTAGTGAAATTTACGTAATTCCACAATTTTATTATTTTTATTGATAAATAAGCAGAGTTGATGACTGGCATCCTCTCTCTCTCTTTTTTTTTTTTTTAAATAATAAATTTCCCTATTGAGCTTCACGCGTAATTTTGCGTTAATTTTCAATAGTATTGCTTTCATTATTGCTGTCTTTATAACAAGTAAAATAGTGCCCAAAATGAGAAAAGACGAGTGCTATAAAACAAATAAAAGAAGTAGTTAATGGGGTCATTGGTAGAGAAACCAGCTCATACACAGCCCCCTAACCTTTATACTAAGAGGCGTAGTTGAAATATTGATTGAGACATAGTGATGTTCCTGGGTTTGGCTCTCCTGCCATTGTTGTTCATACTAGAAGAAGACTTCAAAAAGTCCTAAAAAGATTGTATTTTTCTACGACATTCTTGGAAATTGTACTAGATTTGGCGACCCTTTAACAACTTGATTGCTGACCATTTCATCAATCACGCGCTACAAGCCAAATCCAACATTCTTATTTAAAGGTTAATCTTTTCATTTTCCATTTGGTAAAACAGAAAAAGTTCAGTTTTTTGCTTGGGGTTAATCAGCTCTGATAAAGATGAAATTTGGGAAAGAATTTGCTTCCCAAATGGTCCCTGAATGGCAAGAAGCCTACATGGATTATAATTATCTAAAGGGTGTGTTGAAAGACATCTTGAATTTCAAGAAGAAAAATGCACCATCATCAGAAGTTGCAGCCACCCCAAAAGGTTCATTAAAGAGAAGGATATCTATGTACAGAGCTTTTAGTGGATTACAAAGTAGATACACCAGTTTCAAAGGTTCCTCTGGGAATAATAATAATCATGAAGATGAAGTTATTTTAGTTAACACAATGCAGCAAGAAGGGTCCCAAGGACACCATCAAACTATGTTTCTTATGTCATCTGAAGAAGGTGGAGAATATGAGATGGTTTTCTTTAGAAGACTTGATGATGAATTCAACAAGGTGTTAACTTTTTACAAGAAAAAAGTAGAGCAAGTGAAGGCTGAAGCTGATGAGTTGAGTAAACAAATGGATGCACTTATTGCTCTAAGGATTATGGTTGATAAACCTTCAATTGAAATGCATAGTGCACAAGTAATGGATCCAGCATCAGTGGTTCCTATTCATTTGAGAAGTCAAGGTAAAGTTTAGATACTATAGTTATTCCATCGTTGTTCTATCATGTAATATCCCCTGCCCTGTGTCACATATTGCCCGTTTTGGCTCGATAGAGACACGAAAACAAATAAGTTTTGGTCAATGTGATAAAGATATCAATTAGTGTTCTAAATACCAGCTGAGGTTTTGATATTTTAGCTGCTGGCACTTGCTTAATTACTCCATCGCATGATTGCCGTTTAATTTGTTTTGAATTCTTGTTTTACCACAACACAGTAAGGTCACACATGGAAGCGATTCAAGAAGTTGAGATGACTAGTGAAGAAATAGGGGAGGATGGATCGACATCAGGGAAAAGAGATACAACAAAGATGAATCCCATGGGTTTTAGGCCTGCTCCACTAGAGATTTTGGACAATGTAAAAATCAATATTGAACCCGAAACACCTATCACGACTTTGAAAACTGTGATCAAGACTTCAAAATCTGACTTATCATTCAGCAGAAAAGAGCTCACAAAAGCTGAAGAACAACTAAGAAAGGCTTTTATTGAGTTCTATCAAAAGCTTCGACTTCTAAAAAACTACAGGTAATGCTGCATTAGTATTCCTCCCAAATGATGAATTATAGTTGTTTGTTGTGTTCAATTCAACTAACTCATCGCAACTTAATTGTGCAGTTTCTTAAATGTGTTGGCATTTTCTAAGATCATGAAGAAGTATGATAAAGTACTATACTAAACTGATCACTATTTGGCAGTAGAAAGTACTCCTATTAAGTTTGGCCTTTAACTTGCAATTTATTGATACAGATCACCTCAAGGAAAGCTTCTAAATCATACTTAGAGATGATTGATAAATCTTATCTTGGTAGTTCAGATGAGGTACATTTTCTTTCGGTTTAAAAAGCTGTTTTCCTCTCAGCATCATTCCACACACTTGCAGCTATAGTTTGAACTTCTCATCTATCGTCGCTTTTTTAGGTTTCTAAGCTGATAGAAAGAGTGGAAGCCACATTCATAAAGCATTTTGTCAATGGAAATCGAAGGAAAGGAATGAAATCTTTAAGACCACAAGCTAAAAGGGAAACACATAGAGTAACATTTTTCACGGGTAAGCATGCATCCTTGTTAGCATCAAATTCCTCTTTTCCTATGTAATTGAAGGCAACATAATGATTTTTTTGAGACATCTGGTTTGACCTTTCATCTCGCTTGCATAAGGATCATATGTTCATTTTACTAACTGATATACTTTTAACCTACAGGTTTGTTCTCTGGATGCTCAATAGCATTAGTGGCAGCTATTGCTGTAGCAATACGTGCAGGAAACCTTCTAAAACATGAGCGTCGTGGACAGTATATGGATAACATATTTCCACTCTACAGGTGAACTAAACCATCTGGCTTTTACAAAGTCATATTGATTCTTTCCTTGTGTGTCTCTAAGCCAGAACATATCTTAAGCAATACGTACGAGTAACAAGCTCTAGCTTTGCAGTCTATACGGATACATTGTCCTTCATATGCTCATGTATGCGGGGAATGTATACTACTGGAGGCGTTATCGGGTCAATTATCCCTTCATATTTGGCTTCAAGCAGGGAACGGAGTTACGTTACAGACAAGTTCTCCTCCTTGCTTCTGGTCTTTCATTACTTGCATTGGGTGCCGCACTCTCCCACCTGGATATGGATATGGATCCAAAAACACGAAAATTTGAGACAGTAACTGAGCTGATTCCGCTTGCCATGGTTATTGTAAGTCTAGAAAAAACATTTTTTCTTCGTTACTTTCATTCTACCACTGATATATACAAACCTCCTAATGCTGTTAAATCTTATTTCAGGTTCTGATTCTAATACTTTTTTGTCCTCTTAACGTCATATATCGTTCAAGTCGTTTCTTCCTTCTAAGAACTGCCTGGCACTGTCTGTGCGCTCCCCTTTATAAGGTGCCTGTTGTTCTTTAAGAGATACAGATTCCCGTGCATTAATATCACAAAAAGTACATAGATACTAAAATGTCTCACATCATTTGCAGGTTACTCTACCAGATTTCCTCTTAGCAGATCAACTTACCAGCCAGGTATGGCATTCAACTTTTTCTAAATGGGTTTCATCATAACAAAACAGGATCCAAGAATTTTACAATTCGGTCGATGTAATGTGCAGTACTTACCAGAAAGAACTATATTGTATTTCAGGTTCAAGCTATTAGGAGTTTGCAATTCTATGTCTGCTACTATGTGTGGGGCAACTTCAGGACAAGATCAAATAGATGTCAAGAAAGCAATGTTTATCAAATCTTATACATAGTTGTCGCTATTATTCCCTTTTGGTCTCGGTTTATTCAGGTGTGAGATTTTTTGCTTTTAAAAGAAATGATGATTCTGACAATAAATATCTTGACTGTATTTAATATGGTGGTTTGCATGACTGCATAATATACAGTGCCTTCGCCGCTTATTTGAAGAGAAAGATTCGATGCAGGGGCTTAATGGCCTCAAATATTTCTCAACTATTGTTGCTCTTGTGATGAGAACACTTTATTCTCAGAAGGGAGGAACCTTTTGGAGAGTAATGGCAGCATCAACTTCAGGAGTTACTACAGTTGCAAACACTTATTGGGACCTTGTCATAGATTGGGGTCTATTGCAAAAGAATTCCAAAAATCGTTGGTTGAGAGACAAGCTACTCGTGCCACACAAGATTGTCTACTTTGTTGCCATTGTAAGTGCAATAACCTGTTTGAATAATACATTACAAAACTCTTCAAATGAAGTAATGATTCAAATTCTAAATACAGGTTCTTGACATTATTCTGAGACTAGTATGGATGCAATTGGTCCTAGATATTCAAGAACTGCCATTTCTGCATAAGAAAGCATTCGTTGCAGTTGTTGCCTGTTTGGAAATCCTTCGTCGAGGCATCTGGAACTTTTTCAGGTCTGCAACATTATATCTAACATCCTTTTCATTATAAAATCACCTAAGAGATAACTATTATCAATAAAATTGGAATTAATATCTCCTTTATAGGTGAAATTTGTTGAGTTAGATTAGTGCCTCTATCTAACAGTAGTTGTGCTATTTTCATTGTTCAGGTTGGAAAATGAGCACCTGAATAACGTTGGAAAATACCGCGCCTTCAAGTCTGTACCGCTGCCTTTTAACTATGATGAGGACAAGAGTCAATAACTTGATGCCAGGAAATCAAAAGAACACTCAAAATCATTTGCTGGTTTTTCTTGTACAATTCTTTGATTCCTTTTTCAAATATAGTTTTGTTTGTGAAACTATACGGTGAAGGTACAGGACAAAGGAAAGTTGAATCGTCAAGAGGCTGATAATGTAAGTCTTAAAAGCTCATGAAATTGGCTTGCTCTTCGGAACAACAACATATGACGATACTGTTAATTCAGGGCCTTTAACTAACTACAATTAATAGGTTAGTTGAATGATAATTCATCAAATATCCTCAATAGAAAATTAAAAATACTTGAAAACACTATTAAAATTTCTGCTCTCCTTACATCGGAAACTCCTCGGTAATAGAAAAATCTCAATTAAATTAACTCAGTACAAAATAATTTAAGAAAAACTTAATTCAGTGCAAAGCGGACCCATAAATTAGCCATTCAGTTTTTTTTTTTTATTTTAAAATTTAAATGAAAGCACCTTAACAACTTTTTTAGAAACAACCTGACGTTTAATGACCGCGTTGCTTTTGAAATGGTTTTCTATCAATCTCGAATGGAGCCAAAGATGGACTATTTTTTGGCCTTGGAGTATGATGGAATAAAGCAAAATAGCTTTTTAAACTATCTGCACTTTTTTTATTTGTGAAGTAGCAGTTAGTCAATACAACTTTCGACGCTCCTCATGGATCATCTGGAAACAGCCGCTTTATGTTTTTAAACATAGTGGTTAGACTGCGTACATCTGACCCCCCACTCCGCAATGAGCGGGAGCCTTTTGAGGCACTATTGTATGTTGTTGTTGTTGCTGCTTTTGAAATGGGTTGCAGCAGATGTTAGCACTTACATTGAGACATATCGGAAGCTCAACAGGCAAAAATAATTTACATATGGTATCATAAAATAATATAAATTCTAGAAAAGTTTTCTTTAGTGACTTTATAGCTTATTAGGATTCATTTGTGAATAACTTATGTTGATACCAATTTTCTTTAATACAATAAATATTATGTTGTATTTATATCTACTGTAATATTTATTATAATTATTTTTACTTTATATTCAACTATTTAAATATTTTAAGTTATTATAAAGATAAAAATGATAATATCACTTTTAGTAATATATAATATGATTCTATATGATAAAAATATAATATTAAGAGCAAACTAATATAATTATTAATACTTAAAATATGTGCATTAAAGGTACTACTAGGAATGCAGCTTCTCGCGAGAAGTGTTAGCATTTTGTTAGGCCTATGATTTTGATACATGGAATTTTAGCATAACCACGCTCAAACAATACCACTAAAATAATATATTCCCTTTGATTTAATAAGAATGACCTAATTTGTCTTGACATGAAGTTTAATATAAGAAAGAAGATTTTTCAATCTTGTGGTTCTTTATTAAAATTATATTAAATATACCAAAACGTCATTTAATCTTGTGGTTTTAAAAAGTTAAAATTAAAGTTTTGCCAAAAAACAAAATGAGTTATTCTCTTTAAAATAGATCAAAAATAAAGTAAATCATTCTTTTTTTAAACGGAGGGGAGAGAGTACACTGGGTCCAGCTTTTTCGTCAAAAGAATTCCAAGATATTTAAGAAAGCAATCAATGTTTGAGGTCCCATATCTTTCAAAAAAATTTCACATGAAAATGGCCAACGTAATACCCTTTTGATATGTTCTGTGACTTCAAATTCTTACAAAGAAATCAAAATAGTGTAACACAAGAGTGATTGCTTTACAAAGAGAAACATGGAGAAGATCTCTGAAATTAATCCATTACATTAATATGTTTTACTAAGCTAACTAGTACAAAATATAGAAATCCATGACTTGGCCCAAGTTGGATGATTTTTACGTGAAAAGAAAGTAGGCACTAAACATAGGTGAAAATCATGAAAGCTCAGAGCTTGATGTGATTCCTTCCCATTTATCTATGTCTTGGCAGATAGAAAGTAGGCGCTGAACAATCAAGTGCATAAGAGTTGTGACCAAACATTACCATTACAAAAAAGCCATTGATATTCATGGCCATGGGTGCCTTTAATTTGTGCAGGTCAGATTAAGCACACTTTTATGCACGGCCCCACTGGTCTTAAAGGGAATGAATTATTAAAGATATTTAGCTGAAATATTGATTGAGACATCATGATAAAATCTGGACTGGTCCTTTCTTTATTAATAGTGAAAGAAAACTACTAAACTCCTCTACTATCAAGTGAAAAAGAAAAGATTAATTTTAATTCAAAGTTTTTATCATTAAGACATTCTTGGAAACTTTCTAGTTTTTGCATACAACAAGACCGAGGAACTTCACCAATTTCTTTAAGAAAAAACATACATCTTTGGGTTAATCAGCTGCTGATAAAGATGAAATTTGGGAAAGAATATGCTTCACAAATGGTCCATGAATGGCAAGAAGCCTATATGGATTATAATTATCTCAAGAGTCTTTTAAATGAAATCTTGAATTTCAAGCAGAAGAATGCACCATTACCACAAGTTGCAGCCTCCCCAAGAGGGTCCTTAAAGAGAAGGCTATCAATGTACAGAGCATTTAGTGGATTACAAGTTAGGTACAACAGTTTCAGAGGAAAAAATAACCATGACGATGAAGTCATTGTAGTGAATTCAGTGCAGCAAGAGGGATCCGAAGGTCATTATGAAACCACTTTCCTTGTGTCGTGTGAAGAAGGCGGAGAATGTGAGATGCTTTTTTTCAGGAAATTGGACGATGAATTCAACAAGGTGCTAGCTTTTTACAAGAAAAAAGTAGGGGAAGTGAAGGTTGAGGCTGATGAATTGAGTAAACAAATGGATGCCCTTATTGCCCTAAGAATCAAGGTTGATAATATTTCAATTGGAATGCAAAGTACCCAAGTGACGGATCCTTCAAGCAATGACGATAGTACCTTTTCGCCAGCATCAGTGGATCCTATTCATTTCAGTAGTCCAAGTAAGTCCAATCTCTGCAGATACTATGTCTACTATGTTATTGTTCTGTGTTTTGAGGGAAATAGACAGTAAAAAGTACTCTTTCGCTATACTAAATATCTTAATTTTACCTTTCGTTATATTTTGGGGCCATTCATGCCTTCTCTAACAACAAATTGTTCCGCATTTTCTTTTGATAGGAATGTAGAGTGACTTGAAACCGTGATCAAACATAGATAATAAATTTAGACCTTTTCTCCTGTAGTATTTTGATGAATGCAATCTTTTTATGCTGGAATTTCGCTAAAATCAAGAGCAAATATGAGACGTTTCAATATCCTAGCTGTTGGCACTTGCTAAATTGCTCCGTCCAATGATTGCCCTTTAATATTTTCGAATTCTTGTTTAACCCCAAGATAGGAGGTCATCGATGGAGCCAATTCAAGAAGTTGAAATGACCAATGAAGAAATACTGGAAGAGCAGGCAATTCAAGAATTCGAGATGACAAGTGAAGAGATTTTGGAAGAGAAAGCAACAACAGGAAAAACAGATACAACCAAGATGAATCCCAGCGGTTTAAGGCCTGCTTCGCTAGAAGTTCTGGACTATGTAAAAATCAATATTGAACCCGAAACACCTACCTCGACTTTAAGATGTATCATGACTTCAAAACCAAACTTATCGTTCAGCAAAGAAGAGCTCAGAAAAGCTGAAGAACAAATGAAAAAGGCTTTTGTCGAGTTCTATCGAAAGCTTAGACTTCTAAGAAAATACAGGTAATGCTGCATTTTTACTCTCAAAAGGGGAGTTTCTGTTGTTTTGGCACTCAAATCAGCTCATACTTTCCTACTTGATTGTGACAGTTCCTTAAATGTGTTGGCATTTTTGAAGATCACGAAGAAGTATGATAAGGTACTACCTTATCACCATTTGGCAAATTGAAATATAAAGCTTTTGCCTTCTAACCTTGCAATTTATTGATACAGATCACTTCAAGGAAAGCTTCTAAATCATACTTAGAGATGATTGAAAAATCGTATCTTCGTAGCTCAGATGAGGTACATTTTCCTTCAGTTTCAAAAACTGTTTTTCTCTCAGCATTATTCCACTTGTTGACTACAGTTTGAACTTCTCAATGATCATTGTTTTTTAGGTTTCTGAGCTCATGGCAGGCGTGGAAGCCACGTTCACAAAGCATTTTGTAAATGGAAACCGAAGGAAAGGAATGAAATATTTAAGACCACAAGCAAACAGAGAAAAGCATAGAGTAACATTTTTCTTTGGTAAGCATGCATCCTTATTAGTATCAACCATATGTTCATTTCAGTAACTTATATACTTTTCACCTCCAGGTTTGTTCTCTGGCTGCTCATTAGCATTAGTAGCAGCTATTGCTGTATCGATAAAAGCAGGAAACCTACTAAAGCACGAGGGTCGTGGAAAGTATATGGAAAACATATTCCCACTGTACAGGTGCACTAATCATCTTTCTTTTGTAGTCATATTGATTCTTTTCTTTTGTCTATCTACAAAAGAAACCAAGTTTTCATTAGTACGTATGAGTATTGAAGGCGTGTCTTTGCAGCCTATTCGGATTCATTGTCCTGCATATGATCATGTACGGGGCAAACATATACTACTGGAGGCGTTTTCGAGTCAATTATGCCTTCATATTTGACTTCAAGCAGGGAACAGAGTTAGGTTACAGACAAGTTTTCCTCCTTGCTTCTGGTCTTTCAGTATTTTCATTGGCTGCTGCACTATATCACCTGGATATGGATATGGATCCAAAAGCAGGAAGTTTTGAAACTGTGACTGAGCTGACTCCCCTTGCCCTGGTGATTGTAAGTCTAGAAAAACATTACTTCTTCTTTTACTTACATTCAACAGTTAATCTATAGACCATACAAAACGTTTCAAATCTCGAACCCCCTAATGATCTAAAATTCTTTTTCAGGTTCTGCTTCTGATAACTTTTTGTCCTCTGAACATTATATATCGTTCAAGTCGTTTCTTCTTCATAAGATGTATCTGGCACTGTCTTTGTGCTCCCCTTTATAAGGTACCAGTAGGTTATTTAAGAGACATACAGATTCATGCGCATTAATATCACAGAACTTCCATAGATAGTATAATATCTATCACTTTGCAGGTTACTCTAGCAGATTTTTTCTTGGCAGATCAACTTACCAGCCAGGTTTTGACACTAAAGTTTTTATCAAATCTATATTATACAAAAAGAAACTCCAACAAGTTGACAATTCAGTCAGTGTAATGTGCAAATTTCGCATTACTTATCAGGAAGAACTATAATGAAGTCTTCTATTTCAGGTTCAGGCAATTCGGAGTTTACAATTCTACGTCTGCTACTATGTGTGGGGAAACTTCAGAGAAAGATCAAATAAATGTCAAGAAAGCAGTATTTACCCCATCTTATACATATTCGTTGCAATTATTCCCTTTTGGTCTCGGTTTCTTCAGGTGTGAGAATTTTTGCATAAGAAAAAATGATCACTCAGAAAATAGTTATCTTGACAAATATGTAATATGGTGTTTTGTATGACTTCATGATATACAGTGTCTTCGTCGTTTATATGAAGAGAAAGACTCGATGCAGGGGTTTAATAGCCTCAAATATTTATCAACCATTATTGCTCTTGTAATGCGGACACTATATGATCATAATAGAGGAACCTTTTGGAGAGTAATGGCAGCATCAACTTCAGGAATTGCTACAATAGCAAACACTTACTGGGACCTTGTCATAGATTGGGGTCTAATGCAAAGGAATTCGAAAAACCCCTGGTTGAGAGACAAGCTACTTGTGCCATACAAGATTGTCTACTTTGTTGCCATTGTAAGTGCAAACACAGGTTTCAAAAATCAACAAAAAAAAAACATGTAGGGGAAGTTTTTGATTATTTGTGTGTTAATGCAGGTTCTTAACCTTATTCTGAGACTAGTATGGATGCAATTGGTTTTAGATTTTCAAGAACTACCTTTCTTGCACAAGAAAGCATTTGTTGCACTTGTTGCCTGTTTGGAAATCCTTCGTCGAGGCATCTGGAACTTTTTCAGGTCAGATCAGTGCATTATCTTTTGAGTTTTAATTTTTATATACTTACTGTGTAAAAGAATTCTTACACGCCTAACCATGTCACGTAAAAGATAACTAATATCTGTAAAAGGTGGAATTATACCCATCAATTCACTTAATATGAAACAGAGGGAGTACTGTTTTTCTCTAGTTATAATAGTTTTCTGTTGTTTTTATTGTTCAGGTTGGAAAATGAGCACTTAAATAACGTTGGGAAATATCGTGCTTCCAAGTCCGTACCTCTGCCTTTCAACTACGATGAAGACAAGAGTATGTAAACAGAAAATGAAAAGAATCCAATGTACTCGCGACTCAAAAATGAATTTCTGTCATAAGTGGTGTTTATAATATAGTTTAGCAGTTTTTCCCGAAAATTTTGTAGCGGCCATGATTGACGTATGAAATTTGCATAATCGATCGTAAGTGAATAAGTACGACGGCAAAAGAATGAAGGAAATGAATTAAACATTAATCTGTAAAAATGACCAACATTTCTATATGTAAAATTTAGTGACATGTTAATTTATTAAAATAACTCACTTTATTTCTCTCATATCTAGCTCAAACTATTAATTTGACACTCTTAGAGAATATACACAATATTTTAATTTATAAAATAGTAGAGTGTTGTATATGGTTTCTTTTAAATTTAGATAAAAATTAAAGATGAAAAGAGGGTGGGACAATTTTTGACTATCATCAGTACACCTAATTTCATTGTTTTTCTCAACCTTCGTCGTTTGTTAGGTTCCACACACATTTTGAAATGTTAACAGACGGCCCCAGAAAAGTATTTAAAAAAAAAAAAAGGAAAGGTCAGCCCCAAAGAAATTTAGAAAAGAAAAAGTGGTCCTAGTTTAATTTATCAACATAACGATATTCTCTTGAAAGACATAAAGGAAAATCTCATAAATTAAGATCTTTTCACGGAGATCAAATCCAAATCATCTTAGTTAAGAAATACATCACTAACGGTCGATCCTCGAATCACAAAAACATTTTAGGAGAGAAGAATCAAGAGAGAAACAGATTTATGCCTATATAGTTTATCAACTAAATTATATTTTTTTCATATTTTATTTGTGATTATAACTTATATTTCATCATATTAAAATTTGTTGCAAACAGACACTACTAGATTTATTTAAATAAAAGCTAGTATTGAATTTGACTAAACCAGTATTCAAAGCTCCACCGCTGACCTTATATTAATCACTTTTCTAAATTAACACAAGATTTGAATGGAATTAGTCCTCTAATACTATACAATTTATAATAATACATTTAAAGCCAAATCAAACAACAAAATATACGTTTTCTTTTTTTTTTTTTGCTTTGTTCTTTTCTTGCTTAGTACATAGATATAGCGAAGGAAATTATTATTCACGACCATATGAGTTTTATACATGTATCGATATCGTAAAACAATATTATAATAATATCAGATTGTTTTTACTTATTATAACATGTGACTTACATTATTTTCAGATAGAAATACCACTTTTATGACATAGTTATTTATAAATATCTTTTGACCGATATGATATTGTAAAAATCATTAATGAATAAGAAAAAAATTTAGAAGGAATCAGTCCTGGAGGGCTAATTTTGAACTTGTCGCAAAGATGGAAAAGAATGAAGTATCATACTATGGGTCTATAACACGTTCTTTTAATTTTTCTGTGTGAACTTGATTGTCCACATTATTGTGAAATCTTTGACATAAAATCTAAAAAAAAAAAAAACTAAATTCAACAATAAATAGTTGACGGATGTATAATATATATATATATAATCTGTGTATACTAATTCATAAAAGTAAACAGCAAATTTTTCTGGCTATTTATGTAAGGATCCTTTAAAAGTATCACCATTAAAAGGTATCTAGTGTGAGATTCGAGATCGGATGAAAATTGCTTACACTTAATCAAAAGTAGGCATAAAATATTTTTATCTTTTAATAAGTTTTATACTATCGAATATCATATACTTAGATTTTGAAAAAAAAAAGAAAGTAAAAATTATTGAAACTATTAATGCGTAGATATTAGCTGACCATGGTGTGGCAATTTGCAAAAAGACGCAATGAAATCTGCCACAAGGACCATAAAAATGGAGTTGATCGAACAACAAATCATTTAATAGGATAACTGATGAGTGGGGGACCTTTCTATTTTGAGTGGGGGCCTTTTTATTTTATGTACGATTCAACTTTTTAGCTTTATTTACGTACAAGTCAAATTAAATGTGGGAGAAAAAAAAAATCTGAGTTAAGAGATACTTGAATGGATTTATAATTTCTTTTATTTATTTTTACCAAATGCTATTAAAAATTAATTTAATTTTAAAATAAGTCAACTCTAACGAACCAGGTCACATCATGGAGCTTATTTTATATGCCTAGTACTTTAATTGAACGCTACATTATTTCTTCCGACCTTATGGTGAATATATCTATCCACATTTGTTTATGCTGTCACTGTTAGAGTCGATGTAGATGCAAGGTGAATTTTCTGGGTTAGTTATGGTTAGTTATTTCTTACTTTATTAA
>JAABOM020000049.1:24281652-24302621 GCA_011800125.2 Solanum clarkiae | reverse complement strand
TTGTTCAAAGTTCAAAAAAAATGTTTGAAACTTTTTTCATATTTGCCCTTTCATTTATTGAAGTTTTATATTTTCTAAGAAATAAATTATACTACATATTTATGATTTCACAAAGAGTAATAGTGGAAAGTATGGTGTAAATTTTGTCTTGGAATACTTTTCTTAATATGTGTGCACTACTTCACAAATTTAATTAATATAGGACAGAGGAGCAGTATAATTTTACCAAATTATCCTTTCAATATAATAAATATAATATCTTGAAAAATGTAATAGAGAGATGACTATAATTAATGATAAGGGTAAATTAGGGACTATGTGTAAAATTATCTCTTGATTTCATAAAATGGACAAATATTGTTGGACATCTCAAAATAGTATAATGAACGAATAAAGATGGACGGGGAAAATAAATTGAACTAGCTAAATTTAATATCTAAAAGTTACGTGGTTGAAAACGATACGAAAAATACTATAAGTTGTAATCCTTCTCATATTAATATGATGAAAAAATATATCTTAAAATATTGATCAAAGTTCGTATAGTTTGAACTCAATAAGTGAATTAATGACAAGTAAAAATAAACGATGGAAATAGTTTTTTTAGATTGTAAATGGGAGAGTAAAATTCAAATAGAAATTCAATTTAGATAGTAAACGAACTTAATTATTAACATTTTTTGATAGAATGTATTACAAGATTTAAAATCAAATTTAGATAGTCAATCAACTAAATTATTAAAATCAGAAATAAGAAAGTGAATTCAATTAGATAAATAATCAATTAAACTATTAAGAATTTCTAAAGCATATATTAATGATAAAAAATTATTAGTACTATATAGTGATTTCAATAAATATATGACATGTTTTAAAAGATATTATTAACATAAATTATATACTATGTATTTGCACCTTAATTTTGTCCTGTCACATGAATTGAGTACCACCAAAATGCAGAAGTTACATCATTTCATAAAATAGAATGAATTAAATTAAATTATGTTATTATCGTTTGAGTTAGTACTATATTTAAAATAAAAGAAAGATTTTTGAAATTAGTAATCTAAAATTATTTTGCATTTAAGTAAGATGATTTTTTCTTTTGGCAGATTAAAAAGGAAAGAATATCATATAAAATAGGATAAACATAGTACTATTTTATAACGTGGCGTACTTTTTTTTTAGTCTATCTTTTAAAAAGTACAATTTTACTATAATTATAAATATTTTAACTTAAAAAATTTCTTTTTTTGTTAATAAAATTCATTAAGTCTCACCCAATACAAATATGTAAAAATTATTTTAAATCACAAGTCAAGATGTCATATAAAATGGGATCGCGAGTATTTGTGTTTTTCTTGATCAAGTTTAAACATGAAATTTGAATAGAAATATTGACTATGTTGACTGACCCAATCTTTAGAATGAATTTGTGAAGTATTCTTACTTTCACCCTTGATTGAAAATTTTGCGTCAACAAACTCGTTATCACAAGATTTTTTTTCCATTTATTTGAGAAATTAATCAATTGCAAGTTTCCAACATCAAGTGGATTGACCCGTTCATCCCAATCAAGATTAAGAAGTGCAAATCGCATCGGCTGAAGAAAAATAGAATTTGATAGTTTGAAGAGTTTCCTTCTCTCATCCATAGCAACGCAGCTTAAGCTTTCATATTATGGCGAGTTCTAGCGTAAGTTTTTTAGTTAAATTTGATTGTTATTCGTATTACTTGTAATTTCGTAGCAAAATTGCACTAGGAAATAGGATCTGTTGTAGCAGAAGCATAATATTTAAGTTGTATACACTAACTCGTTTAGGGCTCTGCTTTGCAGCTAGGAATAATCTCATGTCTATGCTGCCTATATCGTTTTCTATCAGTAGAGTCTTTACTATGGATTTCTCTTTTACTTTCCTTTGTGTTGAAGCGGGATATGGGTGGTTAATGAGATAGATTTGGGCAATTCTCCTCTGCTTGAGCTATTGAGTTAGCCTAAGACCTATTTTACATGACATGAGAGCATGACTCATCTCATGAGTGTTGGAATCCTGAAAATTAAAAATTACCCACTCATGATCAGCACCGGGCATGAGGTGAGGTGTTGAAGTAGAACAAAAGTTCACATTAATGGTTGATATGATGAGTGGACTCCTTATGAGTCTTGTATAATGCTTTTGAGTTAGGCATAAGGCTTAATTTTACACTTTGATTGGTTCTAAAAGTACTTATAAAATCATGAATAAAAATTTATGGTCAGTAGAGTCACTTTCATTTTGTTTCACTTCCATATTCATGAACTCTTTCAGGATTAAACTTGAGCTAGTACTAAAAAGATTTTGTTTTCTGTAGGCAACGAAAAGCAAAAGTGTTGATTACTCTCACTTTGTATCACTTCCATTGTCCTTGCATCCTGAAATCGTCACCAAGCTCAACAATTTTCAGAAATCTGTGCTTGGAAATAATAAAGTTAATCAAGATGAAAATTCTTATCCCTGCATTTCCTTCTTATGTTTAATTTAGCACGGGGCTCATTGCTTTCTTCGTTATGTGGTATTCTCTGACACAGTTGACAAATGTTTTTCGACTCAACAGATTTGGGAATCGAGAAGTCATTGTTTATTAATCCAAAAACGTTTCACTTGACGGTGCAAATGCTGAAACTTGAGAATACTGATCAAATTGAAGCTGCTGGAAAGGTTCTGCAGGTAAAGGTTTATACTTAGATGGCCATTTTATTCCTTTAGTAATATATTTTTCGTTGTCTAAATTTTCAAAATAAATAAATCGCTTTTCATTGTTCTTCCAGAGTGTCTCACCAAAAATAGTTGATGCTTTGGAGAGACGACCTGTGTATATAAGACTGCAGGGCTTGGTAAGTCTTTATCAAAGCTATGCAATTACAGGCTGCTGTAAATTTGTAAATGTGCATTAACTTAGAACCTTCAACCATCTCACTGGTAGCAATATTGACCAAATTGGAACTAAGCAAAGGAAATGAACAAAATGATTTAGTACTGCAAAAAGAATCTTCTATTATATAGAGTGATGTCATTTTCCTTTTCACGTGACTCCAATCTCTTTATGGATGCTTCTTCGATTGGTTGATCCCCGTGTGTGTATTAGGGAGATAGACTACATGTCATGTAGATGCTTAGATGCTGAATGTTTCGAAAACTGTTGCCTATAATAAGATTTCACAAAGGCATAACTTTTCTTGGCCTGGAACTCAAATTGGTTCTTATTCTGCAGGCCTGCATGAAAAATAGAGGTACTCCCGCGAAAGCTTATGTCGTACATGCTCCTCTGGAAGTAATTGGTGGTAAAGACAGACTTATACGTGCTTGCCGTATCCACAATTTCTGGCGTCTTCTTCCTTCACCCTAGCCACTATTTTTAATTTCTCTGTTGTTTTTAGGGAATTCAGAACCTGCATTTGTTATACCTTAGCCTTTCTAGGGGTGATAATTAAGGCTTTTATTAAAGCTGGTCTTGTTCTTGAAGAAGATGCAAATCATGAGTTACAGGTACAGCTCTCAATGTGTTAATTCTTTATTCTGGTTAATTTTGTTGGAAATTTCTTTATTGTTTGTCCGCTAAGGCTCTCCCTTTGACCATTCAATCTAGTGCTGCAGCGTCCTTGGTTTTCCTTTTCCTCGTTGACTGCTCCACTTTCTTTTCTTGTAAAAGCAATTTATTCATCACAATGAAGGGTCTAGAAGTGCCCCCAGAGCTTTCGTCTATGGTTCAAAAGCATGGTATTCAAGTGGAAAAAGGTGGACAGGCGGGCTCATTATTCATTGAGTTTCGGAACTTGTCTCACTGGCCTTCACGGATTTCTTGGCTATAGGAAAAAGGACCTAAAAGCGTAAGGCACTTGATAGAGAATCTCTTAATACAGCCACTCTTAATACAGCCAGAAATGGTTCAAACTTGTTTTGAAAAGGGAAGCAGATTTACTCACTACCAAGAATCAATATGGCTGCAACCATTTTATGTTTGACACCTTTAAAATTTGGCATTCTTGAATCCTGTTTTATTCTCACCTCCTACATTTCAACTATATCCCTGGAACTTGTTTCTTCAGTTGCATTATTCTTGCTGGTGCTTTTTTGTGGTGTCATTTGCTTTTGTTCTGGTATCAAACATTAAATATTTCAACATTATGATTCAGCTTATTCAAGTATACAGTTACTTTCTCGATACATTTTATTGTCTCTGGTGGGTTTTTTTCCCTCTTCCATGGAACTCTCCTAGTGAAAATTCCTAAATTTATCTTTCTTTTTCTATTTTTGCCATCTTCTTATACAGTTGCATGCGACAATAATGAATGCGCGACATAGAAGAAGGTGACATTTTCAATTCTCTCATTCTGCCTTGTTTATTCTCAACTTAAAGTCTATTATGATTCTACTAATTGCATTATCTTTGCTTCACTCACTTACTGTTATGTAAATTGTAGCAAAAAAAAATCAGAAAAAACTGATCCCTTTGATGCACGAAGAATATTTGCTCAATATGGCTCAGAAGAATGGGGAGAGTGTCATATTCGCGAAGTTCATCTTTCACAAAGGCATGTCTATGATCACAATGGTTATTTCCATTGCTGTGCTTCCATCCCATTTCCAGAAGAGAAGCAGGTTGTGTTTCCTATGATAAAAAATGTCATTCAAAAGATATTTTTTTGAAAAATATGTTCTACCTGAAAATAAGTGATGTTCTCACATTATCTGGTGTGTGTAAATGGTTGTTCATATATGTCATGTCATGGACGCTATCTACAGCTTTTGGAATGGTGGTTGTATCACTATTTAATTATCTTGGTGTTAAAACGTATTATATTGCGTCATTTAATGCAACAACAGATAAGGTGTGGTTTCAAATCATAAGAAGATAAAGAGATCTCATTTTCTTTCTAGGGGTTTTCCCATGAGGCAAGCATGTGTCAAAATTCAAAACCACTGAAAATGAAAACTTACACAGATATATTATGTTAAAAAATATTTATCATATATAATAATAATAATAATAATTTATTTCGGTAAACATTTATAGTACATTTAAAAATAGTTTTAACATATTACAGAAAACTACTCATAAAATATATATAATACAAGTTTTATAGATGGATAATACATTTATCTCACACTATAATACATCGTGTCAATTTCTTACTAAATAAGTACAATATATTTTAAATACTTATAATACATTTATATTGGATGCATAATTCGCTTTTAATACAAGTGCATGCTTAAATCATAATAAGTAAAAAGTATAGCTAAAATTAATAATTATTCGGTCAAGTAATTTTTTCAAAGAATATAGGAAAAATAACATAATTAGGCTTACATATGATATGTATTTACATTGTACAACTATAGTTTTAAAAAAAGACAATTTATAGTTACGGTTAGGATTTTGTTACGATTTTATCTCTCCTCTCTCTCGACAATTTCTTGCAGATATATAATTACAAAGGTATACCAACTGTATATATACAATTATTTCAACATATATACATAGTCAATTCGACAGATATGTATATAATTTGCCTCTCTCCTCCATGCTCTCATTCTCGCTTGTCAGATATACAAATGCATATGTATACTAATTACACATATACAATTATATATCATACGGTTTGACAAATATACATATAAAGTTCGCCTCTCTCCTTCCTCTCTCAATCTCACTTACCTCTCTCCTCCTCTTGAGGTCCCAGCTATATTGTGTAATTATAGAAACATAGCTAATTGGCCTAGGTTATTTATGAAAGTTCTCAAGAATATATAGGGCGTGATCCTTTTGTGCCCAGAGCTAGAAGCCCAATGGGCCCATTTCGTTATTCATCGAAGTAGTTCCAACTTCCAATCCCTTAAATTTGTTGGATATTTGATTATTGAGGCCCATTTATTTTCTCGGTAATGGAATTGGCCCATCCGGCCCAACTACATTAACTTTGTACTCGATAAATAGAGCGAAACCTCAGAATTCCGGAAATAGGGTTCCCTGTCGCCATTGACGAGAGAGCTTGCAGCTTTCAACGGAGGATGAATTTTGAAGTAAATTCTTTCGATAAATTTTATTATTCGTAATACTTTCGTTATGTAGAAAAAAATTGCACCAGGAAATAGGATCTGGGGCTGTATATGTCCAGATGCCTAGTATATAGTAATAAGTGCATATATTGATTTTATAGGGCTCCGCTTTGCAGCTAGGATTTATCCCCGGTCCATGCTGCCTGTATCGCCCTTACATTCAATCAACTTTTATTTTTTGAAAATCTAATGTTTCTTTGAGCTCTTTTGGTTATAAAGACGTTACTTTTCTCCGTTTTGAAATCGAATTTGTCTAATGGTGTTATTCATTAGGCAAATGTTAGTTGGATTGTGAAATTATAATGACTTTTATTGGATATAGTTGGTATTAGTCTGCTAAAACAATTGAGACAGCTATGGTTGTGCCGTTGTGTTACCATTTTAAAGGGAAAAAATTATTTTCGTTCAAAATTGAAGATGCTAAGAAACAGATACACTCTAAAATCAACCAGCAATTTGCATTTGTAAAATGAAAAATAAAATTTCATTTTCCTCACAGGGAGGAGTGTCGAAGAGAGTAGCTAAAGAAATCAACTTATGACTTAATATAAATAGAATGTTATTCGATTGAGGCAAAGATTCCAATTAGGTCAGTGTGGATAATATTGTGAAAAATATTTTTCTTAATTTTTTTTTATTTGATGAAAAAAGATTTGTGTTTGGTCAATTAATTTCAAAAATATTTTGATTAGCCAATGTTATTTGACAAATTTAAAAAAGGTGTTTCTAAAGTATGTTGTCTTTGGGAGCATTTTCATCTGATGAGTAGGTTAATATAGGAGGCCTCGTAGAAACGGGTCCTGCGGGCTTGTTAATTCCTTTTTGTGCCAAAACTAGAAGCCCAATGGCCTCTTTAATGAACTAGTCCAAATATGTTATGCTATTTCCAGAAAAACAAATTCAATTATACCAACTATAACAGATGTGGAATTCAATTTAGTTTTTAGGATAGAACAACAACATACCCAGTATAGGGTATATTGTACGCACATCTTACCGCTACCTCATAGAAGTAGAGAGACTGTATCCTAAAACCCTCAGCTCAAATTCCATAGGCAGAAATACCTAGATATGACCAAAAGAAATGTAAGAAATGTAAATGAAATGTAGGAAAATGTAAGTGAAGGGAAAGAGACAATAGGTGCGACTAGCAATAAATCACACATGACAGTATGAAAAATATGACAAACTAACACATACCAGCCAGAAAAAGAGGAGGGACTAGTAACAGTAAGATATTACAAATACTACTACTAAGAAGGAGAAGAAGAGGAAAGAGGGGGAAGAAGACGAAGGACACGAAGAAAAGAAGAAGAAGAAGAAAAAAAATAAATTTAGCCTGCTACCCTAATTTGCGACCTCCACTCCTTTCTATCTAAGGTCATGTCCTCCGTGAGGTTGAGTTCCACCATGTCCTGTCTGATCACCTCCCCCAGTACTTCTTCGGTCTACCTCTACCCCTCCGAGTACCTGCCACCTCCAACCTCTCACACCTCCTAACCGGAGCATCGATACTCCTTCTATGCACATGTCCGAACTACCATAGTCTTGCTTCCCTCATCTTTTCGCCCACTAAGGCCACCTCCAGTTTCCCTCGAATTGCCTCATTCCTAACCTAGTTTTCAGGTTAGGAATTTTGAGCCATTGATGTTCTAATGCATGACCTATGCATTGTATGACTTTATGATGATGAAAGTATGGTATAAAAGTGTTGATTTCATCAAAAGTATCTATAGTATTGAAAATTGATCAATTGCCTTGTTCGAGAGATAGTAGGCCTAAAGTACCTTGTTGGGGGTATGTACCTCAATTGCCTCGCTCTGGAGGTAGTAGGCCCTTGCAACCTTGTTGGGGGTGTTTTTTTTACCTCAATTGCCTCATTTGGGAGATTGTAGATCTGTGCAACCTCATTGGGGGTTTGTACCTTAATTGCCTCGCTCGGGAGGTAGTAGGCCCGTGCAACCTTGTTGAGGGGTTTGTACCTCAATCGCTAGCCAAGGTAGTGGTAGGCCTTGGTTACTCATAATGGTCTCTTCCTACACATGTAAACTATTCTATGTAAGCATGCTTTAGTACAAGCATTGACCACATATACCATATTATTATTATGCTATCTATTGAATATTATTATGTATCTTGACCATGTTGTCTATCTCTTTTTGCATTGCATCCTACAAACTCGGTACATTCAAATGTATTAACGCATACTTTTACCTACATGATATCACCATGTAGGAATCGGAGCCCCACTTGATCATCCTCTTCCTCCATGCGTATATGCGATTTCTCCACAAAACTAGGTGATGAGTCCTTCATTCTAGGAACAATGTTTATGATCTCATGCTATGTACTAAAACTATCTTTCTTTATGTATGTATTGACTATAAGGGTGAGCCCGATTGCTTGTCTTGGCCTCTGCTAAGTTCTATGGTTAGAGGTGTTGTTGGACATGTTATGCATGATACTGTGAGCTTTGACACTCTCTTGACTCTTGATGCTTACGATATGAAAGTTATCCCTTAGCCTGTTTTCCCTATTTAGCATCTCTTATTATATTTTATTTCTTCCGTGAACAAGGATGTGTAATGCAATGTTAAGAGGCTTGCTTGGGGTCCCTTTGGGTTCCCCATGCGTCGTGTCACGTATAGGCCCTAGGCTTGTGTCGTGATATGAACATAGCTAAAAGTTATTAAACGTGTTGATACTTGTTTCACATAGCTAGAAAATTATTGTAGTACTTGGCATGTCTGCTTTGTCCTTTGACTTGTTTATTGTTTTGCCTGCATTATCCACCTTTTATTGAAGTCCTATTGGCTTCTTCTTTTAATTAAAGAAGATATTTTGTTCTTTGCTCTTCTCACCAGTTTGTGATGATGGGGTTTCTAACAACTCCATTGTCTTCTCAAAACTGGGATCTTTATCCAAACTTGACAAGGCTTCTTCGAGCCTTCTTTGTAATTCTTCCTTTGAAATGTCGACTTTCTTCCATGAAGATGGCTTTTCTTTATGCTCTTTTGGCATCCATACTTTAATTCTTATAGTTTTAGTTAGAAATGGATCCTTTCAAATTCATGATCATCGAAGGGCCAACTAATAGTATAAGATATTCGCCTTGCAAAAAAGAATTTGGATAATTATATATTTTCAGGCAGTGTAGAAATATTCTGTTGTGCCTAAATGTTCTCAAAATGCATAAGAAATTGTGGTGACAAAACTTGTTTATTACCTCCAAATTTGCTACACCATTCGTAAAATCATCAAGGTTTCCTACATTTTTCATTTTCTCAAAATATTTGATAAACCATATCTAAGTATTTGGCATAATATACTGAAAGTTTTACCAGGTTTCCTTATAATCATACCAATTATAAGGCTGAGGTCAATGAACTTTTGATAAGGGAATATGTTTATGTAAATGATCTATTAACCATTCAAAAGGGCTCAGTATTCTTTTAACTATGAACTTTGAAAACTGAATACTATCTGGATCATTAGTATCTGCTAATTTGTGCTCAATTTTGATGGAATCAGTATCTGTTAATATAAACTCATAATACATTCAATGTTCTTGCTGCTTGCTGTCTACATTCAATGGCTGATGAAAAGCCAACAACTTCGTAGGATATAAACTCATAATACATTCAATGTTTTTAGTGGATCTTCTGTTTTCACATAATTTTAATTGGTGTAGCATGGTTTTTATAATTTGGGTACTCCAATTCCTTCATATTCCTTATCGAGAACCATGACTGTAATACCTGCAAAACAGTTATTAGAAAGTTCTTCTTATCTGATGAAATGACCTATTGCTTTTTTCCCCTGGGTGTTTGGGTTCACTGCCTTGGAATATGTCTCTAGGGGTTTCATTTTATAACTATCTTTTGTCTGAACAAAAATATTTGCCGATGATGAGGTGTTATTTCTAAGAGTTAGTTTATTTGATAAGTTAGTTATAGGTTCTTTAATAACAAAGAAATGTAAGGTTTAGGTAGATCTAGAAACTTTGACAGGACTGACTATCTATTTTAAGACTTTTTTTATCTATAATTACCTAGTTGGTCATTTTTTGTTTTATTTATAAAAATTACTATTTTATCCTTTTGTAAATTTCTTTGGACCTACTTTGAACTATTTGAATGGTTGAAAACAAAACCCTGAGTTTTAAAAGTTAAAAAGATGAATTCTGGCATTTTAAAAGGCTTAAGTTATTGGAGAAGTGAGTTTTTGTGTTATTCTAAATTTTGAAGACCGTATAAAGGATCCGTCGATTCTATATGCTCCAGAACATCAAAACTGAACTTAAGGAAGTTGCAGAACTGCATTTGGAGTTAAAACTTGATTATTAAGCCCAAAATTGTAATTTTAGTCATTTCTAGAACCAAAGTTTGGCCTTGGCCAACATTTGGAGTTCGAAAGCTCGGACAAAAATTTTGACAGTTCCAGTAGTTTTGGATGGTGAAATTAATGCTAGAAATGGTCTCGCAATAATTTTTAGGTTTGCCAAGGGCAGTTTTGGTATTTTAATGCTTTAAATTAGTTTTATTGAATTGAATTAGTAAATGTGACGAGGAGGCCTTAAAACTGATTTATGATGTTTCTGTTGAGTCTGGATTGTTGTTTCTAGTATGGGTAATAGTATAGATACACATTTGGTATGTAAAATTATGAGTTCGGATGAGTTACAAGGGTCCATTGAGAGTAGGGAAATCATACTTGACAATTGTTGGTTATTGATATCTACTGCAGGCAACTATCTTCTCCATATTCACGGAGAAGACTCTGAGTTCGCGGAGGTGTGGGTCTACCGGGTCAAATGTTCACGGAGTTGAGGCCTCTTGGTCTCCGCATTCGCGGGACGGGCTCCGTGATTGCGGAGTAGTTTTTATACCTGGATAGTTTTAAACTCGTGAAACACCATTTTTAATCAATTTTTGCACTTCTAAGATTTTTGGGGTGATTTTGAATTAGGGTTTTTGAAGATTCTTGTTGGGTAAGTGTTACTAACATTAAACTAATCATTTTTTGTGAGTTTTATCTTGATTTTTCCTTTGATTCATGAAATTAAACACCAAAAATGAGGATTCCTAAACTATGTTTTTCAAACTTTTACCATTAGTTTCTCATTCAACTTAAGCTTTATTTTAATGCGATGTTGTTTTTGATTTTAAAATCAATTTCTACATTTGAGACTTTCAAATTTTAGCTCTAACTTTGATTATCTTGTCCCTAAGACTAAATTATGCCAATATGGGTATCCAAATGCTTCTCTTGATGAGTAGTAACTATTAGTTGATGGTGTTTGATCAAATTGGAGGCTCAATTAGAGAACTTGAGTTGATTGCAAGCTTGTCCGAGTGCGGTTTTGACATAGAGGTCGGTTGAGCTATCCTTTTGGGACTGGCTTTGAATTGTTGATCTTATTCATGTGATAATTGTGAGATTTAGATGGATAATTATGTATTTGAGTTGATATGTTTATATAATATTGGAAAGTGATTCCGGTTGAGCCGAACTATGGTATAATTTTGATCCTATTGATGTTCTGAGAGGTATAATGGTGAAATTATAAGGACATGAGGCAGAATATGACTAAATGAGACTTGTGAGACTAATTGGGACGAGTTAGGTCTGATAGCATTGTTATATTTGGGCTGAGTTAGGTCCGGTAACATTGTCATACTTGTATATTAGGGTCAAGTTAGGTCTGGCAATATCGATATTTTTATATACTTAGAACGAGTATGGTCCGATATTATTGACACTCTTAATTATTTATATAACTATGATGATCTAAAATATAATTATGGTATGAGCATTACCGTAACGCTTGATATTACCCGTAGAGTACATAGGATTATTATGTGATCTACACATTGGTAATCCTGTTGTAATGCTATTCCACATTTACATACGTATTTATGATTGCACTGTTGATTTACATCTATTGTTTGTGACTTGTGACATACATTCATACAGGTAGGAGGTGAGGGAATTATGATTCACATTGGTACCCCCTCCTCCCGGGACCCATATAAGAGGCAAGGGTGAGATTCATACTTCATATACCTTGACCACAAGTAGGTGGCAATGACTTGGAATCATGTAATATTTGACCATGGGTAGGTTCCATGGTTGCTACATTCTGATATTACTTGACCACGAGAAGGTGGGAAGGCTATAACACCTTCGTATTTGGATTGATGAGTTGTGCATTATATTTCTTATTGTTGTTATACGACATCATTGATTCTGGAGGTATTTTAGCTCATCATTATTAAACATATTTTACCTTGTGCTAACCATTTTAGATTTAGGGATAGAGTTCTTCAATATTACATGCTTGATTCTATTCCTCTTACCCAGTCGGTTAAACCTAATGGGTATATTTTGGTGTATTCACCCCCTACTTTGTGTCCTCCTTGCAGATCGAGCATAGGGCTTAGGACAGGGCAGTTGATCATTCCATTTGAGTGTTATCATTATCATCTAGATCTCAGCGGTGAGGTTTAGACTTCGGGTAGCCGTAGATCCCTAGGATTTCTTTTACTTTCCTATTAACTTGCATTAGATTCCATGAGAGATGTTTGTATTTCATTTGAGACTTGTGTACTTAAACCTCTATGTTATTTAGATGCTTTTGCACTCATGACTCCAGATTTTGGTATTACTTATGTTATGTTGAGGTGATTTCCGCATTATTTTCTTTTCTTTTAGTTACAATGCATTTTTGGTCATGAAAACTTCGGTATCAGTTCTTTAGGTTCGTTGGGATCATAAGTCAATAGTAGAGTGTCTAGTAGAGTCTTGCGGATCGGTGTGTAGACGTCTACACCCATTTTCGCGTGCCTACGAGATACTTGTTAGGAAGGACTTTCATATCTTATTTTTGTTCATGTATTTCTTTGCACTACCCTTTCTAAAATATCTAATCTACTTCTTTGACATAGATGCCGATTACTCAATCTCATCGCTCAGTAGGAGAGCCCAAGGTAGCTGATATGGCTCCCATCTAAGGTCGACGTAGAGTCGAGGAAAGGACTAGGGGCAGGGGACATGTTAGAGGGGTAGCTCCACCTGGAGAGCAAGCTAGATCTGCTTCTACGGAGCCTATTCATGAACTAGAGAGGCCTATGGATCCTTTTCCACTGCCTTCAGCTCAATCCACTACACTATCAGTTCAAGAGCTACTGATGCGGTTATTGTGTAGATTTGAGGGAGCTCCACTAACCAAAGCTACTGTCAAGATACAGGTTTCTACCACACTGGTTGGTCCTTCTAGTACTCAACCAGTGCCGGTTATGATTCATATGTGTCACGACCCAAACCTACGGCCTAGACATGACTAGCGAATGGGGAACTCGAAGGAACCCCAAACAAGCCTCTTAGCATATCACATCATACATACTTGGTTGCGGAAATAAGTAATTAGTAGAAAAGAGTTGAAATTAGGGCCAAGGGACTAGGGAAAGGTTGTATATCAGCAACTTCAAGAGATTAAAAGAGTCAAAGCTCATATCATAGATAGATAACAAGTCTAACAACACCTCTACTACATAGATAAGAGCGGGGGCAAAGACAAAGAAACCAGGCTCACCCTTATAGTCAAAATAGAACATAAAGAAGAATGACTCAAATCAATAATAAGAGAAACATAGACTAGTGTACCCGAAGTGGAAGGCTCACTAACTAGCCTGAGTTGCACCGACTAGCCACGTGGAGGAGAAGGATGATCATCTTAAGCTCCGGCTCATACATGATGATATCATGAAGCTAAGAGTATGCATTAGTACATTTGAATGTACTAAGTATGTAGGATGAAATGCAACAAGACATAGGCATCATAATCAAAATGCGTAAAACTAGAAAATAGCCATAATATAGAAATATGACATGTATGATCAATGCTAAAGTAAAACATGGTTAAATAACTCATGCTCATATAGGATATCATATGTATAGAATAGACCAAATTAGATTTCCAAAGTAGAAGCCCCTTGGTAGGTTAGTGATGATGCTTCCCTACCACTTAGGTGGTGAAGTACTAACCCTTCACTTGGTTAGTGATAAAGCCGCCCCATCACCTAGGTGGTGAAGTACTAACTCTTCACTCGGTTGATGAGTACAAAACCCTAACTCGGTTAGTGATGACGCCGTCCCATCACTTAGGTAGTGAAGTACTAACCTTTCACTCGGTTGATGAGTACAAACCCCCAAATTAGTTAGTGATGAAGCCGCCCCATCACTAGGTGGAGAAGTACAAACCCTTTCCTCTATTAATGAGTACAAACCCCCATCTCGGTTATTCGGGTTCTTGGACCCCCCGGATGGGGAATGATCTAATGCAGTACTTTATATAGAATTTATCATATACATAAGGTCATTCCATCATCATAACATCAATTATATCATATCTCATGATTTGAAAATTTTATCAAACACTTAGAGGGTATGAAATGGTAGTATAAAACGATGCAATTTAGAGATAAAATCATGTAGAAAAATCCATTGTTAAAACCATCAATCAACACCTTGCAATACCCTCAAGCAATATACATCAAAACCCCTCATCAAATCTTACATTAGATCCAAGATATATAGCATAAAACATAGCAAAACAGTCACAACTTTATATAGCTTTATCATAGTTCATAGACATGCTCATACTAGTAAACCCATTTGTAAATTCATCTTTAAATCATGCAAATTGAGTAAAAAAGAGATTAGAGGACCATGGGTGGAAGAACCCAATGGATATAACCTACATACATTCACATTGAAGCATTTTTTGAAAGACTTTAATGGAGACTTGAAGCTTGAAGGAATTCCTTAGATCCGGAAAGAGATCGGGAAACTTGAATCATAAGGAAGGACTTGGGTCTTGACTTTGTTTCCTTGAATTGCAACAACACTTCTTGAAAACCTTGAGAATGGATGGAGAATTTGATGAATATTAGAGAGGATTTTGAGAGGTTTTTGGTTGGTTATTAGGGCTTAAAACGACTAAAGAAGGAGGATTTTCTCATGTATAGGTATAGGGTTATTACCCAATTTCCCTGGAGTGAAAAAGAACAATGTTTGAAAATTTTGAACTAGTCCGCGTCAGATCTGCGTCGCGGCCCGTCGCGTACAGCTGTTGTTTTTGTGAAGTTTCACCAAAAATTATTTTTCTTGGCATGGACAAAGTATACCTTGTAGGTACTCATCTTCCCACCCAATTTTTCACTCTGAACAAGAATATGAAGTCGTATTTGCGAAATTCTGCATGGATTTTGAGATATTGGAAAAAAGTTGCATCATAGGGTCATTCCGTGCTACGAGGAGGGGAATTTAAATATCACCAATTTGAGATATGAGGGAATTACGATTATGGGCATTCCTAGGTAAGTGTAGGGTGTTTCAATATCTCCCCATTGGGAACATTCGTCCTCGAATATCAAAGAAACATACATGAGAAGAGTGATCAAGAACAAATCAGCCCCAATAAGAATGCAACATTACATTTAAAACACCATCTTGAAAATCTCAACATAAGCGTAAAAATCTTCATGAATTTGCCAACTTAAACATGAATGCATGTGAATGACATAGGAGATGAAACATAAGACTTGGAATCATAAAAGGACTCTACGTGTTATTATAAGCTTGAATAGAACGAAAAAAGTATGAATATTTCCCCACCATGCCCGCTCCTGCTCCCCTAGAGGTAATATCGACATGACGAACCTTCCAAAGAGCCTTAACAAACACCAAATCCTTATCAATTAACTTCTGCACTCATCCATCCAATACCTCCACCGGACCCTTCTCTTAGGCCAACTTATCCTCCACAACCTCTATAATTTCATGAGCTCTATGGCACTAGAGTTATCACCATAACCCTTCAACCTAGAAGCATGAAAACCGGACACACCATAACCATATCAATAGGTGATACCAATCCTTAAGCAACCTTACCAACTTCTCCCTAAATTCTACAAGAACTCACAATCCTAAACTCAATTGTCAACCTTAAACCCACCTAGTCCACTTTGTACCATAAACCACGATCTCCCCCTTGGAAGACAACCTCTACTTTACCATCTCTTTGGCCAAAATTTTCAACCCTAATAAGACGGAATCAAGGCCATGCTTAATTTAGACCTCTCCAACCAATGAAGATTTAGAACCATCAAGAATACTAAACCACCATTCATCAATTTCCTTCAACCTAACTTCCAATCTAACCAACCGATGGGCCCCACTAGTCTCCTCTTTTCCACCATTATCCACATATACTAGGCTACACTTAGGCACCCTACTTAGAGTATCAACCACAATGATAGCCTAAAAGGGGGAAATAATGCACTCCCATATCATAATTCTTAAAGAATGCTAGCCACCTTCTCGCTATCCTACATTCAGACCTATCATATTTAGCAAACAACCTCTCATATCCAAGACTTTAAACACAACTCCCAAATGATTAACAATCTCTAAATAAATCAATGCTCCACCACTAGAGACCTCCACCAATATGCCAAGGTAGGGTTTTAACACCCTATGTATGAAACCAAATAGACACAACCGGTTCACAATCCCACCAAATAACTCCACTAATAACCAAAATGCTCATTACTGGATCAATAGGACACTTAGGGTTATCACCTACCCTTATCCACACTTAGGAGTAAAACCTGAACTTGTAATCAACCTTAGAGAAGTTACTAACCCATTATAGTTGACTAAGTAGACCGAGTACCCTTAACAATTATATTACAACCTTACGGGTTCTACACTCATTGAAAGCATGCCATTAGTAGCCCAAATTACCCCAAAACCTCCACCACATCAAGCTAAGTCATCATCCCACAAGAACACTTATAATACACACGTACATACTTTCAAAGAGGCAATAGTTATTTTCCAAATCAATTCAATGCATAATTGGGCTTAAAAGCCAAACACCACTCATAATAATTCATGCTTAGGCTCAAATGTCAAAATAATAATTTCATAGTCATAATACTCATACATAGGAATAGCCCATTCATATAAAAAATGGTGCAAGCACCCAAAATTCTCAAAGAGCCAAAATCAAAGATATATATATGATCATAATATTGTCATAACCAACATTTTATGAAAATCATACCATAAAATGAAACTGGGCTTACCCATAACATAATTTTTCAAGATAATCCGTGTACATGAATGCATATGCTATGGACAATGAGGAAAAGACATGGGTAATTAAGAATCCATTTAAAATCAACATTTATAATATGAAGTTGAATTTTTAACATAATTAATTTCATATTTAAATCTATAGTGTAATCTCTCATTCATAAATAATTCAAAAAGGGAACATGCATACTTATAACCTTATAAACCCAAAGTAAATCCTTATATACTAGTTTAAATCACATTAAAATTATTGATTAAACACTACTCATGCATCAATAGAATTTTAGGAATCATAATATTTTCAAACCTCAAAATAAAATACGCTAAATCCATGTAGGTTTTTTGGAAAATAATTTTGGGTTTCCTTGATTGGAAGGAATCAAGGATCACCCCATATACACATGAATCCTACTAGCAACAAGGAAAAACACAAGAAATAGCTACTCCTGGACCTATTAAATCACCCTACTCCAAAACGTTAGTCACAAGATGGACTTACTTAGGGTCAACTAAGTCATAGGAGCAACAATAGAAGAGAGCCTAATCACAATCTCCAGTAATAGCCCACTAAACCCAAGAAGATCCTAATATCTGATGTAGTCAAAGGTCTAGGCTAAGCTCTAATAACCTTCGTCTTACAACGTCCACCTTAATGTCATCACGTGACAGCACACAACCTAGTAAGGCAACCTCTTACCTCAAAAATTCCCATCTATCCTATTTAGCGCCCAACATTTTTCCTTAAACTTTTAATACTACCCTTAAATGACTCACTGCACTACCTCATTAGGGAACGAACCATATTATCATCAGCAAAACCACCATAAAACTATTAGATTAGAGGCTAAAGGATCTTAATCATGAGACTTATAGGCATAGCTGGTTCACTAGTCCAACCTAAGGACACCACCCCAAATTTGAAATATCGGAAAGGGACATTCAAGTCCTTATCTACCACCACCAACAATGCTATAAACAAAACAACTTTGGTTCAACACCTCCAATTCTCACAAGATGACAAAATGCAACCCCTTAGAGACCAATTGTACCTTATGACAAGAAATGGACCTACCTCCCTTGCTACCATTCAACCACCTCCCACTCAAAGACAGTCTCTTTAAGGAATCGAGAATTATCCCTATGGGTCTTACAATCCGTGGAGACACAACATGCATGCAACCGTTCCATTCCTATAATGACATCCAAATCCACTAAGCCAACTCTAACAAACCACAAAGTAAGAGCTAATGCAATACAAACCTGGATCAACACCTATGAACCATCTAGCAACAACATACTCAACAAAAGGATAGACTCCAAAGGTCCACACAACAACTTGGGAAAACAACAGGTCCCACTAGTACGAAAAAAATAGAGAAGAATTAGGGAACATCGGGCCTATTAATGATGCACAATAAAGCCAAGGGAATTTTTACTTACCTGTAATAGCATTGGGCATCTCATCCCTTCCTTGAGCCACTTGATCAACATGACCACCTCGATCCAAGAGTCAACCGTATGGGAAATCCAAAATTCTGTGGCCTATCTAACCATACCCGAAGCATACTCCCGTGTTCTTCCAACACAGGCCACCATGGTTCATTCTACACATCGAGCACTTGAGATTAATCACTACCCCATCACCTCCTTTGCTTTTATTGTGTTTATGAGGGCACTCCTTAACCTTATGACCCATCTTCCTACATCCATAACAAGCGTTAGCACCTCTCAAGCATGGGGCACCATGGCCTCTGCAACATTTTGGGCACCTAGCATAAGGCACCACACCACTTCTATCTCTCCCCATAGAGCTTTGGAACTTAACTACATTGCGGGACCTCTTGGCCTCACCACCTCCCATCTAACCACTAGAAGTCTCGGGAGCACCCACTTATTGACCGAGGTGGGTTGCCAATTTTTCTGCTTTGGCCACTTTCTCTAGAGCATTCTAAATCTCCGCATTCATCATAGCATAGTCCAGAGTAGTCTGCGACATATCCTGTAATGCAACAGTTAGAGGTTAACAATAAGCCCTAGGGGATCTAACTCTGTGGCACGATGTAGATCAGGAAGAAGTGAAACATTTCTTAAAACGTCTCATAGCCTCCCACTCAATGTTGTGGTGCACAACACAACCATGAATAAGACTCTAATCGATGCAAGGTGTTAGACTCTGAGGATCTATCAACCTAAAGCTCTGAAACCATCATTGTCATGACCCAAGCCTAGGGCCTAGACATGACCAGCAAATGGGGAACTTGAAGGAACCCCAAACAAGCCTCTTAGAAAATCATCACACATCTTTGGCCGCGAAAATAAGTAATAAACATAAAAGAGTTGAAATTAGGGGCAAGGAATTAAAGGAAAGCTTGTATATCAACAACATCAAGAGATCAAAAGTGTTAAGGCTCATATTATAGATACATAACTTCTCCAAAAACACTTCTACTACATAGATAAGAGAGGGGGCAAGACAGAGCAACCAGGCTCACCTTCATAGAAAAAATAGAACATACAAAAAATTGTCACAATACACAATAAGAGAAACTTAGACTAAGGTCCCCGGAGTGGAGGACTCATCAACTAGCTTGAGTAGTACCAACTAGCCACATGGAGGTGAAGGATGATCAACTTGGGATCCGGCTCATACAACGTGATATCATGTAGGAAAGAGTATGAGATAGTACGTTTGAATGTACTAAGTATGTAGGATGCAATGCAACAGAAAATAGGCATCGTAATCCAAATGCATAACGATAGACAATAGGCATAATATACAAATATGACATGTATGATCAATGCTAAAGTAAAACATGCTTAAATAACTCATGCATATATAGAATATCATATGTGTAGAATAGACCGAATTAGATTTCCAAAGTACAAACCCCTTGGTAGGTTAGTGATGATGCCACCCCATCACTTAGGTGGTAAAGTACTAACCCTTCACTCAGTTGGTGATAAAGCCGCGCCATCACCTAGGTGGTGAAGTACTAATCCTTCTCTCGGTTAATGAGTACAAAACCCCAACTCGGTTAGTGATGATGCCTCCCCATCACTTAGGTGGTGAAGTACTAACCCTTCACTCGTTTGATTATTACAAACCCCCAAATCAGTTAATGATGAATATGCCTCATCACTAGGTGGAGAAGTACAAAATTCTTTCCTCTGTTAATGAGTACAAAGCCCCAACTTGGTTATCCGGGTTCTTGGACCCCCCTCCGGATGAGGCATAATCTAATGCAATACTTTATATAGGATTTATCATATACATAAGGTCATTCCATCATCATAAGATTAATTATATCATATCTCATGCTTTGGGCCTTCAATTCCTCAAGAAGCCATAACCGAAAATTTTATCAAACACTTAGAGTGTGTGAAATAGTAGCATAAAACCATGCAATTTAGAGATGAAATCATGCAGAAAAAGCCATTGTTAAAACCATCAATCAACACCTTGCTATAGGCTCAAGCAATATACATCCAAACGGCTCATCACATCTTACACTAGATCCAAGATTTATAGCTCAAAACATAACAAAACAGTCACAACTTTACATAGCTTTAACATAGTTCATAGACATGCTCATACTAGTAAACCCATTTGTAAAATCAACTTTAAGTTATGAAAATTGAGTAAAAAGGAGATTAGGGTACCATTGGTGGAAGAACCCAATGGCTAAAACCAAAATACCTTCACCT
>JAABOM020000049.1:24234604-24255912 GCA_011800125.2 Solanum clarkiae | reverse complement strand
AAAATATTACATTTATTACATTCAAAATATAATTTGATAAAATTACTCAAATTATTTACGCGTTTTAATTCATATACCAGGAAGTATAAATTATATAGTACCTGTGGAACATATTCTTCAAAAATCCTAGTCCACAGAAACTTCCACCTACTTCCAAATTTTATATTCAATTTGTTTTTTTAAACCAAGAATTCCCAATGATTTGATACGATCCAAAACTATCAAAAATCAAGACTCACTTTTTATCTTCTTTAATAATCAAGCTCATGAATAAAATCCCACAATGATTTTTTTCAAAAGATTTCGGCCAAACCAATCACAAATAAGCAACAAATGAATATCTATATTTACTAAACTTTTTAAATATAAACAAAAATTCAACATCAACTCTTAAAAATACTCAAAATTCAAATGCTCTAGTTGTATATTTCTGATTTTCTTCATAGAAAAATCCAACAACATTACTAAAATTTAGGGAGTCAAATCATTATTTTACTAATCAATTATTCAAAATTTTGAAATAAATAAAAAAAACTCAAAATACCAGGAATAAAATAGCTGCAGAAGACCTTTTGCATTGGGATCTCAATAAATATTCCTCCATATGATTAAAAAGAAGATATCTGAATATTAATTTTTTATTGCCCTATGAGCAAGAATAGTTGAATTTTCAATCTTAGGTTTTTAGACTCCTACTTTTATACCTATCCTAGTTTAATCAATGTGACTTAAGTTCTTAACAACTTGTAGGAAAAATTATATCAAGACTGCTTAAAAGTCGCGATGGATTGTATTATTCGCTACATGTTCAACTGAATCAAATATTTTTAATATCAAATATAAGTATACGTATAAAAATTCATTGTCTGACTTATAATTTTTAAAGTACATTGAATTCAAAAATTTCAATAGACTCAAAATTAACCAAGAAAGCAGTCATGTTGATATTACAAGTTCAGGAGTTGGTTCTATCATCCTAATTTATTTGTACTTTCTTGGCTTATGACAGGTCGATTAATCTTAGAGCTAAGCTGGTCCCTATTGGATTTATTTTCCCTAAAAAAAGATATTCAGAAAAAAGTCACCCAATTTGAATTATTACAGGTGGTTTTCACACTAGCTATAGTAGGTGATTTACTTTAGTACATTTAGGTAACCAATTAGGAGATAATATTTCAAATGGTTTGCATACTTTCTAAGTTTAATCATATAAGAAAATTATAAATGGTTAGTGCACAAATATTAAAATTCTATCGTAAATTTTCTAATCCTGCTAAATATTTATAGAATAAAGTGATATGGTAATAATAAAAGAAAGGGAATATGGCTTTTGTGTAATTGATAAATCGAAAATTATCAATAATTAAAAGAGAGGAGTAGTTTGAGCTATGCAAAATTGAACAAAAATGCCCTCGGTTATTATGAATTTCTGTCCTAATTACAAGGTTGGTAGCCTAACATTTGGAATTGCAAAGAGTTCACATACGAATCGTCCTGTGTAACTGATGCGATGCTGAGCTAAGGCTGATAGATGGTGCAACCCATAAACTTCAACAAAAGATGCAATCATATACCAACTTATCTAACTAATACGCAAAATAATATGAATACTCCTAACTAACTGAGATTTCGATAGCACGACAATCATATTTTTCTAATATGTGATGCATACATTGAATTTGACCTATGAAAATTAAGAAACTTCCATAGGAACAGTAAAGTGAATTCAGACGAGCTAAAGGAAATAAAAAGGAAAACAAATCTACCATAATAGATGTTTTACATTGAACTTCACTATAGTAATAATATTAACAAACCAACTAACTTGTGTATTATTTTGAGAAATGTATACACAACAGAATATTACTGCAAGTGATGTACACAATATCTGGGAATAATTAGCGCAATTCCTCTGTCCCACATTCAATCTAATCTCTATTGCATTTTTCAAGTCCCTACTAAATGTTTATCCATCTCTCAAATTTCAGATTTTCAATAATTCCATAGACAATCAATGTCCACTGGGCCAGTTGAAGTGATATTGAAGTCATGATCTTCGAAACCTCTCAAACTCTGTTTTGATTCTGGCCCGTAATTGTTATCTAACAAAAGCCTCATTATGGAGTTATCTTGCATCAATCCAGAATCTCCATACTGGAAAGTTTCCATATAGGCCATGGATTGATTTGGTGCAAAATTTGAAGGGAAATCGACAGAAACAGGGGAACTAGACAGTGGATGATGATGATGTGTTTGAGGTTTTTGGTCCTCCGCTGAATCGGAGAAACAGGTGACATGTGAATTACTTGTCTCTCCACTGCTTCTGGTTGTTGTTGTAATCTGAGTATTGTTGTTGTATGGTGACATGTCCATTAATGGTGGCAAATTTGAAGACCTCGAGTTATCGGTCAAACTGTCACGTCTCATGAGATTTGAGATAGGTATCTTTTTCCCTCCTGAATTCTTCTTGAAAATTCTGCAAATCACACATTCGTTCTGAAAGAAATGGAAAAACAACATTAAATCCTGAATCCGCGTAGTGGTAAGAAAAAGACACACAGAGGGGAAAGATAGTTTTCAGTTTTACCTTGGCGGTTTTTGGGAGATTGTGGACTGAATATTTACCATCTAATCTATATTCATGCATGACCCAATTGGTTTTTTCACCTCTAGGTGCTCTTCCTTTGTAAAAAACAAGAGTTTTCTTCATACCAACAAGTGTTTTCAACTTGAATATTTCCTTATCTTTGCCCGTTGCCTTCCAATACCCTGCTTCTGTGGCTCTGTTTGTCCTCTGTCCTGTTGGATATTTCTTGTCCCTCATACAAAAGAAGTACCATTCCTTTTCACCCATTTTTGCCCTCCCTGAACAATTCACAAAAAAAAAAAAACCACAATCATCAAACATAGAATTAGACAATTAAATTTAATCAATAATCACAAACATGGTGCATAAAACTTACATGGCAAATCCCATGGTTCAACTTTGTTCAAATCCACCTCACCAATAGCTCTAGCACAAAAGTTACTATCAAGAACCTTTGGGGCTAAATAGTGTGAAATAAGCTCTTCATCTGTTGGATGAAACCGAAAACCCGGAGGCAATTCCATTTCTTCCTCCTGACCACCAAATCCACACACAGTTTCCATACTTTCTTGTTTAATTTTCTACAAGTTCTAATAAATAAATAACAAAAAGAACCTTTTGGATTCTTACAATCAATTTGATGGTTGAAAACAATAGAAGAGGATAATTATATGAGGAAGTGAAAAAGATATGCACAAAAGGAGACTGAGGCTAAAGGAAGAAAAGAAGAAAGTTTATAGCATAAAGATTATTGGTATTCAAATAAAAGTGTAGCTAAGGAGGAACACCAGGTCTCTAAATAGTAGTTTGATGGCACACAAATAATTTCTAAAATCAACTTGAGTTTGGCAGTTTTTGTCTTTAATTTTATTTTTTAATTAAAAAATAAAATATATCGTCGCTTTCGTGTTGAAGTTGAGCAAACGCACCTCCTTATCTCCTTTCTTATTGTGAAATCAGAATTTTAATTTTGTCTGAAAATAACCTCTCTATCTATAAAGTCTGCATACATTTTATTCTTTTTAGTTTTCATTTTCGAAATTCCAATAAGTATGTTGTTATTGTAAAATTTCAATTTTGTGGGTTCTGAAATTTATAATAACGATTTCAAGTGTTAATAATTGAGTTCTGAACTTAATATTTGTACATATTTTTATAAAATTTTTAATATAAACATCCTATTTGAACAAAGTTATTGGATTTATTCAAATTCGTATCTGAATTTCTAGCTCCACCCCGAATTCAACTCTAATTTTAATGATTAAATTAAATGAAAAATGGCGTAATCATATGTGTATGCCATTAGGTAACATTATAAATTCAAACGGACTGGAAAATAGATCTGTTAGTTGTCATTTGTTTAACCAATATAATCTACTTTATAATGTTGCTTCAAATTCGTGACACAATAATTTCGAAGTTTATCATATTAATGGAATATAATTAAAAATATTATACAAAATGATTTATGGTAAATGAAACCAAAAAGTTTGCCTTTACGAAATTGTTAAGAAAGTGCATCAATGTCAACTGCGAAATTACTGCTGACACAGTCGTATAATAAAAGGTGCAATTAAATATACTAGACTAGATGTGTAGGCACAGCGTATAAATCTTGCAAGACCAATCAATTATCATAGATGTTTACAAAAAAAAAATCTTAATTTGGTCCTTAACCAGGTTTAAATATTTTCTTTAATTAGCTTCTTGTGCTATATATATATTAATCATATGAAAGTGCATTTTTTTCCTTTTTTTTTACGATGAAGAAATTAAATTAAATCATGTCACGCTGCACCATGCACATGGCTTACATCTGTCTCACACTCTTAGACTCTTTTATTTACTTTATGACCACATAACATATAGTTCATAATACTCACGTATACTCTTACCAGTTTACATTGATTCTTTTTTTCTCTTTAAAATACATAAGATAATGATTTAAAAAGTCTTTGTGGGCGGTGTCGTATTTGAATAAAAGCCTTCGTAAATCGATCCCCTTAAGGATGTGCTTTGTATCTAAAAATAAATATTTTTCAAAAAATTAAGTTTTTTTATTTTTTATTTTTTATTTTTTGTATTCTGATATTGGATAAACAAGAAATTGTGTTGTCACGAGAAATTTATATGTAATTTGGAGAACAAAAAAATTGTCTAAAATGTGTTCGCATTGTTGAAAATGATATAAAAATGTCATTCATCCATCTATTGACCTAAAATGTCTTTGTCATCTATCTTTGAATTTAAAAATACTATTCATTCATTTTTTTTAGCTCGCATATACCTTTGAAATTAATAATTCTCTCTCTCCCTCTCTCTCTCTCTTTTTAAAAAATATTTATTATATTTTATTTTCTTATGAAATAAAATAAATCTCCAAAAGATGTGTATCACGGGGTGGGAGGTCAAGGATGATATGGAGTGTTTGATTAAAAGGAAGCATCGTTAGGAAGCGGGAGGAATGAGCTTTGAATGTCACTATGAAACTTGTTTTATATAAGTTATCAGTAAAGTCTTTTTTTAGTTAAATATTATTAAAGAATTTAAATTTTGAGAAAAATATTTTTTATAACTGTTTGAACTAATCAACATGAAAAAATTGGAAATTATTTTCTGTCGTGCCAAAGTTTTATCTTCAAGTTAATTCTTTGATTTTTTTTTTCCCATTTTCCACATCTTTTTCTTCCTTTTGTTATACGGTTTGGCGAACAATAACTTTTGTCTAACTGCTACAAACCTTAGTAATTTTTAAAATCGTAAAATACACATTTGTAAGAGTCATCAATTATATTCACCATTCACATGTACACGTTTCATTAGTACTCTTTGAGTGTGTGAATACATATAGAGTGTAGTATATTCAAGATTCCTTATTATCCATTACTTGTGTTTCATAATTAGTATTTCTTAAGAGAGAATTATTTTTAAATTAGTGTATGTCTAATCCTCCCTATGTAATCATCAAACTCGGCTTATTAAAATACTTAAATGACCCAATTCAGTGGTCACCCCCCTACACACACATAATGAATTACTTGCTTATCAATTAGATCTTTTGACTTTTCATTTATTTTTTTACGATGATTTTTACTCCTCCAATTCTAATATTATTGGAATCTTAATAATACGAACCTGTTGGAAAATTGATTTTATGCAATTCTGCTTTATCAGGAACGAAAATAATTGTTCATGTGGACTTAATTGTACTTTTCTTCGTTACGTTTAATAAAATCACCTTTTATGAGGATAATGATTGTCATTTTATCTTTATCTTGTGCAAATACAATCTATAATAAGTTCCACTGGATCTTTTTTCTTCATGTTTTTACTTTGTTAAATTAATACAGATAATCAATAGTGGTCCACTGGTCACTTTATCATCCCACATAGCTTGAACTTCTTAAGGATTGAAGTTAAAAATGCTTCATCGTTTAAGCAAACCTCTTTTGTCATTTAGCTACTAGAATGTACTTTAATTTGTTAATCATTAAGCTATAAGATACTAATTAGAGAGCTTAGTGAATACAACACTCTTTTATTTCAATTTATGTGACTTGATTCAAATTATGAAAGTTGAATTAACTAATACTTCAGAAAAATTAGGATACAAATATTAAAATAAACTTTATAATGTAGAGAAACTAATGAAGAAAATGTAGTAAGTTATTATAATTAACAATTTAAAAATATTTAAATAAATTATATTAAAAAACATTCTTCGATTTTTCAAATAGTAATTAAGGCTCATAAATTGAAACAAAAAGATCTGACATAAGACACGTTCTTCACTAAAAAGTGGAGTGATAAAAACTTAAAAAATTAATCATATCCATTTGAAACAATTTTTATTTGCAAGTGCATAATCATCTCATTTAAAAATTTAAATTAATAAATATTAAAAATATTATATAACAATATTTATTGTTTCCTTGAAGTAACATATGTTGTCACGTGGCTAGGAGGTCATAGGTTCAACCCTTGAAAATAGTCTTTAACAGAAATGCAAGGTAAGATTGCGTACAATAGAAACTTATGATTCGGTCCTTCCCCAGACCCCTGCGCATAGCAGAGTTCTAGTGCACCTGGGTTGCCCCTTTTTTTTATTTAGTGTTTCCATGGGTTACGTTCTTTAGACACAGGCTTAATTATCTTTTTACGAGCCAATTTCGTGAAGCACTTTTTGCTAGCGATGAAAGTCGAATGTAGGTGAAAACTTTTGGTTGCGTTGTAGCCATGTTATTATCTATTACTTTCTCCATTTAAAAATATGACATACTTTCTTTTTTGGTCTGTTTAAAAAAAATTATCTTTTTTTTTATAAAATTTTAATTTTTAACTTTACACATAACATATTTAATGCCACAAAACTAAAAGATATATTGATACATTTAATATAACTTTAGTTTATAATCACACAAGATTAATTTTTTTTTTTTAGACTTCCCATCAAGTCAAACTAGCTCATTCTAACGGGTGTCTAAAAAGTCTGTGCAGCCAATACCCATGGAGAAGCTAATTAACCAGCCAAAACTTCCATTAAGAGATCGTATATTATTGGTTCCTTTCTCCAAAAACGTAAAACTGAGCCTGACTTTTTGTTAAACTAATAATACTTCCAACACACATTTGATATTTGACTGTAGAATTTTTTTCTGCTGAGATGGAATATGTGGGCCATGCTTCATCCATTGCCGACAAGTAGCCACTAAGGGAAACACTCACGTGGCCTCTTTTGGTTCGGAAGAATGGCCAAATTATTGACGCTAACAACTTTATCTTCTGAAAAAAATAATATACAAAGATTAGGTTCAGATGACTAATTAAGTACTTAATTAATTAGATTAGATAAGATTAAGCTGCAAAAGTTGAAGGTGTGTTCTTTCTTTCTCGTATTCCGTTCATAACAAATCAACTAATTAAGGATTGAATATTAAGCACAAGCTGTGTTAACTAATTTTTTAATTAAAATCTGTCAAAGGGAGATATTTATGATTAATTATATTAAGATGTAATTAATTAATACTCCTTGATTATTAGGTAATGGATAAAGATTGAAATATGGTTCATTGTACGGTAATGAATCACGAGGTTGAGATATTAAGAAAGGATAGTAAATTCAAAGAATCGGTATAGATTAGGTCGTCTAAAACTAAATAAGAGCAGCAAACAAAGAAAAGGCAAAGCTAAGAATGAAATGTCCATCCAAATATAGAAACTTTCTTCTTTTTTTGTTTTTTTGGTTTTTGTCATGTCATATATTCTTCTAAAAGTTGAATTAAATCAAGTGGCCAAGGGACAGATACACTCCCTGTTGGATGAAAACAGTAGGCATCAGAAAAAGAGAGTACTGTCCTTCATTGATTATGAAGAGCCGGCTTTTCTTCTTTTACTTAAAAAAAAAAAATAAGACTTGTTCGCAAAAATTATCTAGTTACAAGGGAAAAAAAAAAAGAATCGGTTCGCCTTTCCCCTTGTAGGAGACATAGATGGTAGGCCTAATCCATATAATCTTTTTGAGAAGTTATTTTCACATTTTACTATTTTATTTTGCCTTACCTTGATCAAATGGTGATCAAACTAGCCATTACAAATTCATGTCAGAATTATCGCCTTGGACCAAGACTGTGACTGCTTGTCATATGATTACGTGTATCCACTAAGGATGAAAATAAAAAAAATACACCTCTCTTCACTTTTACTTTCATTGTTTTATTTTTCGAGGTCAACTTGACTAAACTTCTAACTTAAATTGAAGTAGCTAAGTTTAATATTAAAAATATCAACTTTAGATGGTTGAAAACTATATGAAAAATGCTATAAGTTGCAATTTTTCTCATATTAATATGGTAACAAGATATATCTTAAAATGTTGATCAAAGTTTATATTGTTTGACGGTAAAATAGTGATAAATAAAAATTAGTAAAATGAGAATAAAACAGCAACTAAAATATGGGAAATCGTCAAAATAGTTGCTAGCATAATTGATTAAGCAAAAATAATAATAATAACTAATTGGTGGTTAAATATTTGAAAGTCAATGAGCTGATTTTGCAAAAATTACAAGGATAATATAGTTAATATGTTCATCGGGGTAATTTTTATGTTTTATATCTTAGCAAAGCTAATCTTTTAATAAAAAATTCTACTGATGATATTATAATCACTACTATGACTAGACTTTTCCACAAGGATAATTGAAACAGAAAGGCTACAAATTATTTTCAGAAAACTAGATTGGGTAGATTGTGGTTGGTTAATCCTAACACCAACCAAAATGGAATGCTATTCCTAATCTATATATAAAACAGTACCAAGTTCTATTTATTTTAATTTAGTTTTTTATATTGTTTTCTACTACATTGTCCTACCTTAATTGTAGGAAGAAGTATGAAATATGTCAATCTCTCTTATTGGTCGCATAAAAATTGCAGAACAAAAAGACTTTATTTATTCATTTTTATTAAGTGCTTAAATTATTTATGATATAAAAACTACTATCTTAGTAGATTATTTAGTGATGATGAGGTCCTAATATATATGTAGGACTACTTCCAGAAAAATCTTTATCCACCTAACCATCTCTATAGTATCCTATATCTGTAATCTATATATACTAGTATAAATAGATTAAGAGAAATAGATATAGATTATGATACCCATTTGAAATTAAAAACAGTAAATTTAATGATTATTCATTGCGGATTAATAATCATGTTGAAATTAATAATTAATTTCTGACTTGTTTACAATTTACGATTTTTTTTAATCTTTATTCTTGTTTCATTACATTGAAATTGTGATATATGGCTTGTGTTTTATTTAAATTAAATAAAATTTCATTTAATTTTCAGTTTTAACGTTGAACCCTTCTTAATGATTTTGGGAAAAATGGCTTTTACATTTTCCTGCTATTTTTTTATCCAAGGATGCTGATCGTTAGATCATCACATTACATTGGATGTAATACAATATTATCCCAAAACTTTGATATAAAATATATACTGCGGGTTCGATCAAATTTAAGCGGGTTATAATGGATTAAGATAGCGAATGGGTTGAGATTCAACCCAACCCGAATTTGCTTGGATAAAAATGGGTAGGGTCAAAACGGATTGAGTAATGAGTTATAGAGTGGGTTAAGACCCAACTCGACCAACCTTTTACTAAGATTTACTTATTTTTAGTTGTTCTTTCAATATTTTAGTACTTAATTAAATTATATTTTTCTTTATTTTAGATATATAAAACATATCAAATTTTTTAAAAAAATTATTTTAAAAATATTTTGACAAGATCTCTCTCGAATCATTTAGGTTGCATATCGACCCAATTTTAAATGGATTGAAATGGGTTAGGTTGACATGGATTGAGCTGATAAATGAGCAGGTCATCAGCCTACCCAAACTTCAACAGATTGGATAGGTTGAGCAGATTGAGTTTAAGTTTGTCACTCCCACATATGATATACTAGTATTACTTATATATAAAACCAAACAAAATGAAAGGAAAGGTAATTATAAAAATAAGGTCGAATTTGAAAATAATTCCCGTATATAATAAAACACCAAAATTAGTTGTAATGATTACGGCATCGTTAGCGACACGTCCATTTCATGTATGCGGAAAACAGATTCTGGCCTTTTGAGTTGATTAATTATCTGAAATATTACTAAGAAGTGAGGGAAAATTAATTAAATTAAAGATTAATTAAGAAGTGCGGATATCTAGAGGTTCCAATATTTGGGACTAATGTTAAGAGTTCAGTTAGGTAAGTATGAACATCATAAGCACGAGAGACAAGCTGCGCTTATAATGTCCAAACAATATACGCATGAACCACAGCCTACTATTTAGCAGTTTCCTATACTATGAAGTAACCTCAGCTACTTTCAAAATTATTAAAGAAAAAATAAAAACTGAAAAGGAAAAAGAGAGTGGAGAAATTTTTCTTAATTAAAAGGAATATAACGTTTGTCTAATTTGTTTAGTAGCGAGGTTAAGCTATATACTAGCTAGGTTGGCCCGAAATCCCAAAGTATTTAATTAGTTATACCAACGTTTGATAAATAATAGTGCGGAAATTCGTCCAAATAATTAAAAATGGTAGTTTCAAGATAATAATGAGGAGGACCATTTGACTAAATGTGGTAACATCGACTTAATTAATTTGAAAAATCAAAGTTTATCTTGCATTGATTCACATTCAATAGATGAAGTTTGTATTCAATCAAAGAGCTTGTTATACATGTATTTTAATAAAGCATTTTTCTTCTTATGATCCCTTTTATATTATTCCGTTTAAAAAAAGAAAAGATATACTTTCTTTTTCTATGACAAAATTTAGTTTTAATTTTTCATGTAGCATGTTTAAAGTCATGATATTAAAAGACATTTTGGTACGGTTAACATGACATTATTTTAAGAACATAAGATTAAAAGTCTTCTTAGTTTGATTTGGTGTGGAGTTTAAGTAAATAAAGAAGATTTTTAATCTTAGGATCTCAAAATAAAGTTATGTCAAATATATCAAAATATTCGTTAATTTGATAATCTTAAACATATCGCGTGAAAAGTTTGAAATTTTAAATTTTGTCATAAAAAAATAATTCTTTTTTTAAATAGACCGTAAAGGAAAGGTGAGTTTTTGTTGAATTATACAATATTGTTGAGAGATAAAGGTAAATATAATCTTTTATAATTTGAATTAAAAAAATCATTTTATAAGACGAAATCAAAGTATTTTACTTCTGATCGGCCCCTCCCTGCAATGGAATCCTAAAGAATACTTCCGTGACCTTTTTTATTTTGCTTTTAATTTTCCATAAATTATGTTTGAATTGGGCAGAGGAACGAGAAAAGAGAATGGGAGGAAAAAGCACTATTGCAGTGTAAAAGAGTATCAACGAGTAGCGAAATCAAAAATTTTATTAAGAGTATCTAAAATTTAATATATATGTATGAAAAATATTTTTTGATAAATATATTTTGAATATTTTTTAATTATATAATATAATTTATCAACAAGGAGTGTCCAATTGATTATCCTAGACTATATGATGCTGTGACATTGTCAATAACCTTAAATCAATAGTCTATGAGTGAAATTATAATGATTTTTTCGTGATATATCATTTGTTATATACTCCCTTTCTTGACTTTTACTTGTCACATTTTATTTTCTCAAAAGTCAAAGCATATGCTCTTTTATCAATATTAGATGGATTAAAACTTATAATATCTTTCATATTTTAACTATATATTGGATGCGTTATTGTTAGAAACTTTTATATAGTTCTGAACATCTATGTCTTAATTTAAAATATATAATTAATCTAATTCAATTTATCTCGGAATAGTAAGTCACGTTGGCTTTCGTGAAAATATGGCAAGTATAAAAGGGAACGGGTGGACGCTGGAGTATAACATTAGAGTTCATTAAGGCTTGTTTTCTGATTTTAATTTTAATTGTTAAGGAACACCTAAAAAACGTTATACTCATTAGAAGTTTATTTGCACCTGATGCAAAATGAACCTTTTATTTCGTTTGACATATGCACCAGTATTTCTGAAAAATAAAAAGTCGTCCTTTTTTTTTTCCAATCCAAAAAGTCTAAAATTGAAACATTTCTAAACAACTTATTTTGACCTCACGGAAAACACGGCGCTCGTGCAACTCCTTGTTCGAAGTCTAATAAACTTGTATCCGCGTCTTTTTTTTCTTTGTTACAAAAAAATATATCTTGAGATAATTAATACGTACAAATACTAAGGACAGAAAAGGTAAATAACTAGAAAAAGTAAGATTTTACCAATTCAGAGTTGGAGCTAGGGTGTTGGCCTTATTCGATATCTGTTTAAATTTTATATTTATCCTAAGTTTATCAAATATATATAAATTTGGCCTTATTCGATATCTATTTAAATTTTGTATTTGTCCTAAGTTTATCAAATATATATAAATTATTAATTTAAAACTTAGCAACTTAAAAAATATTAGAAAGAAAAACTCGTAGATTTAAAATTATGACTCTATCTTTGCTTACCATACGTGTTTGGTTGTATTATTTTTTTGGAAAAATATTTTTCATGGTGAAAATCTCTAGTGCATAAATATTCATCAGCATGTGAGTTTTGCAGAAAATATTGACATACAGAAATTTGGAGGACCAATATTATAGTCATAGCCAAAAATTGCTATATTAACAGTATTAGCCATTAAAATCAAGTTCAAAGCTACTGGATCAAAGTTGAAAATGTTGGGGCCGAAGTGTCCAACTTCAGACATATGGTCCAAAGTTTGGTTCGGGCCCGCCTAAAATAAACATAAAGTTCAGGAAAGACGACAGTCTAGGCCCAATATTAGTTGATGAATCCGTCGTAGGAGCAGAAGAATGAGAGATAAATGATCAAAAAGACAAAAACAAGCAGGAGTTCAAATCTTCACCAACAATCATCAATATGGAGCAAATGCAAAGATCTCCAATCCCTAAAGCAAATTCACGCTTTGATGATCATCAATGGTTTCAACTCTAGTCGCATTGCTCTCAGAGAGCTCATTTATGCTTCTGCTGTTACTTTTTCAGCCTCTATTCACTATGCCCACAAGCTGTTTGCTCAAATTACTCAACCAGATCTCTTCATGTGGAACACCATGCTTAGAGGCTCAGCTCAGAGTCAAAGGCCTTCTCTTGCTATTTCCATTTATACCCAGATGGAAAAACGTTTCATACGTCCGGATAGTTACACTTTCCCGTTTCTACTCAAGGCATGTACCAAGCTTTCTTGGCTTGTTTCTGGCCTCACCGTACATGGGAAAATTGTGAAACATGGGTTTGAATCTAATAAGTTTTCGAGGAATACCCTTATATATTTTCACGCTAATGTTGGAGATATAAGAATTGCAGGCCAACTTTTTGATGGCTCTGCAAAGAGGGACGTCGTTGCTTGGTCTGCTTTGACTGCTGGATATGCGAGGAGAGGAGAATTGGATGTGGCAAGGAGGCTTTTTGATGATATGCCGGTTAAAGACTTGGTTTCTTGGAATGTGATGATCACTGGGTATGTGAAGCAAGGGAAGATGGAGAATGCAAGGGAGTTGTTTGATAGGGTACCAAAGAGGGATGTTGTGACTTGGAATGCCATGATTTCTGGATATGTCCTTTGCGGAGAAAATGAGAAGGCGTTAAAAATGTACGAAGAGATGAGAGGTGCAGGGGAATACCCTGATGAGGTCACCATGTTGCACCTTTTATCCGCTTGCACGGATTCAGCATTCTTGGATGTTGGCGAGCAGATACATCGATCAATTGTTGAGATGGGTGCAGGCGAGTTAAGTGTATTTCTTGGTAATGCGCTTGTAGATATGTATGCTAGGTGTGGTAGCATTATGAAGGCACTTGAAGTGTTTCAAGGCATGAGAGAGAAGGATGTGTCGTCTTGGAACATAATTATCTTAGGATTAGCTTTCCATGGTCATTCTGAAGAATGTATCTCGCTTTTTGAACATATGAGGAGAATGAAATATATCCCTAATGAAATTACTTTTGTTGGGGTATTAGTTGCTTGTAGTCACGCTGGGAAAGTTGATGATGGCCGAGGATATTTCAACATAATGAGAACTGAATACCATATAGAGCCTAACATAAGGCACTATGGGTGTATGGTGGATATGTTAGCACGTGCAGGACTATTGAATGAAGCGTTTGAGTTCATAAACACGATGGAGATTGAACCTAATGCTATTATATGGAGAACACTGCTAGGGGCCTGTAAAGTTCATTCCAATGTCGAGCTGGGAAGATATGCTAATGAGCAGCTACTTAAATTGGGAAAGGAAGACAGTGGGGACTATGTCTTGCTGTCTAATATCTATGCTTCGAGGGATGAATGGGATGGTGTTGAAAGGGTGAGGAAGTTGATGGATGACAATGGGGTTTGGAAAGAACCGGGTTGTACTTTAATTGAGGCTGATGATGATGCTCTCAAGAATTTTTGTTTTGATTCCAAAGTTTAAGCACTCTTGAGGATAGAGATAGCAGGCTGAAGCTGAGAAAGGAGCAACTAAGTTTAATACCTCTTTGTTAAACTTCGTACGCTTGAAAGTCCATCATCTACAGATGTGTACAAAGACGACAGCTTTGATCCTACTCTTTCATCTATTCGCGTCATAGACAAATGCAGTCCATGAGACATGCAAGTTGCATTTCTGCTTGTTTCTATCAGCAGTTCATTGAGTATTTGTGGTCATTGTATGTCTCATTCAGACAAATTCGTGTTTGATATGGTCTTGAGCTTTATTACTTAAAACTTGATGTACTTGTTGGTTTCAGCAGAACAACAGTTGTTCAGTTTTAGACAAACAGATGTAATAACAGAACAAATGGTCATCTCTTTTATCAGAACAAATGCAAAATTCAATTTCATTGATTGAGAGGAAGAATCACTAAGACAAACAGATGTAATAACAGCTTGTAGGAACTAAGATGACAAGAACCATTCAAAAATCTCTTGGAATGAAACACAAATATCAAATGATGAAACACTTTCTTTTCTTCTCTAAGGAAGTATCGTTACAGGATGAATAATCAGTTTCTTGAAAGGGCCAGAGCTGACAATATAATGAGCAGCAAAAACACAAGAACTCCAATGAAAGATCCAACCAAAGAGCCAGATGCGCGATCGCAGAAAGAGTTGTAGTTCTGGCATATAGCAATCCAGTTAGCACGAGCATTTCCCTTGTGTGCCAAATATACTATGGCTGCTGCAGCTGATGCTCCAGATGTTAAAAATGCCATCATCACCTGATAATGATTAATTTTGTCTACACTTAGAAATTACTGTACAACAAAAAAAATTATGGAAGATTCATGTTAAGCTAATTAATTAAAAAATTTACCGTATCAAAGAAGATCAAAATCACCCTAGTTATTTTTGCACCACTCATGACAATGTGCAGGATGGATAGGACAAGAGATACCGCGAGATACGTGCTAACGATGCCATTCGCTACCACAAAGAACCTGTTAATTTCACAAATATTATAAGGTAATATCCAGACAGCCTGCTGTAACAGGTTAAATTACACTAATAATATTATCTTACGTGAAAGTAGGAAGGTCCTTGTACTGAGCCTTAAACCTAATGAACTGCTCAAAGGAGGGAAGGTTTTCAGTAGATGTTCCCATGGCAATTGCACTTCCTAAGGTACCTAGAATGGCAAAAATTCTCATAATAAAATCAAGAAAAGAAATCCCTCTATTCCCCTTGGGCTTTGGATCATTTGAATCATCTCCAGCTTCACTACCACCCATTTCCTCCTTGATTTATTAGTTTGCTATATACTCTCAAAGCTTATTTTATGAACTTTTGTTGTGGTACACTTAGAGCAATACTAGCATCTTATTTATACTAGGAATAATTTTCTGTTAATTTCAAACAGTACAATCAAGAATCCACTATCAGAAGCCAAGTCAATAAAAATCCCATTGGTTTGGCAACTACACATTACTGTTAAAAATTAAATTAAATTACTCCTACTAATTTGTAATCGTTTCCAAATAATTAAAAAAAAGGTATAGTTGCAAATATAAAGCTGTCATAACTACAATATTAACTTCATCTTCTCCAAATGGTGCATTTATTTCATCCTATTTTAGTTCTGAATAATTTGGTTTGGTGATTTTAGAAAATATTTTACATATCAAGGGGCACACTTTGAATAATTAGGAGAAAATACATTATATATATGTAGCGCGCAGAGCCAACATATAGTGAGGGGTTCATTCAAACCCCCTTCGACAAAAAATTATATTATTTATGAAAGATTAAAAGTATTTTTTTTATATATATATATATATAATAGATCCCCTTCGACTAATTCGTGCGTTTACCTCTTCAAATTTTAAATCTCTTAATTAAAATTCTAGCTCCGCCACTGTATATATGTATTAGCATATGAATGAGCACCAAGAAAACAGTCAATTTCCGTGGGATAATGTATCATCGAACTTAAATTTTTTTAAAAAGGATAACGAAAACAGTCAATAGGGCTTTTAAATATCTTGCTCCATGGTCAAAAACGTTAGGTGCTAAACTCGCAAAGGACTTGATTAATTCGTAAGTGAGATTGTACCTGCATTTAATTCGGAAAGCAAATTAAGTAAATACACCTATTTAAGAACCAATGTTAATAAAACTATAATCAAAATCGATTTGTTTTTAGGTTTCATGCACATAACCTGAAACTTTTATCGTGTCAAAGCTTCATTGGCTACAAAAGACATTCCAAGTCGATACCGTTTTGAACCACAATTGTTTTTTTTCTTTCTATATCTGCGTAAAGAAGTTGGGCCTAAATATTCGTTACATGTCCATTGATCACTTTGTTCGACCACCGGGCCAATCTATTGGGCCTTAATTTCGTAATTGACTACACTTTAATCAGAAAGAAAATGGGTTCAGCCTGTTCTCGTGAAGGCATTTTTATAAGATAATTCTTATGAGGGGCAAAATATCAAGATCACCTCTTATGAGAGGTATTTTTGAACATAACCCCTCCTTGTGTATTGCTTATTAGTAACATCAAAATCTTGGAACATAAAGTTAAAAGGCAATCTTTTAACAAGGATAAAATAGTAAATTTACTATATCAACAATTATTTTCTTTAAGTTAAATAATAAACAAAAGGCTTATTAAATAAAAAATTAAAATACACTAAACAAAAGCGGATTGGTCTCCCCTAGCCCCAATTGGTAGAGTTGACTTTGGCCTTTGAGAGAGTTATTAGTTGTCTCTTTTTATTCAACGATAATAATTGTTTCAGATCTTAGAAAAAAGAAGAAAAAATCATGAATCAGAACCTAAGCTCGTTGTTGATCGGACTGGTTGGTGCTGCTTTTACGCTTGGAGCATATTCACAAACATGGATGACTCCAACACAAAGCATAACACTCGGTCTCGTAACTCTCATGTTTGGTCTCCTCGTACGTGAAGGTTTCATCTCACTTTAGACAAATTTATTTTCCTCTTCTACTTATTTTGGTCTGTAATAAATCTTTTTACAGAGCTATATGTGCTTGATCCATTACTACTTTTGTTGCTTACTGTGGTGGATTTTATATCTTATTGCTTTTTCACAGAAGATCAGCAAACATCTTTGTGTATTCATCTTTTCTTCGTTCAAATCGTAACTTATTATGATATGATTCGGACCCGTTCGTCATAGATTTTGGCTCAAAGATCCTTAAAAAGAAAAGGGAAAAGGTGTAAAAGAATATCCTTAAACTATGTGAAATTAATAAAAATGTTTGCTTATAATTTGATCTGAAAATGTACTTATCGTCGATATTTTGGTCCAAAATGCCATTTTTTAAATAAAGTTGTTATTTTTTATCTTTTTTAACACAATATTTTTTTATTAACAAATATTTATCCTACTTCAATTCGATAAAAACCGCATCTCTTGTTTGGTCTCATGTTATTAACCGTGTTGACATTTTTCTAACTCAGTTTGTAATCTCCGGGGACAATTTGAAAAAGGAATCCAAATGAAACTATTGCTTAATGCCTAATAGAATACTACGTTGTTACAAGGGGCGAATCTAGTGTACTAATGAGTTTACATCAATTCAATAACTTTTATTTAAATTATGTCTATGTATCAAGAAGTCAATACTTATAAATATCAGGTATGTTGTTGTTGCATCCAGTTTTAACCTAAGATCCCAAATAGAAACCAAATTAAGTATAGCTTGTTTTTGGCATAGACAGTTCTTAGGGAGCTGTTTCCATCACAGTACTATTGGGCACTACTGGTCAATGTAAAATCAGTTACAGGCACCATCTTAAATATACAAGTCTTTTCATTTTTGACACTTCATAGTGTACTATCTCACATCACATTTCTTTGTCAACAAACGTTTCATGGTCCATCACCTACCTAGCTAGTTAATTCTAAATACCAGACACCATACGTATAAGTTATAATATCGCAAAATAAAATGTAAAATTATTTTATTCCATGTTTGGTTGGAGTTATAAAGTAAATCTTAAATTATTTATCCTACCTTTTTGCCTTAGTGATGGATAAGTTATCCCATATATATATATATTGGAATAACTTATCCTAGGCTAATTTATCCCGATATTAATTATCCTAGCATAACATGTTACGAACCAAACAACCCCTGTTAAAACACAAAGTAGTTGGCTAACAGATGCTTCATCTTAAATTGTGTTTAATACTTCCTCTTTTTTCTCCAAGTTACTGTTACGTATATGTTACCATGACTTATTTGCATCCAGCTGCAAAACCAATAATCATTAAAAGTATTCAAAATTGAATATAGGTGAATAAACAACATTTTTTGACCTATATAATATAAGCAATATAATTTTTTGTTTATGTATCCCTTTAATCCATCTCCCGTGCACACCTGCACTCAAGTAAAATGTTTGCTTATTATGAATGTATATTTAATTTTGCACAATCTTTGTCTAATTTATGGCTCCATCGCTGTACAGAGAAAATGATGTTGGATGTCAATAAGATTCTGTGACATGGCAAATTAGATATCAGAGCAAGTTTGTTACAAACCTAGCTAGGATGTGTTTCAGTGGACAAACTCTTACCCCATGCTCCCTCACATCAGTTAGGAGGTTCAATATTTGTTCTATGATCCAAAACATGTCATTGCTTTCAAAACCTTCATCAAATAAATCCTGTTGAAGCCCATGAGAGATGCTTTCTTCCCTGCATATTAAGTTACAACTCAGAACATGCACTGTAAATATATCTCTAGTTATACGCTAGAAAACCTAATGTTCACGTATTAATTACTTAAATAAATACAGACCTGCATCCATGAAATTCATCACAAATCAAAAGATCAAACTGTAAGCAGAGGAAAATATGTATAGTCTACCTGTCGTTTCATAGATTCTTTAGTGTCATCCACAACAATAACTATTTCATCAAAAATCTGGCATGAGAAAATGAGACAGACATGTAGCCAAAAATGACTTGCCAGTCAGTCGTTTATCTCCGCTTTTAAGCAGAACTGATCGAGCTTGCCGGCAAGTCATCCTTGGCTACAATTCATGAATAACCTTATTCCCTCATGCAAGACTTTAAGATGAAAAAAAAAGTATGACTAGCAGTTTTTAGAATTAAAGGGAAAGTAGAGTTTCCCCAAGGAGAAATCCAACATTCCCTGTTGCATAAACAAAATAGCGGTTTCCTATTTCATCTAAGAAGCACAAGCTGGGAGAAGCTCATTGGATGGACAAGAAAGAAAAAAGATATAACTTTGACAGTGCAATGAGGTTTGTTACTGGAGCAAAGTATGCAGCCTCTAGGAGTGGTAGATAAATAATGGATTCTTGTATGGGAAAGGAAATCTACCAAAAAACCATTACATCAGTCAATTTTTAAGTAATGCCCAATGGAGAAAAGGGGAAAAAACCAAAGGTTAGTTTGGAGGGGCTATTAGGGCTTGGATGTGACTAGCCACTGTCCCTGTCACCCCATAACTAAATATAAAGAGAGTAAATCCAGAAGCACCTTCCCAAAAAATGTTGTACCAAACTTAAGTCCAAAATATGTTATCAAAGGCAATAAACGCAGTCTGCGGATCAGGCTGGGGAGTTAGGTACACGTATTTACTACTACATATTTTGACAAGCTGGCTTGGAGAAATTTCAGTAAGCCAACCTCTTTCATAGAATTTCCTTGATTCAGCTTTTGCAGTCTTTGCTCTGACACAGCTATGAAACTGCATTGACAGTTTACCACCTTAATATATTTTCACTTTTCCCGTGTTTCATACAGTAATGTGTAAGTGAGGTTGTATCTAATGCCTCTAGGTTATGTTGGTAAAAGTAGGACTGTAACTAGTGCATTATTAAATGGATTATTATAGACTAGCAGCAACTTCTATGTAGAAAAGTTAAGAGTTAGTATCAGATTAATTTGAAATCCACAAGGCACAAGCCATACCCTATAATACTGCATAAACAAAGTCTGTTTTAATTGGGATAAATGGGCGCTGGGAGCTAATTGTGTCATTTCAGATTTGTAACCCTTTAAATTCTGCAATTTTATTGCGTTCCCAGAAGAATGCATTGATAAATTAGATATTGTAATCTAAAGATTCAAGACATATTTTGATAAAATGAACCATAAGAGCTAACTGAGCTTAACATCAGCTTTTCATCAATGTATCCACCAGCTGCCTATACAATTCACAGATCCCACTGCCTCCAGGCCTGAGAGAGAAAATTGCTCAAGTCAATAGCAAAATCCATGGTTCATGGTATACATGCCTACAAAAAACAATTTTACTTGGCTTACCTAGTTGTAGAATAGAACCATCTCCTGTATACTTAGCCTCAACTTGGTGCAAGTACTTGGGCGAGAGCAACATCTCAGCTCAGCTTCGGATTCTTCTACACCATTGATAGTGTTTGTCAAAAGTACTCCCTAACCTTGTAACAATCGTTGTTCATGTGATTCTCTAAATTTAATATAATTTCCCGAAAAGGTTACAATAGCAAAGACATCAGAAGAAAACTACCGACCTCATTTTAGAATGGTAGGCAATATGAAAAGAAAGAAGTGCAAGCTGGAATTTAGATGCCAATAATAGCAAAGACATCAGAAGAAAACTACCGACCTCATTTTAGAATGGTAGGCAATATGAAAAGAAAGAAGTGCAAGC
>JAABOM020000049.1:24212439-24234504 GCA_011800125.2 Solanum clarkiae | reverse complement strand
TGGAATTTAGATCCATATTGGCATACTTTTGAACTATCAATAAGACCAGGTAATTGGCATTGCAATATTCACATCTGAATTAAATCAGCCCCTCAAGAGAAGGGGGGAAATGAGAGCACATACTTTTGAAATAAATTTAGAGAAAGCGAGATAACCATAATGTACGTATATGAGCAAGATCTGTTATACCTGAGTATCTCTCTTCCAGCCTAGCTAAGTTAGAGATTGAAAAACTGGACCACTAGACTTCTAATAAGAGAACGTGCGCCTTAAGTTGAGGAGAGCTGTTCACAAGCAATGGTTATGAAGGTGGGATTGTCTTGACGTAGGTCCGTCTCTGGCCTAGATCAACCTAAGTTAAATGAAGTCTATCGTTCTGCTTAAAAAGTCAAATATAAAGACCACATAAAAAGGAATATTTATTATTTGATCCATAACCCGACATAAGAAGTCCAACGGAAGCAATACTTGAAATGGAAATAAATTTAAAAAAACCAAGACTAACATCTGCTAGAATAAGGTGATCACCAAAAGAAATTACTGAATAACTTAAAAAGATAGATATGGTCTGGTATTGAATAAACGAGTATCTCCTGTAAAGGCAATATATCTTGGCTTGCACATAAACTAAATCATAACAATAAGCACATGATTGTAAGCATACAAAAAACTTACCACAGATTTACCGCTTTAAGGTAAGTCAGTCCTCCCCAGAGACTGTCAGGGCCACAATGACTGACAAATGCAAATCAGATCAGATAAGTTATAATTACTGGTGGATTATGCATTATTCAATTACATTCAAAATCTATGGCTACAGAGAACTACAGGTAGACCTTTAGCTGCTGCATGCATGTTGGGTATCCATGGCATCCTCTTCGAAACAATCATTGAAAAGTTCAGCAGACGCTTTGAACAAGGAATTCATCAGGCAAGCACATTATAATAGAATATGATCGCATCTTGAGCAAACGTCCAAGGTTATAAGAAGTAAACAAGAGAAGATGAAAAAAAAATTAAAATTTAAGATGCAGTAAAATAACTTATGTTCCAATACCGGGATACAAATCAAATCGTCCATTCTAAAGAACCAGAAAAACGAGAGAGAACTTCACGAGGACAACAGGTCTGACATCCAACTTGATCAAATAAGCAAATTCCACAAAATAACTTATCCAAATTTAAACTAAATTGAAAAAAGGGACTTCAAGACAGGCTGAGATTTAAGTGTTAATTCATTTGTAATACAACCACACAAAGGGAAGAAGGATGAAGGTATGCTGGCTACACAGGTTCTTGGGACCACAAGATTTGATCTTGTAAGTGTATGGTGTCAGGACATGGCATATTTCAATACTTGGTAAAATCTTCACTTATGCTCCTCCTAAGGAAAAGCATCAAGGTAGGCCAAAATTCCCAAATCCTCATTTATCTGGTCTTCTGGTTTAGGCGCAAAGGAGGCAATAGGCTGGCTTCAGGCTTCATATATATCAGCTGTTTTGTTTGCGAGGGAAGGAAGCAAAAGTAAAACACCAGTATTAGTTTCAACTTCAGGAGAGAGGCTAGGTTATCATACCAAAATATCAAACTTTAGTACGAGCTGAACTAGCTACAAAATTTTGGTTAATCAAATGAAAGAAGTAATGCATGCAAAGAGAGGATCCACAAGCTACCTGCAGGTCCAGTCACACACACTAGTAACCATAACTCTTTCTCCGGGAAACAGGGTCTTGCCCGGATGACCTGGCAACAGTAGCTTAACATGTGAATAATAACAACAATAAACTGTAATTGTCGTTTACTAAACTGGAGCAACTACAATCAGATAAGCTACACAAAAGGTCATGGACAGCAGATGGAGAGTGACAAAACCACAAGTGTTAATTAACGTCTGAGTGTCAGACATAAATATCCAAGAAACAAACACGTGATCAAAACAGTTAGCAGCTAAAAAAGAATTAAAAGCAAACAAAAATTTACCCGAACAGCTCATGCTGATTTTTCTTAAAGGAACATTTGGTTTTCATTTTATTTTATATACTATTGGACCGGAATGAATTTAAATGGAGCGACATAGATAATGAGGATTCCTATAGCCGAACCCAACTTGCTTGGAATTGAGGCATAGTTGTTTAAGAGACAACAGACTGGTGGTAAAGCCACACCAGGACATAACAACCAAATTCAGGATAAGGTGGAAGCCGAGAACAACTTACCTAGAACCACCAGAACGCCCAAGGCAATATCCTTCATAAGCTCCAAATCCTATGCTGCTATTGCTGCTACTGTGCTGATGGAATTAGAAATTAACCACAAAGGATGCACATATATTAGATAAAATAAAATAGCATAGGAAGTTAATGAATTCACACAAAATTTCTATAAATTCTGCTCGAAAGGAATGAAACCCTGTTTTACCTGGATACTACTGTAACTTCCATAACCATCAGCACGTGGAAGTTCAGTCATACCACCATACCCAGCTGAGTAAGAATGTCCATGTCTTCTAGATACCCTACTTTCGTGTTTCAACGTATCTGAATCTGTTGCCATGGGGAGATAGGGAAGAACTGGCACAAAGGCAGATGCAGCACCCTCTCTTTCAAAAAGGTTTGCCCTCAAACGTGAACTTACTTGTATGAGTGCATCCTTTACAATATCAAGTTCTCCTGAGATCTGAAATGTTTGGAAGCATATAGATGAGGGCAGTTGAGCAAATAACAAGCATAATCATAAGTAACCAGAGAATAAGGCAGGATACTCCTGCATAAATAAAGAAGCTTAAGGAAATGCTATTAGTACCTAAGATAAAAAAAGAATACTAGCCTAAGAATCTTTAAATAGGCAACTCCGTCTTTTCATAATGTTCCATTGATCTTTCCCTATTTCTTTTCTCTTCTCCCTCCTAGGGAAGGTTGCTTTTACAAACAGGAGTACAGCAGAACAACACAAAACAAAAATAACTATGAAAGAATAATTGAATGATGAAACCTGTGGAACAGAGGTTACATACTTACATTCACCCCACACCATTCCTAAAAACTTAATCGAAGACATCTTAATTCAATTAATGTTGACCTAAAGAAAAAAGATATATATGGCTGCTCAATATATCTACATCGAAAATTGAAGAACTCAATTTCCTATATCATACTCATACTCCAAAAGCTGAGTACACGAAGAGACCAGCAACCTTTTTTATTCAAAGAGAGAATAGGAGATAACATTTGGTGAATATAAGCTTTACAACTCTTATCAGTATGCTTACCTGCACCATCTCATCATCTTCAGCTGCGACCTTGGGGAGGCCTTCTTTGGAGAGTATACGAATATTAGCTTTTGTAATTTTCCTCATCTCATTGATTATGGATCCTCCTTTTCCAATAAGACAACCTATTCGAAATGTTGGGACCAGCAATCTCGTGGTTAATGATATAAGATCAGAATCTCTTTCAACTTTCCCACTGCACCTCGGTTGCAAGCGTAATGCTGCTTCAACAGTAGGAGAATATGTGTCCTCAAAAAACTGAAAAAAAACAAGCATGAAAATAAATCTTTATCTTGGACATATATCCTCAACCTGTACACTCCAGTGCAAAGTATCAGAAGAAACAGAAAATACCTCTTTCGCAGAAATTGAAATCACGCAATCATCACCTTCAGCAGCAGAACTATCAACTTTGATTGCTGCACCAGATTCGTGTCTAATTTGATTAATTATGCTACCACCTTTACCAATAACACCACCAATATTTGCAGTAGGACATAGCAAACGGATAGAAAATTCCTTTGAAGATGACTCATTCCTTGGAGCTGAGTAAAAAGACCTTGACAAGTCCCCATTGTCTCCATTGTAGCCTCTATAAGACCCCATCAATGGAGCTATTCCTACAACTGGAGCACCAGCAGTATGACCTACAAGTGACCTCGAAGAGTAGATATTTGGTGCAGCAGAAGCAAACAAGTGTTGAGAACGGGATGGATTTTTATGAAGACGAGTTGCTATATCATAAAGAGCCTTCTTCACTATAGTGGCTTCACCAGATATCTGAAACCCAATTAATCACCGAGTACTGAAGTCAGCCGTGAGGAACAAAAATCAAGTTTCAACTGCCCAACACTAATGCAAGTAAGATTGTAATCGAAACCGTATCATGAACACACAACACTTATAGGTGACACGGTCCAAAAGTTTATAGATTATGAAGCTTGAGCCCTAAGAATTTCTTTCAAAAAGTAGAGTACAATTTGCATACTTCTTCACATAACAAATCACAGAAGGAACCACCAAAAAGAACAATACATAAACAGCTGATTAAGAAAGTCTACGACTTCCTTTTACTTGCATTAAGAGGGCAAAAGGGCACACAATGTCAGAAATGAACAACCAGCAGGGCAGCAATTGATCAAATTTACTTAGCATGACAATTAAATGAAAGAGGGATACCAACAGTGTGATACAGGCAGAGAAAGGGAAACTCAAAAGGATATGATCCTCCAATTACCTGCAAAAGTTCATCTGAGCTCAGTGCACATGCAGGCAAATGGTTATCTTTCAATATACGAATCTGAGCACCAGTTTCACTACGAATGTTCTGTACTATCTGACCCCCTTTCCCAATTATACATCCAATCTGATCTGAAGGTACTAGAAGCCTAATGGTAACCTGGGAGACATCCTCAGAATCCTCAGCAAGTGTCTCACAAACAATTTTCTCATGGACTTTGAAAAGTGCATCTTGGGCCGGACAAACACATTTTTCAGAGCCCTCAAAGTCGTTTGTTTCCTCACTTGCACTGTAGATGGTGACGACACGTTCCTCAGAGTCAGGCACAGTCTCACCAATCCTGATTTTAGATTTAGTGTCCGCCCTTAATTGCTTGACGATCTCACCACCCCTGCCGATAATACTTCCAATATTCTTCCCAGAGCATAAGTACCGATAAACGGTGTCATCAGGACTGATAGAGAAAGAGTCCTTCTCAGAGCCAGTATTTCTCCTTTTATTTCTCCCATTGTCACCATAATCAGACTGAGAATGGGAGCGCTTCCCGTAGCTGTTTCGTTGACCAGCCATCTGCTTATCGTTCAAAGATTACAACAAAGTAAAAGATTATGATTACAAAATTGTTGTATCCCTAAAAAATATACAACATTGGATCTTTCAGAACAAATTATAGCCAGAGACGGAATTCGAAGACATCTATTTGACAATATTGCAACTACATCATATCATTCACATACTAAGCATGTAGCTAGCTGCTAACAATAGCAGCGTCTAGCTATCAATTCTAGAGTAGCGAGATTTCCTGGTATAATCCTGACGGCAAATGACTCACTACAATTGCATGAACAAAGAAACATGCATGCGCAGATGATAAATCATCACATAACCGAAATCCAAATTCACGCCTACAGGTACACAAATTTATTCTATGTGATACTTTTGTCTATTGAAATTGAAGGCATAGGAATTGCAAAAATTCATCAAAGTTAATCCACTAAACTATCTTAAGGAATCTATTGAATCCGACAGATCTGAAATCCAATTCTCAATGCGCGTATCTGTGCAAATGCAAAATTGGAATCACGAATAGTGTCGATTGAATTACCTACTGAATAATGCTAATGTCTGTGCACAAGTAGATTCTAATCCGTCAATGACAGCGCAGATTTGTGTTGATCAATAGCCTGGGGCTTTCAGTTTTGATCGACCACGTTGTGCAGGAGTAAGCTCGCGCTTCTTCTTCCTATAAACTATAAATATAAAAAATAATACATGTCTCACGCACCTTGTTGGTGCCTGCGGAAATCGCTGTTATTTTCCCCTTGGGAGTCTACAAACTAAAATAGTACTCGTTTCTTTCTGGAAGCGAATTATCTGCCGGTTCGACAAAATGACCAAAAAGATCCAACTTTATTTAGGTCTTTAATATATTTCAATTGTTTGAGATCATTTTATTGTGATCTTTAATATATTTCACTTGATTGAAATGGTACGCATAAGAATTTTGAAAAAATATATAAGATGAGTCTTATTTCAGTCAAATTTTTTTAAGGCTACTCTACCTAAAGCATAATTCATGCCTATATAAGAGTGCTATATTCTCTTCAAAAGATATCTCATAAATTTTGGAAATATGCAAAGAAATCAAAATATACCAGTAGAGATATGTAAAAATCGGACCGACCGATAAATCCGACCAATAAATTCAATCGAAAAAAATATTATTGGATTATTGGGCTAACGAATTTTTAATAGTTTTACCAAAAAAAAATTATTGGGTTATTGATTTCGATTTTTAGTATTGAGTATGGATAAACTGATAACTAATTAAGTTAATAATTTACTTCTTCATCTCTTTTTAAATATTAAATGTGAATAATTTAATATCACTTGATATTAAATCGATATTTGTAAGTCATGTATTTGTTTGGTTTTCCGTGTATAACCCTTGTATTGGAAAGGAAATTAGAATATGAAGTCAAATATTACATATTATTAAGTTTAAGTACTTAATTGATTTGTGTTGTTTTACTATATCTCATCATATTGCGTCAAATTGTTATAGAAGTCATATATTTATTTATTGTATTGCGTCTAATTGTTATAGAAGTCATATATTTGTTTAATGAGTATTTTCTTATCTGATAAATCGAAAATCGTACCGTCAAGGACCAAAACCGCTAAATTGAAAATTGATAAAAAAAAAATATCTTATTGGTTTAGTATATTTAAAAATCAAAAATCAATAAACAGAATCGATAATACATAAAATCGAACAGAACCGTCCAACGTACACCCCTATAATATAATATTTTCTCATAAAAAGTACTTAAAGTTTATAAATTACACATAAAAAAAAAAGAAAATTGATGAAATTATTTAAAAATATATATATGATTAATTATTGTTACTTGTTAGAAGTCGTTTGATAAAGTGTATTTAAAAAGGAAAAAGACATAAATTTTCCATTGAAATTGTCGCAAAAGGTTATTTACACACCTTAACTATCTAAGTGACCTATTACGCACATATACTTCTCAAAAGTGAAACTATTACACAATTAAAAGTGTAACACCACTCTCACAAGCAAGTGGTGTATTACACTTGCTGCTACATCAGCGCCACGTCAGGAGCTATTATTTTTTTATATTTTTTTATTTTCTTTTCTTTAATCATTAGTTTTTCTTTTATTAAACTATATTTTATACTAATAATCCCTAATTAATTATTAAAATTATGTAATAATTACATCTTCTTCATTAAAATTGCAAAGAAGAACTTTCAGCCATGGCCATTGCAAAAAAGAACTTTCAGCCATGGCTACCAAAGTCGAAATCCAGAGCAAAACTTTGCAGCAAAAAACAAAACTTGTACCATTTTTCAAACCATTAATCTAGTTCAATTAAGCAAATTTGCTCTGATTTTTCAGTTGCAAATATTTTTCAGATCTGAATATATTTTTTTACTTTTTTCATATTCTTCTTGGAGATTCTATAAAAGATATGGATAATAGGGAAATAATTTTCTTCCCCTTTTCAATCGATCTCTCATCTCATTCACTCAACAAAGCCCGTCATTAATGCTCGGACAGCTAAAAAATTCTGAAAATTTTACGCTGCTTATGAGATAAAGAAACCCTTTGTTAACAAACAAAATTCAAAACTTATAAAACTTCGGTTAAGAATTACACTTGATACTATTATGATTCTTCTTGCTGAGAGATTTAAATGGTAAAAAACTTGTATTTTTTATGTAACTTGTTTCTAGGTTGTTCTTGTTAATGTGAAGAAGATGACAATGGTGGGGTGTGAAAAAAGATGAGATGTGGGTAGGGGAGGGGGTATAAGGGGTATTTAAAATTTTCTTTTTTACTTTAAAACTGATTTTGACGTGCCTACTTTTATTTTTATTTTTATTTTTTTGCCACAACAGTTTTAAGGTGTGTAATAGTTTCACTTTTGAGAAGTATATGTGTTTAATAGGTCACTTAGATAGTTAAGGTGTGTAAATGACTTTTCGGGACAACTTCGGGGGGTAATTTATGCTTTTTCCCTTATTTAAAAAACAGAATAATACATGTATCATTTTTTGGTATTATTAATATCTTGTTTGATATTCTTTTTCAACCCATGTAATATACCTAATGCATTCCATTATATATTTAGATGCGTATTACTAATACAATGAATTTCTAAATACTAGTAATACGACGACTTTAATGCATGCTAGTATGACTAAAAACTCAATTAATCTTTTTTTATTTTTTTGAGAAAACTATTAAAAACACTTATGAACTTGGTGCAAGTTATTAGTTTTATTTCCAAATTAAAAACAGTCTTAACAACATCTCTCTACTTGATTAAGTAAATTAAAATGCACTCCCGAACTATCACAAGTGTTAAAAACACCTCAAGTAAATTAAAATGCACTCCCAAACTATCACAAGTGTTAAAAACACCTCTTAACTTGACAAAAATTTAAAGGGTGTATTTTACTCTTGTTACAACATTCGGGGTGTTGTTGAATTAGGTCTTAGGCCTAACTTACACTCCAAAAGCTAGCTCAAAGGGAGGAATATTGCCTAATCCTTATAAGGAGACCACCCATCCCATTAACCACCAATGTGGGACTTTGTGTCTCAACACCCCCCTCAAACCCAATGCTTACCTTTGAGCTAGCATTGGGCGTGAGGGGGTGTTGAGACACAAAGTCCCACATTGGTGGTTAATAGGATGTGTGGTCTAGCTTAGAAAATCCTTCTCCCTTTGAGCTAACTTTTGAGGTGTGAGACTACGTGTCAATTTTAATAATATTTTTAATACTTTTTTTTATGTCTTTTTCACTACAAGTGTCAAGGACTCTTTTATTAGGGAAATAAATTCCTCATGCAATATATACTATTTTTGATGTATCAAATCCCCAAATAATGTATGAAAACATTTCACACGTAATTAATATAAATATAATTAATATATATATATATATATAGATATTATTAATATAATCACTATAAATATATTTTATTTATCATTATTATCATACGAATGGATCCCCTAGTTCAACGGAACATTACATTACAAAAATCAATAATATACAGCACAGCACTAATATATACACGCGACCACAGGTTATTTTTCTTGGAGTCCTAAAGAAAAGAAGTCCTCAAAAGTCCGTTAAAAAAAGAGCCCGGCGGAGGGAATCGTAACCCTAACAGGCCGATGTCAACATCCGGGCAACAGCAGTTCCGGTACACGCAGACACCGTCGAAAGTTCTTCACCTCCGGAATCTGCCATGGGATTGCAACGATGAAGAGCTAGTTGAGCTTTGCAAGCCTTTTGGTAAAATTGTCAACACCAAGTGCAACGTTGGGGCCAATCGCAACCAAGCGTTTGTCGAATTTGTAAGTTGTTTTTCATTCGATTATCACGGTTGATATTCTTAAGGGGGACAACGATGGACATCCTGTTTCTGTGTTAGGAAAATTCACCCAACTGTTTTTAGATTTCTTTGTTCGGCTAAATGGGGATGGCTAGAGTACAATTGTTAAATGCATCCACGGTTCAAGCTCTCTCTTAGTCTTCGTTGACTGTTCACTGCAAGCTATGCTCCACGGATAACTCATTTAGAATGATTAGGAGATGGCTATGTTGTTGAAGTTAGGATATTTCAGTTCAAACCCCAAAACGTTGCGTGGGAGCAGGTATCCTTTAGCCGGGCGGGTTCCCTATAGTCTGTACTTGTAGGACTGCCCTCCAGCCACCGGATTAGTTGAGGTGTGCTCAAACCGGCTCTAGAATGGTTTGGAGCCGTCATAATGAATTTGTAAATATTAAGAGCTTCCGTAGCGAACTTGTAAATTGTAATTGTAGAATAAGTAACTCTTAAGATAGGTTAGCAACACTCATGTGGTTCATTCCTAATGCAAATCCTTTGTATATACACCTTTCCCTTACGAGTGTGTAAACATGACATTCATTATTACCCTCTAACGTGCATATTTGCCAACTGCAGGCAGACCTTAATCAGGCAATCAATATGGTTTCATATTATGCTTCATCTTCAGAGCCTGCTCAGGTTCGTGGCAAGACGGTGTACATTCAGTATTCTAACAGGAATGAAATTGTCAATAATAAGAGTCCCGGAGATGTTCCAGGAAACGTTTTGCTGGTAACTATCGAGGGTGTTGAAGCTGGTGATGTCAGTATCGATGTCATTCATTTGGTAAGTGTCTTATTGCTTTCACTCCTCTTTATAGAGGGAATATTTCCAAGTAAGCTAATTCAAGCCTTATGGACTGTTCAGAAGTCATGGCTTATGAAGAGTTAAGTATTCAATTAATAATCCTTAATAAAATATTGAACACGGCATGATTCCCTAAGAATTTTATATTTTAATACGAGTCCCAAAAAAGGAAAAACCACAACTAGTGGACTTCTATGAAGAAGGTTGTTATGTTGTTTTGTGTTTTAAAATATATTTTCTCTAGCATAGCGGATTGTCCTTGGGACATTCTTTTAGTTTCTTGAACCCTCTACTGCTTTCTGTAGCCCAAAACATTGGATACGGTTCAGATTGTAGAAGAGCTCAATCTTACTTATTGTTTCACTTTCATCGCATATAACAACATTAGATGATGGCAGTGTTAACTAAAGTTGATTGAATCACAGATGGTCATTATTTAAGATCTTTTGTTGGAGACATTCTGGATATTAATCATGTCGGTCATAAACCTTTCTATGGCTTGCATATACAGGTGTTACTCTGCACTCACAATCTAGTTCCTTTGTGTTTCTTCTTCACTGTGTTTTGGGAAACATAGTACTTGTTGATATTCCTTTATTACCTTTCTCTGTCTGATTTTCTCTTAATGGGCCAAAACCCATTTCAGGTATTTTCGGCCTTTGGTTTTGTTCAAAAGATCGCTACTTTTGAAAAGGCTGCAGGTTTTCAGGTCTGTATGTCTGTGGACCAATTGAGTTTTTGCTTCTTCTTATTTATGGGTGGATGGAATGTCAGAGTGCTAATGGGTTTCTGTTACATCTTGACAGGCGTTGATTCAATTTAGTGATGTTGGGACAGCATCTGCGGCTAGAGAGGCATTGGATGGGAGAAGTATACCAAAGTATGGCTAGTCCATTGTTTACACATACCTTGTGTTTATTCAACTTGTTTCCCACTTTATGTTTGATGAACTAGTCTACTTGCCCCTGCAAAGTGCGGTCGTAAGATCTTATTATAGAAAGCATATGTGAAGGACAGTTTAGATTAAATATGAAAATAACTCAGTTAAATAGTATATGTGAATGTGACTTAACAAAACATAATAATAGGATAATAAAAGAAAAGAGAACAAATATTAGGTTAAAAATCTGGAGGATGTAACCCTAGAATGTTTTTGCCTTTTTTTCTCTAAGGCATTGCTAGTATATTATCTTTCAATATGAATTATTGACACTTACATATTCATAAAGTTGATAATATTTTCTTTTTGCTTGAGTACCTTGGGTCTATAATCCAAGGAAATGGGTATAGATTGATGATGATGTTACACGTCGTATTGGAGTAGAGTAGATGAAATGGAGGCTTACATCTAGTGTCTTGTGTGATAAGTACGTGCTGCTCAGGTTGAAAGGTAAGTTTTGAAATGGATGTGGTGGCATATGATAAGAGATAGGATTAGAAACAATGATATATTCGGGACAAGATGGTTGTGACATCTGTGATGGATAAGATGAGAGAAATGAGATTAAAATGGTTTAGACATATATAAGGGAGATACACAGATGCCTCAATAAGGAGGTGCGAGGGCTTGAGAATGGTGGGGTGAGGAGAGGGTGGTAGATTAAAGAAGTATTGGGGAAAAGTGATTGAAATGGACATGACACACATGTAACATATCATGGACATGATTTTAGATAGGAGGTACGGAGATCGAGGATTAGGTAGAAGACTAATAGGTAATCAAATATTATCTAGATTCTTTATCTACTTATTTTATTATTTTAGTAACCGACTATCTTATTTTTTGATTATAATATTTACATGATATTTCATTTGCTTTGGTTTGTCATGTTATTTTGAAACCTACTTTGGTATGATTTACTTTTGCCGAGATCTTTCAAAAACCACTTCTCTACCTTTACAATCTTTACAAGGTCTGGGTAATAGTTTTTCCCTCAATACAAAGCTCAAAAACTAAAAAGAAAAGGAAACAAGAATAAGAAGAAGATAAGAAATGAAAAATGAATCAATTAAAATGTATCTCGTCTCATATTCCCTAATTCATACCATTTGTCCATTTCTTTCTTTTTTATGGCATCTTTATTTTTTTGGAAGAATTAATTTAAATGACTGTTTGCCTAACTGTTTAAATTTAAAATAGTCAGTGGTGTATGATATATACACAATTCATGTATAGTATATGTATGATCGTGCATAATTAATGTATAATTTATGTATGCCAACTAAAAAAATAAACAATAAATTCGATCAACTATTTATATAAAGATCCTATCCCTTTTCCCCTCTTGTTCTAATCCCAACAATCCAAAACCTTTATGACAAGGAAAAACAAAGGATAGCTAACTTCAGTTTTATGTTTTTCTCCTTGCTTTTTCTTACTTTCTGTTACTTCCTTTCATTCACTTTCTTTCTTTAAATTGGCACTCCTCTCTCCTTTCATGCATAGTGCAATTTCTTTTTACATTTTTGTATCTTTCTTCCTTTCCTTCCATCAACTCCACTTTCAACTAAGTTGTGCGGACTCTTCACTTTTGATGCCGCATCCGTGTCAGATATCTCCAAAAATACACTATTTTTGGAGAATCCGGCATGCACCCGTTTACATTTTTGAAGAGTCCGAGCAACATAGACTTTCGACCAGAGAAAAGATCCTTTTGTTTCTCCTCTTTATTTTATATAAAATATCAAGATTCTGTCTTCTCTCTCTTGTAAGTTATTCTTACCATTTTTAAAGGTCCATCATCCTTGTCTATATTTCTTTTCCCTTCTCTTTTTTTTGTGACAAGGGAAATCTGTGGCCGCTACCCTTTGGGTGCGCAATAATTTTCCCTCCTTTTCTTCTTTTTAATCACCTACTTAATGCCTAGCTTTATTATACATAGATTTTTGGGGTATAATCCTAACTTCACTTTTATCACAGGTACTTGCTTCCAGAACATGTCAATCATTGCCACTTGCGTATCTCATATTCAGCTCACACGGATCTTAATATCAAGTTTCAATCTCATCGAAGCAGGTAGCACAAATTTATGTAGACAGCTTTTGTATCTATGACTTTGTTTCTTTGTATTCTTATTGTTATTGCTATACTTGCTTGCATTTTTCTATGCTAATTTTATCATTATATGCTTTTGATTTACAGTTGAGGTGTTCTCTAATTTTTTATGCTTCTTGTCATCTAGGGTTTAGTGAAGCTCGGCAGCTAAAACACAGATATGTTTGTCATGACCTCGTAGTAATTTTCTTTATCTCATAATAGTGGTGAACAACATTCTTCTCATTTCACATTTTAGACGACCATGTGAAGATCCTTGTTTTTTATACCAAGTTTATGGTCTGGAGAATGCTTGTCTATTGTTTTGGGGATTAGTAACTGTGTATTCATTTCAAATACTGCTTAATTGCGACCACTTCTAATAGCTAGACATTGTTGCTGAGTAGTCTGTAGTTTTTAATGTTGTTGTCAGATTTTATCTTTTTGACGAATGGATGAATGTTGACTTTTATTTGTATCTGGAGTCACTCATCATGGGGATCTAGTTACCAGACAAAAAGTATGGCATTTAAGTTAGATGAGTATATTTGCCTTTGGTAAAGAACCTCTTCCAAGTTTATGTGTGTTCCCAGTGACTCTTCCACTGTCAAACCCAAGTTTTCCCTTTTCTAAAATAAGAGGTGTCAAAACCAAGTTATCTTAGGAAGATTTACTTGGCTCTCTGATAGAGGATGTTAATTGTTACCCCTGTAGGCTTGTGAGGCTAAAATTGTTAGTTATGGTATTTCATTGTTACTGCTGTACAAAGGGATGCTTCTTTAACTGCATGACGTTTCTACAAAGACAATCTGTCCTTGTAATTAACTGCAATACTTTCTTTATTTTTGGATTCTAATATTTTAGGTCGTACTGAAAGTAAGGTGGCTTAGCATTTCAGTTTGAGAACTGCCATGACCTGTTAGTACTTTCGGTTCTCTGTTGCTAGCTTTCAGGTTGCACCAAATTTTGTTTGAATTTTTATCTTCTGATCCTTTTCTTTCTACTTTGAAAGACTTGTGTTAAAGATCGGACCTAATGCTAGTGTAATGCTCCCTCCGTTTTAATTTGTTTGACCTACTTTTTTTTTAAGTCTGTTGCAAAAAGAGTGGTTCTCTCCTTTATTAGCAACTCTTTTGTTTCAACTTTCCATAGACCGCAAGACTACTGAACATTTTGGTACATTTGACCTATTTTTTATTTAAGAGACCGCAAGATTCGAAAGTCTTTCTTTTATATTAAACTCCATGCCAAGTCAAAGTCGGTCAAACAAATTGAAATGAAGTTAGTAACTAGTAACAACTATACCTTAATTCCAACTAATTGTATCGTCTATAAGGATTTTTGCATTTCATTGTGCTTCTGTACTTAGCTTAGTCGGCGTTGATTATGAGAAGCTGTAGGTATTTTGAGACATGGCCATGTGATATTAAATCTACTTTGTTTAATTATAGACCTTCAATCACTGTTGTGTCACATCTTCTTACCAGTTCATTGGAAGGTATATATGAGAACTGATGTGGAAAACTATTCTGTTGATATAGGGATAAGAGTGAGAGTTTAAAGAATATAGTCTTAGTGAACTCCTAATTTCTGTAAATGTAATCTATTCATCCATTTTATGTGACATTTATTCCATTCTTTGATGGCTTAGATGTTTGATACTATTCCTTTCTATACAACTCTCCCAACTTTGAAGAATTAGTATCATAAACTATTCAAGTTTTAAACTTTGATGTGATATTATATCTACAAGTCTTAAATTTTTGGTCACTATAAATAGTTTAGTTCACTATCTCTAATATCATAGAATTCAATTTAACATCTTAAATTCTTATGCAAATCAAGCATCGACATATAATGCATGGAGGGAGAATTAGTTAGTGTTGGAATGAAACCGTCCAATAAAGCTGATTGAATATAGATTATTCACCAACTAATTTGGAATTGATGCATAGTCGATTGATTGATTTTGAGTTTTTCATCTCAATAGTCAACAGTTAGGATAAGAACTGAGCGTTTAGCTGGTGGGATGGGGAGTCTAGTATAGTTTCTGTGGTAATTCCGTTACGGTGGTCTCTGTATAATAGCAGTATTTTTGCACTTAACATTGCTTTCGAGATATTTAATGTTTGTAATTTAACTTTTCTGGGAACATGCACTTCGGAGTTCGTCAAATTTCAGGGTTATATTGATTTGATATTCATAGAAGGTTACATCAGTTTGATTCACATTTAGTTCCATGTTTCATTGTGTAGGGACTACACAAACCCTTATCTACCAGTAAATCCTACTGCAATGGAGGGTTTTCTTCAGGTTTTTCCTATACTCATTTTATTTGTGGTCATCCTCGTATCGGAGAAATCCTCACAAGGTCTGCATTCAGCCTGTTGTAGGTCCAGATGGAAAGAAAAAGGAACCAGAGAATAATGTGCTTTTTGCCTCTTTAGAAAATATGCAGTATGCTGTTACCGTTGATGTCCTTCACACGGTATTCTACTCCCTTGTTATTTCATTGATGCCAATTATGGTAATTCTGTAGTCATTCATCTATATGCTGCTGTTATTATATTCTTCTCGGAAACAGGTATTCTCTGCATTTGGTACCGTTCAGAAGATTGCTATATTTGAGAAGAATGGTCAAACCCAGGCATTAATTCAGTATCCTGGTATGTATGGATTATGAGTGCTGTTCTTTGGTAGTCAATCAAATACCTGTGTTTACTTGGTCTAGCCTTTAAAGTTTTATGGTGTCTTCTTTATTTTCTTCATCTCTTTACTCTTCCTCCACCCTAATAAGAATCGAGTTACTTGAAAGAAAACAAGAAAATGATGTGGAAATAAAAATACAAAGGATAAAGATATGCTAAATTCGAGAATAAAATTCCTAAATTTCAAAATAAAATGCTAAGAAGGAAGGACCCTATGAGTCGTTTGGTAGAGTGTAAGAATAGTATTGAATACGTCAATAATGCTGGACGGTTAGAATTAGTTATGTGGGCAGTATTTCCTATCCAGTATTTGGTTTAGTGTACTAAGAAGAGTTCTATCTTTACCCATGTCTATCTATGTGTTAACCTATGTATTGCTGATTCTGTAGTTTGCTATGTATTAGTTATATACCCTGTGATACTGAATAGGTTAAAAATCCTACCAAATATAATATTAAATAAAATCCTGATTTGTACATGTCTTGGGATTCTCTAGTATATCCTACCAAATGACCCTTAATTGATTTTTGTATTAAACTATTAGCAGATTGAAGCTAATTCTGGTACCAAGCCGAGTTCGAAGAAATTAGGGATAAATAATTAGTATAAGACTAATTACGTATTTTACTTTACTAAAACCCAAAGATGTCAAGTTAAGAATTAGTCTTGCATAAAAAAAATTGTTAGTTGCAAAAAAAAAAAAAAACACTATAGAGACCGCACCACACACACAAAGGGGTGAAAAGAAGAGAGAATCTCAAATAATATTAATAAATAATAATAATATTAATAAATAATAATAATATTTTGAAAAACAACAAAATCCTCTCCATACAAGAGAAAACTATACCAAATAATATGAGATATGAGTTCTACTTTTATGAAATTAATAAATACTAAAACCTAACTTGAGAACTTGTAAACTAGGAAAGCATGTATAATATAATGCCGAACTTCTTCCCTAAAAAAACAAGGAAAAAGTTGCCAAACTTTTAAACATATGCCCATTGGAACCTGACTTCTCCATCTATTTTTGGTGAGGATTTAAGCTCACTTTTGGGCAGAGTTTTCAGCCCCATGTGGGCTTGGTTTTAATTTTTTGGGCTCCATGTGGGCCCTAATCTTCCTCGTCTTGGGCTTGAACTTGGATCATGAAATATGTGTAGTACTTTGCCTATTCTTCTTCACAATTCTTGGACTCTTCTTCCACAATAAACATGTTGATTTTCATTGAAGTTTGTCAATCTTTAATGGAAGTATGCCACCATGGATGCCATCAAATCCTCTTTGGTGGTTGGGGCATCGCTTTGGTCTTGAGAAATATGCTCGAGGGCACTAAGGGATTATACTTGAACAACTGACTAGCGTCAGAAAAAGGTTCTATAATATTCCCATATACAAATACATATGTGTCCATGCAGGATGAAGAAGGTTTAGCATATCAAATTTTGCTCACTAGTATAAATGAAATCAACTACGCGATTTATTTTGCATCACAATCATTTCTGTGAACAGCGTTATCTTCAATCACCTCTTGTTTAAGTAGATCAGGTTTTCTGCAGAATGCACAACAGCCAACTTATACTGAATATAAGATTTTGAATGTCAGTCTGAAACTTGAAAAAATAGTGAGAACTGCCAATAAACAGTCTCTACAAATACGTCCAAGTGTTTCCCTAGGAAATTCATACGTTTTCATTACAATCTTCTAATGGGTACTAAATATTGTAGCCCGTACTAGTAGAAGCCTAATCTATGTTATTTTTTCGTCCCAATTTATGCGACATAAATAGAATTTGAAGACTTGATCAAATTTTTAACATAAAATTTTCAGATATTTTGAATTTAATAGTTATTGTAATTTATAGTACTCCCTCCGTCCCATTTTATGTGACACCCTTTGACTTGGCACGTTGTTTAAGAAAAAAAGACTTTTAAAACTTGTGGTCTAAAATCATTTTGAGATATTTGTGTGGTTGAGAATCATTTTCATTAAAAGTAAAAAAGAAATTTTAAGGTTAAATTGTTTCCAATTAGAGTAAGGTGATTCTTTTTGGGACGGATAAAAAAGGAAAGGGTGCCACATAAAATGGGACAGAGGGATACTATTTACGTAATTTTTGAATAATATATGTTACTTTCGTTGTCCCAATTTATGTAGCACAGATAGAATTTTTAGAGTCAACCAATTTTTTTTGGCTTTTAATTTTTAAGTTTTAAATTATTTGATTTATAGTACTTTTCACGACATTTTTCAAAGAAATGACACGCATAAAATGTGAAGAGTCAATCGAATTATATGTCTTCTAAATATTTTAAGTTGTGAATTATTACCATTTACATAATTGTTAAATAATATATGTTACTCGTTCTATCTGAATTTATGTGGCATGAATAAAATTTAGAAAATCATCTAAAAAACCTATGTCTTTTAAATATTTCAGTTGTTAATTATCGTGTTTTATAGTACTTTTTTATGTCATTTCAAATAATGTATGCTACTTCCTCTATCTCATATTTGGACTTGACATACTCATTAAGCAAATAATAACTAGCATGGTTATTTTATCACATTATTCTTGTTAATTGATATTTTAATTCTTGGGTCTTAAAAATAATTTGAGAAATAAGTAGTTAATGCTAAAGATAAAACATGAGAAAACTAACTTTTTACCTTGAAATATTAAAATGATAGATAAAACTAAAAGTCTATTTTTAAATTAGGTTACAATTAAATATGAACCAACGGAGTTCACTTCATTCATAATTTTAATTCATTATTGAATGGCGTATGGAATCACAATTATTGAAAAAGAAAAGTTGTTAAACTATCATCACTACTCATAAATTCCAACGCCGCACGCATGTTGGTACCACCCCTCTGAGCTCTTCTAGTATAGTTAAAAATTTGATCCATGCACCCAAGGGTGTGGAACAACATTCAATGTGGATGAAATTTATGGGGACCAAAGTTCAAACTCTGATATAGACAATAAATATATGCTTACAGTAGATAATTTATTCTCTTCTGCCTAAGGCCATGGTGGACAAAATTACTCGGTAATTGTATTGTTGGGAGGTAATAGGTACCTGCTGAAATAATTAGAACCCATAACTTTAATAGTACAATGAGTGTAATACAAGATTGAACCTAGTCAATGTAAATCTTGGATCCGTCTGTGGAAATAGTTGAGGTGCTTAAAAGCTGAACCAAATACCATTATTATCTAGTTAAAAAAAGGGCAGTGCACATCCCGCTATCTTACACTAGGCATTAACAGATAGGTTTGTAAACATGTTGTCCTGTTTCTCATCTCCAAGTGCACATTCCATTATCTTTTTTTTTCCTTCTTTTTTTCCATGTCCTTTTCGATGAAGTTGAACCAATTGGTACATAAGGTGTTGATGAATCAGTTTTACTGCAGATGCAACAATTGCAGCTGCTGCAAAGGACGCTTTAGAGGGACACTGCATATATGATGGTGGCTATTGTAAGCTTCATCTATCATACTCTCGTCATACTGATCTGAATGTACAGGTATATATATGTGCTTTTGTGTTGGTTCCAAAGGGAAAAATGATGACTAACACCATATTTAAGATTCGATTACCGAAAGTATGCTTCTTGACACTTGTTCCTCCCTGCATCTTTTTCATTAGACCTCTTAGCTTGAATTAATAATTCAATTGTGTCAAAGCAGGCATACAGTGACAAAAGTAGAGATTACACAGTTCCAGAATCAAGTTTTATTGCGATGCAACAAGCATCTGCAGTCCATGCCACACCAGCTGTTTGGCATAACCCTCAGTCTGGTCCAGCACAATCATCAGCTGGCTATGCCGCTACTGGTGCTCTTCCTGGTCAACCACCACCTACTTCCCAATTATCTTCATGGAATCCAAATTTTCAGGGTGGAGGATCAACCTTTCCATCTGCTCCTATCGGATATCCTGGTCATTCATATGCCCCACCTGTTCATGCTTATGCAACTGCAGTACAACCTCCTGGATTGTCACAGCAGACCAATCACATTGGTACTGGTAGTCCACCCTTTAATGTAAGTCAGCCTTTTCATCCATCAACCATGCCGCCTGGAGGTGTTCCACCTCCTGGTCATGCACCTTATCATGGTTAACACGCTCTCTTTGGAACATCGGAGCTGTTATTATTTTACGCTGATGTGTAGATTCCTGTTAACTGTCGGAGTGGTCTTGTGATGTCAGCTGTATACCTTCACATTCTCTTTTCTCCTGGAACACCTAAATTAAAGTTTTTGGTTTTCTTCGTGAATTGAACTATAATGTTTGATCTGAGAGGGTAAAAGAATCATCTGTATAATGAGCTGTTTAGTAATGATGGTTCTCTTAGACATTAATATTGTTATTCTTATTATGCTTTCCTTGTGTAAGCATTTTGCTGTCTTTGTAAATTGGATAGTGAATGGATCATTGCAGCATTCGAAGTGATTCAACAGCTCATATATTTGCAAGTAGAGTCGGAAAGTGTGGATGTGCAAGTAGACTACTTGTGCTCTTTTTTTTTTTTTTTGCACGATTTCGGTATAGATGCCATAATGGAGGTGCTTGTGGGATACACGTACAGTATTAAGATTCATAGTTAACCAGAGTTACATGAAACAAAAGTGATGAATTCATTATGCAGATATTAGTTATACAAAGTTTAACAACAATTGTGAAATTGGGAAGGTGCGATTTAGTTTTAGGTTATCGAGGGCATGATCTTAGATAAAAATGTGCGAAGGACACGTATTAGATTAAAAGATTAGTAGATGGCGTAAGACAGCTTGCTCAGGTGATTGGTATTTCTCATTATCATGGTCGCTATACTGGTATTATTATAGTTTTTGTTTTGATATTTCGATCATCGTATTTTTTTCATTGTTTATCTTATTTGTACCCGAATTTGTTACACTTAAGTCGAGAATCTTTTGAAGATAATTTTTTTACTATTGTCTATTTTAACCCGATTACCTTCGTGCGATTTTTTGCAATATCATCGCAACACTCTCCAAAAAATTGACCGCAATGCTTCATTTGATTTGCTATGTTCTGTTGTCTATATCATTAATTAGATTACCTTTCCGATCCGTTTTTACTATTATTTGTTTCAATGTATTGTTTGATCACTTTGATGTCTACTTAAAAACAATAAGGACGTCCATGTCGACTCATATTATAGAAGAATTCATGAAATTCTTAAAATGAGAACGAAGGAAAATGGAAAAGTGAGCTTGTTTTCTTGAAATGTTCGTACATCATGCAGAATCGTCCCCGCGGGCCTTGAAAAAGTAAATAAATGAATATATTATCGTTCCTTCCGTATTGTATTATTTTATTTGACACCCTTTGATTTTGTCATGGTGTTTGAAAAAGAAAATCTTTTGAAACTTGTGGCTTAAATTCATTCTTATATATTTATGTGGCTAGAATCATTTTTTAAAGGGTAAAAGAGAAATTTTAAAGTTAAATTCTTTTTAATTAGAGTAAAGTGATATTCTTTTCGAGATGGATCAAAAAGAAAAAAGTGTCCTGTAAAATGACACAGAGGGAGTATAATGTTAAAATACTACTTGCCCATTTACTTTTAGTTGTCAAAAATTTCCTTGCTTTTCACTTTTACACTTGTCATTTTTGATAGGCACAATACATAAATTAGCCCATTAACTTGGAGTGAAATTTTAAGTTGGAACTCCAACTTTCAAAATGCACCAACAAGAATTCTAACTTGTCGATTTTTATCAATTAGGCACAGCCATCTGAACTGGCAAAATGCGTTTTCCACACGAAAATAGGGCGCATTAATGCTCTTTTTTTTTTTACGCTTTCAACAATAAAAAGGGGCTAATTTGTCATTTTTACCCCTAATAACATCCCTTTATATATGTAAAACATTATTTTTAAAATTAAAATACAATTTTTTTCTTCTTTCCAATACTAATCTTCAAGAATTTTTTTCTAGTTAAAAAAAAAAATCATAATTTGAAATATTTTTTAAAATAAATATTTAAATTCTTTTTTGGCAGGTGGGAAGGTAAAGGCAGGGGGTTAGGC
>JAABOM020000049.1:24200554-24212339 GCA_011800125.2 Solanum clarkiae | reverse complement strand
GGGATGGGAGGCCTGAAGTGGAGTAAAAAATTAAAATTTATAAAATTTAAATTTTTCATAAAATAATTTTTTTTGTATGGGGGTGGGTGTGGGGGTGGGGGGATGGGGGATGAGGGTCCGAGGTGGAATAAAAAATTTAAATTTTACAAACTTAAAATTTTTTCTTAAAAAAACTTTTTTTATAGGGGTGGGATTGGGGGGTTGGGGAGATAGGGTACGAGGTGAAAATAAATTTATTTTGCCTAATCACAAATATTTCTTTTACTTTTCTTTTTTCTTTTAACTATAAATAGGTGGAATAGTGTTAGATGACGTGACATATTCTTTTTAAAAAAATATAAATAGGTGGCATGTCAAAAGGGTTTTGCTTGCGTGAAACAACGTGGCATCACGTGATTGGACGAAAAAAATACGTCATAGCAAGTGTGACTCACGCACTTGGGCTGTTGGACAACTGTGTCTAATTGATAAAAAATGTGCAAGTTAGAGTGTCTGTTTGTTCATTTTGAAAGTTTGAGTTCTAACTTAAAATTTTACTCCAAGTTAATAGATCAATTTATGTATTATGCCTTTTTGATAAATAATTATTTTTTTCTATTATACCTTTATAGTTAATACCTTTGACAATATAATGAATAAATATGTGTGGGACCCTAAAAGGGATAAAATGGTAAACTTATGATATCAATAATTATTTTTCTAGTACGTATGCCGAATCAAAATTTGACAACTAAAAATGAGTGGAGGAAGTATCTTTGTTTTTAATATTTACCAAATATTTTATTTTTTTTATTATCTATATTTAAAAGTGAATTTTATTTTTTTTTAACAAAATGATATCTCGTGATACATCTGCCCCTACCATCATGTCAAACAGGACATATTACATCTGAAGTGGACATCTCCCTCCAGTGCCACAAAAGGGCTGGACTTTGTGCCACCCCAAAAAGAACAAGTTCTAAATTTTCACGTCTCATTTTGCTTCTCCATTTTGTTTACCATTTTACAATCGTCATTTGGAAAATCTACCCATAATTACACTAAGGAGACTGAACAACACTTATTCCAGCTCATTCCCTTTTTCTTTTAGGAAAAAAAGTAAATGAACTGTTTCTTTCTCCCTCCTAATGAGTTTTGACCAAATGACTTATTACATAAACTCCTAACACATCAAATTAACCCATGGTTAAATTCTAAAGGGGTCCGACCACAAAACACAACCTTACCTAGCATTTTTGTCAGAGGTTGTTTTCAAAGCTTGAATCCGTGACCTCCTGACCACAAGGGTCTATTTAGGTGACATTAACATGATGTGTTCTGTTATCATCGCAGTCATGTCTGCTATCATCTTTAGTTTGCGTTAGACAAGTGAATCTCTATTAAGATTTTTTTCAACCATTCAGTTGTCATAATAAGAGTCATTAACTCCTCATGTGAGTATGTAAACTATGTCAGCTGTCTGTCAATTTTAATAGTGAATATATGGACCACTCCCGTAACCCTTTTGTCAGCCTCAACCCATTACCCAGAAAGCACTCCTCTTTCAAACAATTAATTTTATTTTTTTGATTGTACAACTTGTTGATATAACTGTGCAACTACTTATACATGTCGTTGATTCATCAATTGTTTCTATGTGCTGGTTGGTACCTTAACCATATGTACTTATGGACCCTCTGCTCCATCTCCATATTTGACTCCATCGCTTTATCAGCCGACATTTGCGATCTTTAAACATATTTGGTACATATAGTTAAAACAACAAAATTCATCGCTAATTCTATTTCTCAAATAATAAATGATTTAGTGATGAATTTTAAGAAAAAAATGATTCTTGGATATAAGAGAGAGAAATATGCTTAATTTTCCAGGTTTCATGTTGGATTTGTGTGATTATTGATTTCGTTACGTCTGCTTATTGTAGACTTAATTATTTTTGATGGATCAAATGCATGATTTTCTTTAATTTGATCTCATGACCTTTTATGTTTGACAATATTTGTTTAAATATCGAATTGTGTGATTATCTCATCTAAAAATTTAGTTGATTACAGGGTAAAATGTAACCTTACAGGCCCAAGGGCGGATCTACAGAGGTGGATTAGTGTTCCTGGTGAACCCACACCCACGACGATAGATCGTGAAATTATATTGAAAATTATGTTAAGTCTATAAGTATCTTCTAATGGTAACCCATAACTAAATGTATGGTTGGTTCCATGGACAAGGAGGACCCCTAAAGATCTTGGGTCCAACACATAGACTATTATCCCTTAATCCTGGTAATTAATATATATTCTAGCCACATGATAAATTGATAATATAATTACTATATAGTATTTCTATATCTTAACATGGTTCGAGCAACCAGCAAAAGATGTGGTGCAATGGATGGAGTTGCTCCTTCCTTAACTAGAGGTTTCGGGTTGAGCATTGGGAATGAAAAAATTCTTGGTAATGAGTGCTTCCCCCCAATGGGACTCTAGGCGGTACGAATCCAGATATAGTCAGGTTCCAATATGAATAATGAATACCGAGTGGGGAAAAAAACCATGGTTCAAGCATAATGGGTTAAAAGGGGTTGGAATTCAGCGTGATATTAAATGGCCTCATTTAATAGTAGTAGTATATAATGGACTACAACTTCAAACTGTGGAGCCTTGAAAACTAACGTCTAAACATATACAGGAAACTTCTCAAGTACCCTAGTGAATTAAGAGCAAAGAAGAGTGTGATATGACACTCTAACTTCCTGAAAATCACGTTTCTATTTCTAATTTTAGTGAACAAAGCACTTGTGGGTAAATTCGGATTCCAGATTTAAATTTTATGGTTTTAATCTTGAAGTTCTTAGCATGAAATCTAATGCACCTTTAAGATTATATGTTCATATGTAGTTACTGTGATTTTAATAATTTTTTTTTTCATATAAAAAATATTAAGTTCAAATGAATTTGATATCAGTGCATTACCTCCATCCCTTGCGACTAGTGAGGAATGAAACTATCCCTAGAATTCTCGACTATTAGCTACTTGTATTGTCATTATTATTATTATAGAAACTAAGGATTAGTTGTGAATGAACATGTGATGAATGACTTTATGTCACTTTCCTTCGAAAACCAAGTGTGCACATCAAAAGGGCATAATCATGTGCCATTAATTTTTGTTCGAACTAATCCACTAATACTCCTAATTATGATTAGGAATTAAGCATTATGTTCTGTTCAACTACTATTTTGATTAACGTACTTTTAAACGTAAAATTGGTTCATCAACAAATACTCTCTCCGTCCAACTTTAGTTGACCTCTATTGACTTGATACAGGGATTAAGAAATAGTAAATGATGAAATAATTTTATCAAATTACCCTTTGAATATAATAAATATGATGTGTTGAAAAATGTAATAGAGAAATTACTATAATTAATGATAAGGGTAAATTAGGAATTAAGTGCAAAATTGTCTCTTGATTTCATAAAGTGAACAAGTATCATTGGACATCCTAAAATAGTATAGAGACCAAGTAAAGTTGGACGGAGGGAGTAATTAATTAGGCTCTCGAGTAACAAAAAAGAAAGTTATTCTAATCTTTTACGAAATGCCAGATTTTGGGTTTTTGTAACCGTCAGAATCCCAAATTAGTGCTTCGTAGTAAGTAGTGACAGCTTCATAGATCAGTTAACATCGAAGAGTCCCAGAATAGAACAAAGTAAAAAAAATAAAATAGCAAACAAAACAACAAAACGTGTGACAAGGTACCTTTGTCTAGTTCAATCAGGTGAAAATTGCCATACTTTGCTTTCGGGCGAATTCAAGATATAGTGTCGGTAAATTTATTTCACGGAAAAAGGTTTAAAATGCTTTGAACTATTAAAATGGTACAAAAATATTTTTATTTTACGAGTATTAGTGAGTAAAAAAAGTAAATGAATGATATTTTTGAACTTAAAAACATTTCATTAAAGAAGATGATATTTTTGGACTCAAAAGTGGATGACAAGGATGTTTTAGGCCCAACAAGTAGATGAAGAGAAATTTTGTATCCCTCTCCCATTTTATTAGGCACAATTTTCTTTTTGATCCATCTCAAAAAGAATGTTACCTTACTTAAATTGGAAACAATTTACCTTTAAAATTCTCTTTTTACCTTAATGAAATGATTCTCAACCACAACAAATATTGTAAGAATAATTTTAGACCACATATTTTAAAAGTTTTCCCTTTTTTCTTAAATACCGTGCCGCCAAGTCAAAGATGTCACATAAAATGAGACCGAGGGAGTATTATTTTCAATAATTCAAGGACATTTTAGCCCTTTTCCGTTTATTTAATGCAACCAAATTATTTTTATTACAGCTTTTGAACTTTTTGCATATGTATATAAATTGTTTAGTTGAACCCATAAAATTCACTTTAAATCTGTCTCTGCTTCGTAGTCAGAGGCGGATATTTAGTTGCAGATTTATAAGTATTCACGAGTTTTTGCTCACACTTTTTTTATGTGTATAAAGAAATATACATAAAAAAATTTGACCTTAAATCAACGTGTGTTTGGTAGGAAAGAAAATGTTTCTTAGAAAATATTTCTTTGAAAAAATAATTATATCTTTTATTGTTTGATAAATAAGTAAAAAATTATTATTTTAAAAATTATTTATACGTAATCTAGCAAAATCATATGAGGGTGAGATGGTGTGGAGGTTCGAGTCACTTATGCAACTTGTTTTCCTGCATTAATTAGAGAAATCATTTTTTTTCAATGAACTTTTTTAGAGAAAATATTTTGACTAACCAGACATTAAATTTTTAAAAATATTTTCCTTCCTAACAAACATTTTTTGTATACTATTATTTGAAGCTATTATAAGAACCCGTAAGTCTCAAATTCTCAATTACAAATTACGGATTTAGCTTAGCCTAGTAATTTTGGTCAAAATTCTACGTTTATCTCAAGAAATCTCTTGAATATATAAAACTTATACTAATTTATATTTTGATAATTCAAATAAACTGTATTTCTAAAATTTATAAATTTCAAATTCTGATTTCGCCTCTTCATCTCTGGCTCTGTACCCCAGCATGAAAGTATACATTATAGGGATTCTTTGGTGCATTGTGGACTAGGACTTGGTGCAATTTTCTTGCGGATATTGTGGCATAAATTTGTATAATCTTAGCTAAAGTTGCAAAGACTAAATAACTAGATAAACATGGAGTAGTTTGATTTCACTAACAATATTTAAAGCAGTGATGTTGTTTAGTCAACACATGGTCTGAGCTGGTTACCAATGTGTGCATTGAAATTATAGTTGTAGGAAACCTCAATGTCAAAATGCTTTTCAGGCTGTTATAGACTTTGATATGATGTCTTTAGTCACTTTATTACATAAATCAAAATCTCAGTTATTTGGAATGAAAAAAATATAAACAGATGCAGCCTGTATTGTATTAGGTTTGTCATTTGTCTTGAAACTTTATGCTGTTTGATTGTGTGGAGAAAATATATTAATTTCATTTACTGGATAATCCGTAATCAGTGGAAGACTTTCTGGGAAAATGATGGATAAGACCTCTAAATCTCCGAGTTAGATATGCCGGGTTCTCATGTCTGATTTTTTTTTTTTTTAAAAAAAATGTGTTTTCTTGGTCAACAATATTCACTTGACTCAACTACCTCATAGGAAAAATAGTAACTCCAATAACTACACGCTGAGCACATGAACTTTTCGATTCAAGATAAGGTTGCTTATAATAGATTTTTACGGTCGGATTTTTGCTCGAATTCTGCAGTTGTCTTTTTTTTTTTTCCCCTTAATTGACTAGTACAGTTTGTAAGGTACAATCTTGTTCTATATCAACCCTTTGAAGGTAATATATTTAATGTTTTACAAAATGTATTGGTAGTTAATACTTTCTTTATTTTATTTTAGACAATTTGTAATTTGATATAGTATTTAAGGAAAAAATAAACTTTTAAAACTTACAGTTTTTAGATATTTATGTGACTGGGGATCATTTCATTAACGGTATAAGAAAATTTTTAAATTAAATGATTTCTAATTATAGTAAGGTAATTTTTTTTTGAGATAAACTCAAAATGAAAAATATCACATAAGATAGGACAGAGATGATAGTATTTAGTAATCAAAGATAAAATAAGTAAGAAATGATACTTACCTTTTGATCTTTCAAATTAGAAAAGTGAACATGAACATCTATTTTAGAGTACTTTAAATCATGTTCAACTTTCAGGAGATAATGATAATATCCAATTCCAACACTACTGATAGGATTATATATACCAAAGAAATATATATATATATATATATCACATGAAATTCAATCAAAAGAAATGAAAAATAATCTTGTTATCCACAAATTTAAAACTTGGTTCTTTGAGTTGCCCATTCATTTTTTTTCTTGAGTTTTTTACATTGAAATTGACAATTCAAGCTCTTAACAATCTAATACCTAACATTTTTGTTTTTTTAAATAACAGATAATATTCGGATCAATTGAAGTTCTACCTACAACTATTTTACCAAATGCTATCTACTAGCTCTTATGTATGATAGGATAATTCAGCCCATCATAATTTTAAGCAAATAAAAAGGAATATTACTTGAACATTTTGTATCTCTATTAAAATTTAAACGTCCATCTCTTATAATTTTTACCTGTTTTATCAATTATTTAGCCTCAGCGTTGAGTGAAACAATGTAATAAGACTGAAACGGACAGGAAGACAATTGTTGAGACAGGATTAACGAATCTGATGAAGTGGATAACATTTGATGGTTCCAGTTGTTTTCCATATTCTTTTTTTTTTTAAAAAAAAAAATTAATCTTACTCTATAGAGAAAGTGCAATTAAATTAGCCATAATTTCACCAATCACACAAATCGACCCTACACATAAAGTGGATTCAATTTTGCAACGAAATTCCAGAAGGGATTGTTTCAATACCACGCGGCTTCTTCCCGGAGAAAACAAAACCTCTACATTTTTATTGGTCTCAATTTAGCTGTAAAATTTCCTATTTTGATAGTGAATTTAGAAACTTTTACCTTTTCTGGAAAATAAGTAACTTATTTAAAAACTATATAAAAAAGTTCTACAGACCTAAAAAATTGAAAATCACAATCAAAGAATATTTATTTGACTAAAAATTTAAACTATACTAGAGGGAGGAAGTAGTAAATACCAAAAATTATACCATATAAATTGGTATAATTGTACTTGTATTAAAAAATAAAGTGACTATACTATTTTGCCCTTATCTAATATTTATTAATTATTCTTCTAGTTAGTCATATATATCTTTTCAAAGTTATTAACTATCAAGGGTAAAATAAGAAGGACAGTGTTTGTGAAATGACATATGTTAATAATCATTTATTTATAGTAAAGACGACATATAAAAAATATAACTAAAATAAAATTACAGTTATGATATAGTAAATAAATAAAAGTGAATAATATACATCTTTATGGTCCCAAGCGAACAGTTGAAGAAACTTTATCAGTTGGTCAGCTTAATTTAATATTGGACCTTTTCTTTTAACTCCCAAACCAACCTTTTAGCCCCTCTATTTATTCTCCACGATTGCAAGTATCTTCATTTCCTAACTAACTTCGTTACTCAACCAAACACAGAGAACTTTTTTTTTGTGTGAGAGTCATTTTCCCTTCTTCTTAATTGGTTCATTTCTCTTCAGTTTTTCTAGTGTTAGTAAAACACTAATTTCATTAGCACTAACTAAACTGTCATTCCCTCCCCTGCAGGTTAAAATATGGCTCTTTTAGGTCTCCTTTTAATCGGAATTTCCCTCATGTTTCAATCAGCCCATAGCTATGGTGGCTGGATCAATGCTCATGCCACATTTTACGGTGGAGGAGACGCTTCTGGAACTATGGGTACGATAATTTTTTAACTTAACACTAACTTTTTGAAAAAAAAAATTAAGTTGGAGTGTCAAAAGTTACAGTGTTTATAATGACAATTTTCCCAGGCGGGGCTTGTGGATACGGAAATTTATACAGCAGTGGCTACGGAACGAACACTGCCGCGTTGAGCACTGCTCTGTTCAACAACGGTTTGAGCTGTGGAGCATGTTTTCAGCTAATGTGTGTAAATGCGCGGCAGTACTGCCTGCCGGGCATTATTACAGTTACGGCAACAAATTTCTGCCCTCCAGGGGGTTGGTGTGATCCTCCAAACCATCATTTTGATCTCTCTCAGCCTATTTTCTTGCGCATTGCTCAATACAGAGCTGGCATCGTTCCTGTTGCCTACAGAAGGTAATTTATTCCTCCAAATTTACCTTTTTCCATTTTGGAGTCATTCCTACCTTTATCATCTCATATTTATGCTTTATTTAACATAATTCACGTGTCGAAATACTTTCTTTTGAAAAATCCAAGTTTATCCATCTATTTTTTACTATGGTAAAATTACTCTGTTATACTTTAGATCGAAGGTCAAGGTCAAGTGCCTAACTAACATTTGGTGGAATCTGTGTACAGAGTCCCGTGCAGAAGAAGAGGAGGAATAAGATTTACAATCAACGGACACTCTTACTTCAATTTGGTTCTTGTGACAAATGTTGGAGGTTCAGGAGATGTACACTCAGTGTACATAAAGGGTTCAAGAACTCAGTGGCAAGCAATGTCGAGAAATTGGGGCCAAAATTGGCAGAATAACGCTTATCTCAATGGCCAAAGCTTATCATTTAAGGTCACCACAGGCGATGGTCGCACTGTTGTTTCCTACAACGTAGCACCTACTTCTTGGTCCTTTGGCCAGACTTATAGTGGAGGACAGTTCCGTTAGAAACAAGAAAAATCATAATTTTCAACTATACTATTACTTACTAAATATATTTAATTATAAGAGATTGGCCTTAATTTGTCGGCTTTATTCACCATGATTTAAGAAGAAAGAAATATCTGGGACAAGAGCAATTTGGCACTTTTTGTCCATTGTAAAATTGGCCATTCAATTGTGGAAGTAAAAGAATTGATTTGGCCTAATTTTTTGGTTGGGGAGATTATTAACGTTTAGTGGAGAAGCAGTTGTGAGCTTTGGCTACCCAACTTATAGCATTACAATATTGTGTGCATAGAAGGAAAAGTTATCTACTTTTTTTCTTTTTTTTTTTTTTACTGTAAAAGAGCTAAGCACTAGTTATGCTATGTATGTATGTACCAATTGTCTCTAGTTATTTGTTTGTAAGAAAATGTTACTATAATAATAAAAGGAAATCCCAAGTTGTCCTAGGTGCAATGTCCTATAAAGGTCATTATCTACACAATTTCTTAAAGGTTACTATGTCTTCATACTTTTTTTTACATTCATAAATACAAAAGGGTATCTATTACATAGGCATATAAGATAATTTTAATTATGTAAATATTTTATTTTCATTTCAATTTTCACGATGTCTCGATCTCGAAGAAATTGATCTAAGATACATAATTTCGCTGTCCATCTCCCTTCCCCTTTTGGGAGAGGGTGAGAAAGGTAGAGAAAGTTGAAATGGAAGAGGCACATTAATTGGTCCTCTTAACTTATTTAAGTAAAATGAAGTGGGCATAGTTGTTACCCTATGATAATAATGATACAACACTCCCCCTACTAGAAATTATTTTTTCACCTTATTCCTAAAACAGAATATAGACACCAGTACAAGGGAAAGTTGGATGAACTCATAGGTCTTTCACCATCAAAAAGTGTACCTGGGATTCACAAATTTACATAAAAGAACACTTCTGATAGAGGTAGCAATAATATGCTGTTCAACGTGGAACTTCACATACACAAATACAACTTTAGAAGAGTCCATATCAATGCATTTACAGAATAAATAATATTCTTATAAGGGCTGAAATCAAATCGAGTCCAGGAAACTTGCAACTTGTCTGGACGGTGGTTTTTTGTGGTATGGTATGGTAAGTAAGAGAATCGGACTTGTTTTGATTGTCTCTTTAATTATATGATACACTTTTTGAAACCAACAATTTGGTACGTTGTTTATTTATTTTTTGCAATAATATCCTTATGTAATATAAAATAATTTTAACATATTCTTTATTCTCAATTAAACTTTATTCTAATATATCTATTACTTTCATAGTCATATTACCCATTCTCCTCCGCATAAACTTTTAATGGTTCTCTTTTCCATTCATTCTTCTATCCCATGTTTCAATTATTTTTTAATGTTCATTTTTTGTTTTCCTTATTTTACATATTCGACTTTGGGTTATAAGTTTATGTAATTGGCTACTATTTTTAAAAAAATACTTTTTAATAATAAATATTGATAAATTAAATATTTGTAATAATTAAAAGCATTTTCGCAAATTTATCATTTATCAAATAATATCACACAGTCAAATCAAACAACAAAATTATCATTAAACAATAACAAACATTATATTATCTCTTACTACGTCATACCATACTCTAACATACCATGAAATGATTGTTCTCCTCTTCTTAAATGACAAATGGTCTTTGTTTAGAGAGAGATAGACAAAATATATATATCTAACAAACTATACACATGTATCTAATTAAGAGTTTAGGTATATATAAAGTGTATATTATATACATCTATTGGAAAAAATTCTGATGCTAACAAAATTGAAAGAAATTTGAAAATTTTGAATTGTTTTTACTGTATCTAGAGTCAGTCTTCATGTATCTGTCAATTATGCACATATATTTGAGTAAGATTTTGTGAACAGGACTTCAATTATGTACCAAAATTATATCCCGCGAGTGTATCTAAACATGTTAATGTATCTATCAAGTATATACATGTTTCTGTCATATTATGATTCTTTGTATCTAGAGAGATATATGAATGAGTTTAAGCTTATTAATAGTATATGTATTTGAGATCATTTTAATTACATAAACAATCTCATATATCGGAGGTAAAATAAATATAATACTATCCGTAATCATGCAAACTAAAGGAAAGAAAAGTAATTAGGTACTAAATAAGTGAAATTTTTGTCATTTATCCATATTTTATTTGAATGATTATGGCGAGAATGGGAAATTAGTGATGTAATTTGACATATTTTATATTATGATTTTAATTTTGTTATAGAAAAAAGAAACTCATTTTATAGGTTTAAAATTAAAAACTTGAAATAATCTAATGGATTAATCCGAAACCACACTTAAGAAAATTGTTCCAAATTAAACTTAATAATTCAAAATCTTAATTTCTTGAAGATGTCACTTCTTATGATTATTTGAGTTGATATATTAAAAATAGCATGCATTACATAAAATTTTTTAAAAATATTTATTTATAAAGATACATTTCTCAAATATAACAAAAAAGATACAAAGAAAATTTTTTGAAGGGCACCTAAATCTTGATCTTCTTACTTTACTAATATATAAAAATCTATAATATCAGTAATACATCTTAATATACAATAAAATATATAACTCATGAAAGTATTAATTATATATAGCATAAAAATAAGGTACACTGAATCAATGGCATGCATTTGTTTATTTACTAATAAACTTTACCAAATAATCCCTACTAGTCTAAAGTAAAATCAATCTAACTTGATAAATTGGTAAAAAAAAAAAAAAAAGGGAGAACCCATAAAAATGACCCTCAACTTGGCAAAACTTTTTAACTTGGAACTTAAATTTTCATAGTGCACAAATACGACCCTCAACTTGGCAATTCCTAAATAAATAGGCACAGACTGCTGACATGGCATAGTGAGTGTATTACACTCTGC
>JAABOM020000049.1:24159373-24177598 GCA_011800125.2 Solanum clarkiae | reverse complement strand
ATATATTACTATCATGAGGTAGTAATAAGGTCTGCTATATTTTACCCTTCCCAAATTTTACTCGTAGAATTTCACCAAGTATATTATTATTATTATAATATTTAAAAATATTATAATAATTTTAATTATTTACGATAGCTTATATATTCGTGAATGACATTGAAAATTGACCCAAACGGATATATGATGGAGGCTACAAAACGTGCTTACGCAGCCGGCTTTAAATTTCACTTCTAGAAAACTTCAGTTTAATGACTTAAAATCACATTATCTTAATTTCACATGGGACCAAACTCGAAAAAACCTAGAATATAAACAATAATAATTGTTGATGATAAGATAGAGCTGACAAGATTACCTTATCGCATTATTACATGAAAACAATACCAAATTTTGTATCTCTTTTAATTATTCTATACTATCTTCAAGCTAGTCTCTTGTATTGCATGAAGAATCTTAAAAGCACACACATATAATAACATTACGTACGAAAATGAGATAAGATTGTTTTAGATTGTGGATCACATTCTACCTAATACTAATACATATGCAAAGGTTGGTAAGTATATATGAATGTATATATCAATTCTTATTAAACCGATCAACGTATATTAATTGGGATTTATTCCACGTACTTGCATTTAATCCACATATTTTAATTAATGATGTATAGATAGCTCTCACAATGTTTACTAAACAATCGAACTAATTCCACAAATAATTCTCACACAATATGAAGCTTGTCACACACAATTATTATACTTAGAAGAGAAACATATTTATTTACAACCTAACAATATAATTAAGTTTCCTTTTGCACAGTCAATAAGATGCTAAATTTTCATTTATCCTAGCAAATTCATAATACTCATTAGTCTCCATCTGCTGAAGATGTGTAGCAGCACTGTTTGTTTGAAGGTTTAACGAGGCCAATATTAGTATATATTACCAATCATACTAATTATAAATGAGTTTAAACTATATGCACCGTCAGTATACAAGATTTTTTATACCATCAGGTAAATTTAAAGATAATTACCATAATATTTTCAAGTAATATTTATAACTTTTGAAAAGAATATAAATTTAGAAAAACATTAAAGGTAATTTGCATCCTAATTATAGTATAATTCAAATTCCTTCCTAATTTTTAGATTTTCTTCTTTTCTTATCTTTTCTTTTTATTTTTATTAAATTATTTTGTTCATCTTTTATTTTATTTAAAAAAAACCTTAATTTATGACATTCATATTTATAATAATAATAACAATAATAATAATAATATGTAATCAAAAAGAAGATTTGAAAGAGATGGAAGATGTAGGGAGTTGTTCAAGAATTTTTTCGTCTTATATGAAAAATACAACAATAGAAAAATGAAACAAATACTTCAAAAAATACTTAAAAAATACCAATAAATTCTAGAATCAATAAACAAAATAAAAAAAATATATAAAAAAAGGTTAGCTTTGATTGTAGATATAAAAATGCAATTAATTCTTATATATTGAAAAAAGAATGTACAAAAGACTACACAGAACGAGAAAGAAATGAATATATATGCTTGTAGAATAATTAAAAAAAGATATTAGATTGCAGTGGAAGTAGAAGAAGTCAATAAAAAAATTCAAATTATTTGTCAAAGAGGAAAAAAGAGGATAAAACGGAGAAAAGTAGAAAAGAAAGAAAAAAATAATAACTATATTTTATTTTTTTAAAATATAAATAAATAAATACTATAAAAAATAATTTCTTGATAACTTACAATAATAAGTCAATATTACCTGATGGCGTAAAGATTTGAACTGACAAACTTAAACTCATTATAAATTAGAAAAGCAAGTGAGCTTTTGGAAAGCAACTCCTTTAGTCTGTTTGGCTAAATTTCTGGAAAGTCATAAGTGCTTTTTTCCTTCAAAATAAATGCTTATTTTGGGCTTTGGAGTAACTCTTCTATTCCTGTAAGAAAAAATTGAGAAAAAAAAAGGAAGAAAGAGAGAATTCGTTAAAGCAGGGGTAAATTTCACATATGGTTATTAACCATAACTTTTATCATAAAAATCACACAATCTAAAAATACTAACTTTTGGTGAACAAATTTGTCTTACACATTCTTTTTCTTTTTTTAAAAAATAATTAATAATTTTTTTAATATTTTACTTTTCTTTATATGAGTTTTAAATCAGGATATGTCAAAACTTTTTAATTGAATTCTTATTTGTTAGATTTTTTTTAGAAAAAACAAAAAAAAAGTTATTCATGAGAAAGAAAGTATTTTTAGATAGTAGGTTTTTTTGTGTACTTAAAATTAATTTAGTGTTTTCCTCTAAAAAATGGATAATTATGTGCCTTTTATAAGAAAAAAATAATAATTAGGCGACCATGTAAAATTTGAATTTGCCTTCTCTCCATTACACTTTTTCTTAATTTCCTCAAGTACATACTTAGTACATATTTAGATAAATGACATGTGTCATATTTAAAATCTAAAGCTCTAGATTATAAAGCTTCTTAATCATAGTTAAAAAAAACAAGGAAGGAAAAAAACACCAATTTTAGTAAGAAAAATCTTATCTTTCACTAATTTTATTTTCTCATTATCATCACTTTAATTGTATGTTTTGATTTTAAATATAATTTATTTATTTAATTAATTTAAAATTTCGATTGAATCAAATCAAATTATGAATATCCTTAATGAAAAGGTCATGAAAGACAATACAAAATACACAAAAATAACTCGAGATAATCTCAAAAAATTTAATACTAAAAAATAAATTCCAAATCATGTTTTCTGGATTACTTTAATATATATACACATACAGCAAAATGAGTATTTATATAATTATACCAAAATGAAAAAAATTGATCTCGTTTTTCACTTAATATTTTGTTGTTTTACCCATGTTTGATTTCATTATATCCTTTACGTTTGGTTTTATTTTGTTAGAGAAAGAAAACAGAGAAAAAAACAGAAAGTATTCTTAAACTTTATACTAGGAAAACAATATTAATTGCGATGTACAATATATATCATGAAAATAATGATATTAATATCGAAATAAAATTTGTGAAAGATGAGATTTTTCTTATGAAAATTGATGATTTTTTTCTTACTTATTTTTGACTATGGTTAAGAGGCTTATTAAATTAATTTAATCTAAAATTTTAAATTTTAAATATATATTAATGAGGAAATAAAATTAGTGAAAGATAAGATTTTTCTTACTAAAATTTTTACTTTTTTCCTTAACTTTTTTTTTAAAATTTAATTTAAACCATTAAATTTTAAATATGACACACATCACTCATCAAAATATAAACTTGAGAAAATAGGGAGAAAGTGTAATCGACGGAGCAAAATCCGTGAAATTTATTCTTACTTTAAAAAGTAGAAACTAAAAAGAGGCAATTACTCTTCCACTCCTAACTCCTTTCCATAACAGTCAACGTAAGATTACTCATCTCTTTTAATCCTTATTTTAGGGAATCCTAAAAATGGACGCAAAGTAGTTGTCGTCTGTGAGTTGTGACACTTAGAAACTCTTCCACTCTTTTGAATATAATAATCAGAACTGAGAAATTAGAATAATTACACAGCAAATCCGATGTTGAAGTATTTAGAAAATTTGGTCCTAAGCCACAGTCATTCAGAAAATTCACGCTAGTCATGACACGTTTTGAGAGGTAATTTTTGAGATTATGTTTGATTTTAATCAGTTTTGTCTAATTGTTCATTAGATTATCTACATACTTAAATTGAAATTTGACTTAATATATAGAATCTAATTTTTCGAGGAAGAATGTTGAGATGAACCCTTCGCACGCCCCTTAGCTCCGCCCCTAAAATGCATATATGTTGAAGGAGTCATATGAATTGTAAATAAATGGAGTAATGACTCATGATTCCAATGTTTAGTTGAACGTGCCAACTTCTCTTAAGCTTATCTCTGGATGACATTAGTCTTGTGAGTTTTGTTTTTGTTTGCACTCTGAACATATTTCAATTGCTTGAGTCTTGGGATTTGTTTTCTATAAGATAATAGACATGTTTCATTTATGTGAAAGAAAATGGCTCATTTGTTGTGAGTTTAAGGTCTTCTGATCCGAAACTCGTGTCTTGACTAGGGAGAAGAAGTTGAGTCTTAATGGGGACAACGAAGCCTAAACTGCTCAATGATCTCGTAGACTTGGAAAACATACCGATTGAACAAGTTTTTGAGAATCTGAGATGTGACAAGGAGGGTCTGTCTTATACTGATGCGAAAGAGAGGTTGTCCATCTATGGGCATAACAAGCTGGAGGAGAAGACAGAGAGCAAGTTCTTGAAATTTTTGAGATATTCATGGAACCCTCTCTCACGGACTATGGTATTTGTTGCTATCATGGCAATCGTTCTGGAAAATGGAGGAGGAAAGCCTCCAGATTGGCAGGTTTTTTTTGGGTATCATTACATTCCTAATTCTAACTAGCTCAGCATACAGTTGGGCGGTTGATAGAGCTAGCGATATAACAGCTCGGGCCCAATTACCGAAGTTCAGCAGAGTTCTTCGAGTTGGACAGGGAGGATGGTGTGAAGTATACAGTTCTAACCTCGTTCCGGAGGATATAATCAGTATAAAAATGGGAGACATAGTTCCTGCAGATGCTCGTATCCTTGAGTACTACTGCCGAACCAGTCGTGAAAATTGACCAGTCTGATCTGACAGGTGAATCTCATCCTATAACAAAATCACGTCCTGGAGATTGTGTTTACTCTGGTTCAACCTGTCAACAAGGAGAAATTATAAAAGCTGTCGTTATCGCTACAGGAGTTCATACCAGATATAGGAATGCAGCATCTGCCCATGCTGTTGACAGTTCCAACCAAGTGAAATGCTTTCAACGTGTTTCCAAAAGTATTGGAAACTTCTGCATTTTTTTTGTTGCAGTGGTAATACGGTGGAGATCATTGTCACGTACTGTATGCAACACCGTCCATACCGTTCTGGTATTGACAATCTTCTCGTGCTCCTCATTGGTGGAATTCCAATTGGCATGCCACTCATTCTTTTGCTCATAATGAAAAATGGTGTTTATAATCTTGATTATGTAGGTATAAAAAGAATGATAACCATAATCGATTTGGCTTATATGGACTTGCTTTGTAGTGACAAGACAAGGACCCTAACACGAGGCATGCTTGAAGTTCAAAGAGACCTTATTGAGGTTTTTGCCAACGATATCAATAAAGATACCGTTGCTCTGATGGCAGCTCGAGCCTGTAAATCAGAGGAACGTGCTAGAATTGCCTGGAGTAAGCTTACTCCTTCCTTACTGTCCAACTGACAAGGAGACATCACATACTTATCCGGATGACAAAGGAAAAAAGCACAGGGTCAGCATCGGTAAACCAGAACATATCCTAAATCATTATGCACATAACAAGTCAGATTTAGAACATAAAGTTCATTCTGCGATTGACATGTTTGCTGAGAAAGGTTTGCAATCAATCGCTGTGGCATACCAGGAATTTCCCTCAAATATTGAACATAGAGTTCATTCTGCCATCGACATGTTTGCTGAGAAGGTTTTGCACTCAATTGCTGTGGCATTCCAGGAAGTTCCGTCAGATATAAAACATACTGTTCGTTCTATGATTGACATGTTTGCTGAGAAGGTCTTGCACTCAATCGCTGAGGCATACCAGGAAGTTCCACATGGAGCAAAGGAGAAATCTGGGGGTCCATGGCAATTCATCGGTATTGTGCCTTTTGTTGATCCACCAAGAGATGATTGCGCAAGCTCAATCACGGAATTGTTGAAGTACGGAGTGAATGTTAAAATGATTACAAGGGATCAACTGGTAGTTGGAAAAGAAATTGGGCGTCGTGTGGGTATGGGAACAAATATGTATCCTTCATCTGCTCTGTTGGGACATAATAGCGGGCAAGATAAATCAATTGCTGCTGATAATGATTTATCAATTGATGAACTCATAGAGAAGGCTGATGGTTTTGTTAGCTGTGTCCTCCCTGAGCTCAAATATGAGATAATAAAGCACTTGCAATCTCGGAAACATGTATGTGGAATGATTGGTGGTGGTGCGGATGACGTTCCTGCTTTAAAGAAGGCTGATATCCGGATAGCTACTCATGGAGCCTCTGTTATGTTGAAGTAGGTCTTAGGCCTAACTCACACCCCAAAAGCTAGCTCAAAGGGAGGAGGATTGTCTAAGCCTTATAAGGAGACCACCCATCCCATTAACCACCAATGTGGGACTTTGTGTCTCAACAGCCTCTGAAGCGGCTTGCAATGCTGCTGACATTGTCCGTATGGATCCTGGTCTGAAATACTTCTGTCAAGCTATTTTGGCGAGTCGATCAATCAGTATGACAATGAAAAGCTACATGGTATATGTTGTTTCAATTGCAATCAATAACGTGCTTGGTTTTATGCTTTTGGCTCTGGTCTGGAAGTTCGACTTTCCACCCTTTAAGATGCTTTTAATCACAATGGTCAATTGGGTGATCACTTTGGGAGCATCAATAAACAGGGCCAAATCATCTCCGCTGCCTGTAAATTGGAGCTTGTCCGAGATTTTGACCACTGGAATTGTCCTTGGTAGCTACTTGGCAATGTCGACAGTCATATTCTTCTGGACAGCATATGAAACCAACTTTTTTCGACTCGAGAAGACAGCCATGAAGCTTGTATCAGCAGTTTTCCTTCAAGTTAGCATTAACAATTATGTGCTAATATTTGTCACGAGGATTGGAAGAGTGTTACCTGGTTGTAATATTCACGTGTTTCTTTGCGTGTCTTTTCAACTGACTGTCACCATGCATGTTGCAGAAGTCGAAGGAATTGGCTGGGGTTGTGCAGGAAAAATCTGGATCTACAACATGGTCTTCTACGCCCTTCTTTATTGCATCAAGTTCTTCAATCAGCGCTCGCGCAAAGGATTTTTGAAAAGCACACTGTGATTGCAAGTAGGTTTAATTTTCATCATATAAACTGATCTTTTACGATAAAAGAAGAGAAAAATATTAAAAACACTCTTAAACTTGGCACAAGTTATTAGTTTCGTTCCCATAGTGTTAAAAACACCTTCTTCTTGACTAACTGAACTTAATTAAATACACCTCTGATCTTTGAGGATGAGTGAGATATACCCTTTAAGTTCTTGTCAAGTTAATTGAAACTTGTGACAGATCAAGAATGTATTTTAATTTAATTAGTCAAAATAGTTCAAGAATGAAACTAATAACTTACACTAAATTTAAGAATGTTTTCAATTCTTCTCTCGTAAAAGAATAACAGCTTTGTTTGTTGCATTACCTTGTTTTCTCCAAGTATCTGGTTTTTGGTCATAACCAGGTGTAATGGTAACATGCCAAATTAAATATGATTATGTAATTCTCTTTCATCTCATATTAATAGAATTTTTAATTTTTTTTTTAAGGTTCAAAATAATTGAATTCTTCAAATTTCGAGATGAATATTTGAATCTTTTTTCATATTCGCTCTTTCATTCATTGAAGTTTTATATTATCTAGAAGATAAATTACAATATATATTTATTATTTTACAAAGGACAATACTAGAAAGTATGGTGTAAATTTTATCTTTGAATATGTTTTTAATATGTGTGCATTCACTTTGTAAGATTAAAGTCACCAAATTTAAATATTCATCTTGAATTTTAGATAATTAAATTATTTTAAATAATAAAAAATATCTTAAAAAATTAAATTAATATTAAATAAAAGGAAATTTTATATTTTAAGAAATGTGCAAAATTCAAAATGGATAAGTCAAAGTAAACCGAAAGGAGCAGTGGCAAACTTCGTGCTGGTACGAAAATTTTTTGGAATATCAATATGGCTTGACATAGTTTTTGAAAAATCAGCTCTTTATATTTTTTAAATTCATGTTGTCTCCTATTAGTTATTCATTTTCATCTTTATATGCCTATTAAGAAATTATAAATCAGAAATGTAATTTTATTATTTCGTTTGTTTAATTTTTACTAGTCATATTTTGATTTGATATATCATTAAAAAAATAATGATTGACATGATTATTTTACCACATCATCCTGATTAATCGATATTTAAAATCAGATCTTGAAAAATGATTTAGAGAATATGCTAAAGGTAAAACATGAAAATAATAATTGTATTTTTTTGATATGTTAAAAATAATAATTAAAAGTGAAAAATTATTTTTGAAATAATAGATAATAAAAATGAACGAAGAGAATAATTTATAGAGAAACTTTTTTAGAACTTTACAAACATGTTTATACTTTAAAAGTAAAATTAATTATAAGAATAAAATAAAAAAATTATTAATTTTATCTTGATTTTATAAATTAACAAATAATTTAAAACAATTAACACGAGGTGGAGGAAATAATTAAGAATGTCTAAAGAAATGAATTTTAACAAAAGCTTTTGACGGGAAGATATGACATAAAGGTGAGTGCTTACTTGGGTCATCCTATAACGTTTTTCTTTTCACTTCAAATTTAGAAAGTCATAAAGTCACCCACAAATATCCAAAGATTTATTTAGCACCATTAAAATCATTGACAAATTGTGATGGTACAACAACCAATTTGTCATGGATTTTAGTTTGAAATTTATTTTCTCCCATTTCGTCGTGCCTGTAGACCAAACTAGCCTCTATTTTCAACTTTGATTTTCCTTATTAGTTCACGTCACGGCTTTGTTTGAAGACTTTAGACAAGAATAGTAGTACTCTTACACTGGTCAAAGTCACCATCATCAACAACATACTTTTCAATTAGTTACTGTCGTCCAAAATACTTACTCTATTTTACAGATGTACTGTGCAACACGGGAGTAAAAATTTTTCGCCGAGTAGATTCAAAGTAGGAAAAGTTTCACATTTACTGCATACTAAAAATAGTTCAAGTCACCACCAAAAGATGTGGCAGAACGGATGAGACTGCTCATTTCTTAAATAGAGATTTCAGATTCAAGTCTTGAGTATGAAAAAATATTTGATAAAGAGAGGTTCCTTCGAAATGGCGGCCTAGTAGTTTAAATATATAATAGTTAGCTCTATTGAGAGTTTTAGATGCCGATGAAAAATTTAAATAAAGTAAGATAAAATAACACTCATCCCCATCCCAATTTATATGAATTAATTTGACTTGAAATAGAATTTAAGAAAGAAAGAGAGAGAGAGGGGGTGTTTTGAAACTTAGGTCTAAAATACTCCATCCATCCAATAATAGTTATCTATTGATTTGGCATAGAGATTAAAAAGTAGAAAAGTTAGATATAAAATAATAAATTATTTATTAATTGTTATAAATTAAACAAATATTATTGCATATTTCAAAATAATAAATTATTTATTAATTATTATAAATTAAATAAATATTATTACACATCTCAAAATAGTATATTAAATAAATAAAGATGGATAAAGAAAATAAGTCATAGATTTTAGAGTATTGATGGAACATGACGGAACATTCATTTGCGTTAAAATAAATATTTTCAATTAAATTATTATTCAATATAAAAATATGTAATTCTATTTTAGATTAACTAAAAAGGAAAATAAATAAGGATGTATAAATAGGAAGGGTTACAAAATATCTAGGAGTGAGATGAAAATTGTCAACCTTCACTTTTAACCATGGAATTGAGTCGGGTCATTTTGATGAGTCATGTCATGGACTACATATGGCCCATTTAAGTAGTTTATAGCCCACTAGAACCAGAAAACGAAAAAAGAAAACTTAAATTTGGAGTCCACCATTCATGTGAAGGAAGTTAAACACTTCAAATCTATTGTCCTCTTTGATGACCGGCCAAAATTTCAATTTTCATCAGATCTCCTTAATCTGATCCTCAGCTATCAGTCTTCTTTCTTCTGGATTACTTCAATCTTCTAACTTTATCTGATTATAAATTCCCATTTGACTATCCATTGATATTCCAACGGTTTAAAATTTCTTCATCCAATTTGGGAAGATTGGTCGATCTGATTTCTTCAATCTTCATTCAAGACTTTACTCTTTTTATTTTCAGGTAAAATCTTGAAATTTTTGACCCAAATGGTCTGTTTATATAGCTCAATTCCTCCAACAGACCCAAAATTAACCAGGGCAAAATCCAAGAATTTAAGTGTCCCCTTTTCAAAATTGAGGCAAATCAATCAGCTGGACAATAAAAAAAACATGCCGTCAAGTGATTGTGAACAGCCTCACTCTGCTATCATTGATGTGGTGATGTTGATTGCCGTGATTGGTGCTTCTGGGGTTTTGTTGTATCCGTACATAAATCTTGTGATGCGTATACTGTTTGAATTTTTCCAAGATGTTTCTGATGTGCTGAAAGAGGAATTTTTGCGGGCTCCAATGGTGTTTATTTGTCTAGGACTTAGCATGTTTTTTGCTGTACTTGCTCTTTTAGCAGTGACAGTATGTACAACAGGCAAAGGATGTGGGAGGACAGGTTGTCGTCGGCTTAAGAGAGCTGCTGAATTTGATATACAGATAGAGACAGAAGATCGTGTAAAGAAATCAAATCTCAGCCCCAAAAATGGAAGAGTTAAAAAGGGGATATTCAGGTTACCTGTAGATTACCATCAAGAATTGGAAGTTGAACTTAAAAGAATGGCTCCGCCTAATGGTAGAGCTATTCTTGTGTATCGAGGCAGGTGCGGTTGCTGTATAGGTACAATGGAAGTGTCTGGACCAAGGAAGACCGGAAAGTTTAAGAAATAATTATAGGAAGCATATTTTGGATACTGTAATAATCAGATGATGATGCCTTTTTGGTGTGATCTTATCTGAAAAGTACTAGACCCTTTTATAAGCTTATATAAATGAGTAGAAATGATTACAAAGAACAGGAAAATGTAGCAGGGGAATCTGCCTTTTCGGCTACCATTATAGTGTATTATTTGGGCCACAGAAGATGTGCTTTGTCTGACATTGTTGGTTAAGAATCGTATCTATGGCTACTGCTGTTTTACCGGTATGTCTATCCCCAATAGTTAATTCATGCTGACAAGTCCTATAGGTTCTGTTTATTTATGGTTTAAGTATCCTCCTTCTGAAGCATTAGGAGTGCTTTATATCGCCTTCTTGCAAACTGATTTTAGTTGTTTCTTTATCTGTTGTTATTTGCTTATATTGATGGCTACATCCTGCAAATTAGGTTCCAAGGAATAGTCAGAAGTTCAGTAATCAGTCTTCAATGTTTAGTACTTTCTCGAGCTGTTCTAAAATATTTAACATCAGATGATCATATTGAAGTTGCTCGAATTGCCTAGATACGTCAACTACTAAAGTTAGCAAGGAATGAAACTATTTTCCATGTACATAATTGATGTGTTGAGACTAGGGTCTATCGGAAACAACCTCTCTATCCTATAAAGGTAGGGTAAGGTGTACATTGTATCCTCCCTAGACCTCATTTGTGGGATTGCACCGAGTATGTTGTTGCAATTGTTGTACATAATTGATGTTCTTGTTATGGTAGTTTAGCTCAATTAGTTCGACATTTTTTCAGTTTGTTGTGCAACCGATATATGATGGCCTAAACTGCTTTGCACGTTTTTATATCCTGTAAATTGCCTTTTCCTGATTCTACCAAACAAATTGCACATTTACTCATCTGTTCTTCTTCTACGATTTCAACAATTGGTAGTGCCTCTATCAATTCCTGTGTCCCCGGTGGTGGAGGCTCGTCCTCATTCTCAACGGTTAAAATCCAAGTACCATCAGAGTGAGATCTCGGAACGAAAACATCGCATGGTAAAATAAAGTGCTTGGTATAGGATGCATGAGTGTATATATAGTGTATATTCTCGAACCTAGTTCTAGTTGGATTGGGAATAGAATGCTTTTAACAACACTAATTATAAACCAACATTTAAATTGAAATTTAAATGGGCGTTTGGTTGGCAAATGAGGAGTAACTTATCCCGTGACTAATAAATAGTGAAGGGATAAGTTATCCCTTATAATAGACGGTATAATAATCCCATCACAATTTGTGATGGGATAAATTTATAAAATGACAAAACTAACCTTCTTTTCTATCATTTTTGACTTCCTTTTTATCACTTTTTGACTTGTGTATTTGCAACACATTGCAGCTTGGCATAAAATATCCTTGTAGATAATCTAGAGAATATTCAAATCAAGTCGACATAATTAAGTTGCAATGTTTTTAAGTAGTAGTAGTAATTCTTTTGAACTCTTACTGCTTGCAATAAGTATTTTATAAGTTCTCTTTAGAAAAAAAAATAGTACTAATGTGTCTTTGATTACCCCCCCCCCCCCCCAAAAAAAAAATCCCCCTTATACAAAAAAAAAAAAAAAAAAAAATAATTAAGCTAAATCAAGTAAATGTTTTGCTTTAAGAATGAGTAATTAAAACTCTAGCAATTGATATTTAAAAAAACGCAATAAAATGACATTTTTGGAAACAAACAATTTATGTTGAGGAAGTATCATATGGATACTATTTTTAGTGAAATAAATCAAACACTCAAAAAAAAAAAAACTATGGATGCTATTTTTAGTGCAATAAATCAAACACTCAAAAAAAAACTATTGTCAAAATAACTTATCCCAACATAACTTATATTTAAATCAAACAACCCGTAGAGTGTATATTAGGAAACCTAATTCTGGTTGGATAAGGAATAATATACTTTTAACAACACTAATTATAAACCAACATTTAGAATTAAGGGTGCCTGATGGTATAATTTTGGTACGGTGGTTATTCTATGAATTTATATCATATGAATTCTTCGGTAATTTCATTGTCTATAAATTAAAATTTGATTTTTCAAAATCTTTTTAAACCTCTTGGTTTTTATCGGATATTATTTTAGTTCGATTAATTTTTAGTAGTGTAAATTGAAAATGTTCTTTAGGAAACACGCTTTAACTTACTTGATAAGTATTCATTTATTTATCAAATGTTTTCTAGTTCTTTTTATTTTTGACAATCAAAGAAGGACAATTTTTTTTTTATTATACATCAATTTTAACAGTGATTTAATATATTTAAAAAATATAATGAGTAAATATGATTGAAACCTTATCAATCCTATATATATAAAAAAGGATTGGCAACTCGTCTACTTGGTGCCACCAGAGGCCACCAATCCCTTTTTCCTTACAATTATACCCTTCTCTTCTCTTGCACCCTAAGCACCCCTCAAACTCGCCTCTTCGCCCCTGTTGGGCCTTTTCATATATTGTATCCGTTTACTCATTGGATGCCTCCTGTACTACACTTCCCACTAAAGCCGTACCAGTGTTCTCGACCATTGGCGGTGAAATTTTTGATCGTGAATTGCAATGGTTGGAGCACCGTAATAAACAGGAAGAAATTGCCTGCTTTAGAGGGCCCCAAATTGGCATTAACGTAGTAAAACTAACCAAAGGATCAATGATGCGGCAACATTAGAATCCGATGGCTGCTGAAATTTGAGTAGCAATTCAAGGAGAAGGAATGGTAAGAGTAGTTTGATCGAACACTGAAATCGAGGAGGGGTGCAACAACATGAGGTTTACAGTGGAAGAAGGAGATGTACTATTGTGCAAGGTTCCATCCTATGGCTCAAATGGCTTTCAGCAACAATTCATTTAGGTTTGTGGGGTTTAGCACAACTACAAAGAAACATCATCCTCAGTATCTAGCGGAGAAAGCTTCTGTTCGCCGAACGTTGGACAGGCACATCGTGGAAGCATCTTTCAATGTGACTAACACAACAAGGATCAGATTGGAAAGGCAGTTCCGTTGAGGCTTAAAACGCAAGAATTACCGGATCGGAAAGAAGCCGACGGAAACTTTTAATGGAGATTGATTCACAAACCTCGGAGCTAGAGAGCCTATTCAAGAAAAATTCTAATCTTTCGTTCGCTCATCAAAGGCGTGTACAAAAGGAGTCTATAGTCACGCAGGAAACGTAACTCAGTAGATAGATGAAATTGGAGCAGCCGCACAACATTTGGAGATTACCAATCAACGATCATGAAACTTGCCGTCCTTTAAACGCTCCATCAAAATAGGCCAAATGGATTGATTGTAAGCACTGTTAATGAGTCCAAAGACTCGACAAATATTTCTAACGAGATTATATTACTACAACTACTACAACCGCATTAAGTGTGACAAGATAGGTTGCTGGAAACAAGATTGAAAAGTTTTACATCAGCAACGCATTGTAGCCGAAAGAGAAAAAGTAGAGCATCGCAGTACATTCAGGGGACATTAGCACTTTTTCAAGTCCTTACCTACGTCTTTTTTTTTCTTTGATACCGCTTCCATACGTCTGCCATACATTTCCTATGCAACCACCAACCTTCTATACGTCCCAGCAAATGGATACATATTTCCATCTCCATATTTCATAGGCTACTCCCTATCTTCAACATCATATGCTCTTATGGCTCAGATGGATACGAACCAACATGAATATTCTTCTACTGTTCTTACGTTATTAGCAGTATGCCATATTGTCTTCTCTCGGAAATGGATACAACGAAGAATGACTGGTTGGTTAGGGTCCACGTTTGTCGGATGTGGTAATTTAGAAACTAATGCATTTTTAATATTTTTAAAATTTCAGACTGAACAATTAGTTAACGTGAAGTATTAATTGAACCAGCTTCATAGAAAAGTTGTGCCAAAATTGTGTGATCATTATTAAAAAAAAATCAAACCGGCCAAAAGTAGTGGTGAATATAGACAAGTTTCAACTCAGTTAACAATTACCTCATTCTAGATATCTATAAAAAATACATGAAGAGAATGTTCATATCCCTGAAATGGTTTCTAATTTATTCAACCATACATGAGTCGTTCAAGGATCAATAACAACAATGTATTATCACGTATCCTAATTCCTACCGTTGTTGAATTCGACATTAATGTGGGGAATTGAAAACCAAAATAACTAGCCAAACTCATCTTGCAAATGTGGGTACTGCTTATGCTGAATTGGTGACATAGAGAGTATTGGCTCAAAGTGGAAAAATAATGACACTCAAAGATTGGGAAATATGGCTTATGTTACTATTCTAACAGGACCCAAAAATACTATTTGGCTTATAGAGGATTGAAGAACAACCTCACTTGCGATGTATCCTCGGATTGGCAACAGAAGCCAAATGATTGGCTTTTTAAACTATATTATCGGGCAGATGAATATGTAACAACTTGGAATTTGGAGCCTCAAACATACATCTGCAAATATTGCGGCCCCATCTGATACATGGACAAGAGCAACTACAAATTGTTCGGGGAATAACGGAAATGCTGGATGAGCATAATGTTTAGTCAAATTTGTATGGCAAGGGAAACACATATAGAACGACCAGAATGTATGTTTTGCAAGCGCCTCATATTAGAAAGAACCAAAGATCTGTTCAAAAAGATACAAAAAGAGATTTTTTAAAAAATGATAAAAACGACAAAAAAATAATAGGCTATTGACAGAACAGTTTACTCACTCGAAAAAATGAATATTACCTGCGCGAAGTGCAGACATTTTACCTAGTTAATAGAGATAAAATAATAAATTTGCTATACCGATTATTATTTCTTTAATAAATGTAGCAAATCAAAAATTTAATAATTAAGGGCATCTTATACGTCGCATCTTATACCTACAAATTGGACAGGTTTCATGCATCTCTAACCACCGGTTTAATACAATCTGAGTGATACTGATGCTTACATGGCATCTCTTGAGCCTTTTCCCCAACTTGAAAATTCCACCAAACAAATAACACATTCTTCTTCTTCTTCTTGTACGATTTCAACATATGGCAATGTCACTGTTCTCATCTTATGCTGACGCTGGATTCGTGATCCCTCATTCTGCTCCGCCAGATAGCTTCCGACGGAGGCCGGGCAAGCTCTGGGGATAATTCCCGAGATTTTCTTCTCCTGTTCATCATAACTAATATATTTGATGAACCAATCCAGAAATATATATATATATATATATATATATATTTTTGAATATATATTCTTCTACCTAGTTTTGGTTGGATTTGGAACAGCATAATTTAATAGCCGTAATCCTAAACCAAACGTATTAGGATAGAAACTCCGTCTAGCCTCTAGACCTTTAATTTTACCGCGGTAACTGAGTCCTACTCCAAAACGGACATTTTTTTGGGCACAAAATATTGAAAAAGCATCCTTCCTAAAAATACAGATTAAAACAGATACTTCACCATGAATGGACGGACTGTCCCTTAACGTCCGTCTACTATCCGTTTTGGAAGCGATCACTCACTGCGAATACATGCACGAAAGACTATTTTACACAAACTATGCATCAAACAAATATATGCTTATGAACCTCAGCCCACTCTAAATAACTGTCAATATTAAGATTAAAACAAAATTGTTGATCACAATAAAAAAGACTATTATGGGTAGAATTTTAGTAGCTCAATGATTAATTATTTGAATTGAGTTTAATTTCCTACCTATCTTCTCTATTTATACAAAAGAAAATGTGTACATGTAATTATGCTTAATAAATAGTACTACTTATTTTGTTTTCAATATGAGCAGAACAGTGATTAACACATATATTAATGTATAACGAATTAAGAATACCGTCCTATAAAATTTGCAAAAGATAACGTGTAGCATTAACAGAATATTTAGAAAAAAGAATTTAGTCTTGTCTTTTGACTTAAAAACTTTCTTTTCTCAATTCTTATAGTTATTTGGTAAATTTATATTTATATCTATCTACGTCTGTATCTATACTATATTAAAAGCGTGAAGGTACTTAGAAATGTTGTTTGAACTTTTTGCCCTTCATCATATCCATCCCATGAAGAACTCTCCGGCCTCCCCTTACCCCGCAATGGCGCGGGAGCCTTTGAGGCACTGGGATAATGTTGTTGTTGTATCTATCTTAATTTATCATAATCTCTACAATTTTCTACCTTTTTAAGAAATTACAAAAATTTCTTCACGGATAGTTATATATTTGCAGTTTTCCTAATGTATCCGAGATCTTATAAATGTAAGAAATTTTTGTAATTTGAAAAAAAATAGAAATATAGAGTAATTAGCTCTTAACAATATAACATTTATGTAAAATATACTTAAAATTAATTTGCAAAACTACTACTTGGTCTGTACCACTTGTGAATAGAATTTTCGAAGATTTGTACTTTCCCTTCCCCTGACATTTCACATATATGATTTCTACTCGTTCAATGATGTCATCTTATAATCTTCTACAATTTTAATTTTATGTTTTCATATACTGATTTATCGCTCTTCTTGCTATCCTTAGTCACCAAATGACAATGTAAGCATTCGCCGCATGAAAAATATAAATGTGGAGGCCAAACAGGGATATTTGAAGTATTGAAATATTAAAATTAACTGTATTTGAAACAAGAAATCATGATATTTAGAAATAACATGGTGGGTAACTTAATTATGCCTCTTTTAATTGTTGCTTCGCTTTTCATATTCTGCAACTCAATTTCATACATTGACTTATTGTTAAAAATTATTGTAATTTTTAGTTAAAAGCTATTGATACTATTAATTCATTCTCAAATTTATTTTTGTAGACCATTTGATGTTTTTGAAAACTGCTACTGACTTTATGTGGGGACAAAAAGAGGTATTACTTATAATTTTCACAACTCTTCAACAAACGTTCAATTTACTTAAATTTGGTATTTTACATATTCCAACAAACTGGTATCCTAGGAAAAAGAGTTGCATACTTTTGGCTTTATACACAGATGAGGTACTGAGATCTCATGCTTTACGTATATTGCGTCAATATACTTTCTATGCCATAATTCTTTTATTTTTTCTATACAGATAATGAAAAACCTGCATGGAGCAACCACATTTTGCGAGCTCATTATCAAAAATTCAACTTTTAAAAGTTTATGTCCAGCTGCTATGTTAATATTTGTCTCTTGTATGACATTTGACAAAGCAGTATATGTTAATATTTAACCTAATGATGCCTTTTTGATTTACATTTTAAGAAAGAACCATCCTAGTGCCTTGCACGGGCACCACCATCCTCCTAGTTTTCTTAATAATTAACAACAAATTTCTTTAAGAAACTCATTCTTTAAAATACTTTTAAATTGAGCAACAACAATAACATACCCCAGTGCCTCAAAAGGCTCCCGCTCATTGCGGGGTGAGGGGGGGTCGGATGTACGCA
>JAABOM020000049.1:24124023-24152114 GCA_011800125.2 Solanum clarkiae | reverse complement strand
TCTTGATTATTAAAATTTAAACAAAAAAATTGTTATATCATACTCGACCATCTTCACATCCAAAAAACCAACGACCTAGATTATGTGCAGACCAAGAAATCTTCATTATTGCTCTTTTTCCACAATGACAAAAAATATTAGAATTCATTATTTATCAAAAAAAGTCAAAAATGTGTACAAAAAATGAAAAGATAAATACTTGTGTATTTTTAATAAAAAGAAGAAGAAGAAAGTGTATGTTAATTTGAAAATAAATAGTATATATATATATAGAAATGTGGTAGGGGTAAAAGGATCAAATTACCCACTTTTTTTCATTGAAATGTTCAAAAACTGACCTTTTACGTGCCCCGCAAGTATAATGCACGCACTGTGGCATGTCAGCACCCTGTGCCTACTTGTTCAGGAATTGCTAAGTTGAGGCTCATATGAAAATTTAAGTTTCAACTTAAAAAGTTATGTCAAGTTTAGAATAATTTTTATGTGTTATGCCTAAATATTTAGAAGAATATCTTTCTCCACGAGGGCCACAATAGTTCCGTTAAATTGAATGAATATTTTGTCGGTTTAAATATAAATAATCTCCTCAATTTAGCGAAGGGTCATGATTGTTTCAATTTGACTACAAATTCGTGTCAGAATATTCTGATAACTTTGCAGCCTTGTGTTGCTATCTTTGAATTAGGGTTCTATCCCGCGAACCCTAAAATCCTGTAGCCATGGATTCTCCTGCTCCCAATCACTTGGATATATTCGATATCTATGGCCGATATTGTGGTACAGTTTTAATAAAGTTTCCTTTTCTTGTGGTTTTAATTTCGTGATTTTTGTTTCTCTTTATGGTTTATCATTAATTTAGTGCTACTAATGGACTCTGAGTTGAATCTTGATAACTATTTTGAGTTGTCTATATGAATGGGAAATAAACACTCGGTTCAATTTGGACTGATTTCGTTTGAGTGAAGTTCCATACTTTTGTTTATGATCTGGAAGTTCGGTTATCCATTTAATTAACACCCTTTATGAAGGTCTCCATGTTTTTATGTGATGGTCTTGTCGTTCTTGTTTTGCGTTTACTTAACTTTTCATAATTTGTTGAATATTTCAGAACACTTGGTGTTTATGTAATAAACAAGTCTGGTTTATGTAATTAGTTGGTGTTTTTAACTTATGTTGCTCTGCTTACTGATGGATTTGTTTTGCAGATATAATGTCAGGGGCATATGCTGCCAGGAACCTACAAGATGAATTGCAGAAAGCAAGATTTACAAGAGAGGCATTGAACCAGCTTATGAAATTAGTGGATTCAAGTTTGCATATAAGGCATGTATTTGGTAGGACATGGAACTAACAGCACCTTTTGGGGTCTTCTTTGAAGAGTAGACATAGATGTATTCACACAAACTTTGTAGAATCATGGGTCTTATTAATGCATGCAAGGATTCCAAGAGTCCGATACTATATCTATGTCGGTTACCATACGAGAGTTGCACCAATAGTTTAAGTTTCCGCTTTCCCCTTGAAACATTAATGTGAAACTTGCAAATGCTAGACTGATATCAAATAAAAGTTGGGACTTTACACTAGCTTTTAAAACTAAAACATGCTTATGGCAGTTACACTTTCTGGCTTGCAAAGACAAAGGTCTGATGGTTGAATGGGTTCCAACAGATTTGTGGTTGAACCTATTTGTTTTGATACTTAGGCCCTTTCAATAAGATATGTTCGTGTCACTTCCATTTTGACTTTTAAGTAGGAATATGTGTTGTGTTATTACATTGGAAAACCTATATTTTTGTTGGTGCTTTCTGTCTAAATTCTTTTTTGATCATTTTTCTTACTTGTGTTACTCTTTGATCGCCTTTCATTATGTGGGGGGAATAGATAATTCATTTGAGGTTGACAATATTGACAAATTTGCTTTCAATTATGGCAGGGAAACTATCTTTGAAGAAATATACAAGCTTAAATTGCAGTTGAATTTGGAGGTTTGTTGATTAGATGATGTTATGATAACTGGATTTTCTTTAGTTGGAAACTATCTTATATTTGTCAATAAATATGGAGCTTGGGTTAGGAAGAGGGGGGGGGGGGGGGAGGAGTTTCTTTTCCTTCTTTTCTTCTGTGTGCGCTTGTATTTTGAGTGGAGGGGTGAACATTGTTGGTTCTGTTTCATATTCATCCACATCCATCTCTTTTACAGTTTGCCTTAAAACATTACAAAGTATTTCAATCATCCAAAAAGGAACTTAGATTGTATTTGCTTTTGTAGGCGGACTTCTCTGAGTTCTCGCATTTCTATGATTTTGTCTTCTTTGTTATCAGAGAAAATGGACAAAAGAACATCAGTAAGTTGATTACTTGTAGTTGATTTTGCAGCAGTGTGCTCATGCTTCATAAAGCATTTGTATTGCAGTTAGTTCTATTTTCAATCTTTTGTTGAGATTTAAATTTTTTCAGCTGTAAGCAAAGCTGTTACTGCTTGGAAAATAGTTTTAGCTGGAAGATTTCGGCTACTTGACCACTGGTGCTACTTTGTTGAGGTAAGTGTCTGTGACTCTGTTTCCCCAAAAAAAAAAAAAAAAAAGTGTCTGTGACTCTAATTGATTTGTTGTCATGTGTTCAAATTGCATTGTTTATCTGTTTGTATGTGTTAAGTATTGTGGAATTTAAAGACTGAATAAATTCATCGATTACAGAGAAGGCATGTGCTTGCTCGAAACTTTGCTTCTTTGAGGTTATTTGAGTGGACAATTAGACAATTAGTCAATGGAATACAAACAATAAGGTTTTGTCATCTGATGAATAGACGTTGAAGATCGTGGGATGTTATGTCCAGTGTTGTGAAAGGCGATTACCTCGTCATCAACAGTGAGAGGTGAGGCAAGGCAACCCTTCATTGACTATTAGCTTGGTGCCAAAGCGATCTTCAAAAGGCAACGCCATGACGACAATGGCGAGAAAGGCGTCGTCTTTTGTATTTTCTTTTAAAAAAAAAGACAATCAATTTGGGGTTTTAAAAGTCAAAAGATAATTTTATTGTTTTCTTTCCAAATTTACACCGCTGCACTCTTAGACTGTGACCGCGACTCCAATCAGTTGACTGGACTAGACTTCTCCCGTGACCAGCCAAACTTTTCCGGTGATTTCAAAGTCCAACCAATATGTATTTCTTCTTCTCCTCTTCTATTTTTATTCCTTTTCTTCTTTAGATTTCTTCTTCTTGTGTTTTATTTCCTTCTTCAGACTTTCAAGTTTATTCTCCTTCTGTTATTCCATTGTTTTGACCTATGTTGCGTGGACGATTCGTTTTGGCTCCCGAATCCATCTTGATGCGAACTAGTGTGGGGTGCGGGGTATATGCCAGATCCGATTAATGCCATTCGGGTGCTTTGACAAGAGTCATTAACAAATTTGAGGGGTGAAACTAAGAATTTGAAACACTCGACAACCTGAAATGGATGGAACTTCGGCAGTATTTTGGTAGACAGAGACGACCAGAGATGGATTGAACTTTCAGTGGCATTTGGCACAGAGAGAGAGTAGGAATGTGCTATGGTTTGAGGTCTTCTTGTTTTCATAGAGGTAGTGGCGAGGAAGATGAAATAAAATATATAAACTAGGGTTTTGCAGAGATTTTTCAAATGTCTTGTTTACTCTTTATGGGCTGCAACTAAAATTATTTCAACATTTGGGGCCTAAACACTTCTAATGACATTTAACTTTCATGGGCCTATTGTTTGTATAATCAGTGTCGTGGACTTTGTTGGACTATTGTATAGTGGAAAAATCTATTAATGACTTGGACAACAAATCTTAATATTATCATTTACACATAATTTTTTAGCTTTATAATTAGTTAGGAGATAGACTAGGATAACTATTGTCCCATTTTACTCCAAATTGAATTTTACACAATATCTCGCAAATTTAGAATGTCTTTATAAATCTGTTTTTATAGTATTGAGCATTTTAGCCGAATTTCCGCACCTATATCCATCTCGGATTCGTACTCGCGAATATTAATAACAACAACATACCTAGTGAAATCCTACAAGTGGGGTCTGGGGAGGGCAAAATGTACGCAGACCTTACCACTACTTCATAGAGATAGAGAGGTATTCCCGAATCTTAAAATTTATATTTTTCTATATTCGACTCTCGGATCTGCACCCGACTTGGATACTGCACCGAGTCCAAGCAACACAGGTGGACTTCTTTTCTGTTTTTTTTGTCATTCAAATGCTAGACTTTTGATATCTACTATCTATTTTCAGTTGAATTGAAATATTTGCTAATATGTTATTGTTATTGAGATTTTGATTATTTATATTTGCAATTAAATATTTTAATTTTTTGGTATTAATTGCGCCGTACTTCAAAAAGGGGAGTGCTTCGTTGCTGACCTCGCCTTGTGGCAAGGCTGACCCTTGTGGCCTTTTGCCGTGCAAAACACTTGTCATGTCATTAGCACTCATGTGAGTAATAGGCTTATGGATGGAAGAAATAGCAGAACTTTTGAAGGGATAGAACACGTCTATGTATATTAAGGAATAAACTCCCATTTGTAGTTTCTTCTTTTGACCCATGATATTCTTGTTTGTATAAAACGGTAGGTGTTATTAGTGGAGAATCATATTAAGTTGTAGATTCTCTACTTTTACTGTAATGCTTGTATACATGAGATTTTCATAGCAGCAACAACAATAATTAAGCCTTGTTTCAAACATGTGAGGATTCATCATAGAAATTGACTAGTTTTAGGTTGGCTGGTGGCCTACCAACTCCACTCCTTATATCTGCCTTAGGACCGGCAATGTGAGCAAGCTTACCAGTCGGAGTTATGCATGAAAATTTTCCCATTATTAATGAAATTTTGCCAAAGAAAAATGTTCTTTTATCTGGTAGATTTCCTTCTTTTTGTTTTTCCTTGTGATTGTGGTTGTTTTTGTTGTCATTTTTTTTTTGTTTTGGGATTTGAGGTTTTCAATAATAGTGGGATTGGCAGCCAATACAGTAGGGCTTGTATTTGTCAACTAACTGCATGGTGGTACCCTACTTTGTGGTCAGGTGACTGCAGAATGTTGCTGACTGCCAATTTTCCTCTATAATGATTATTGTTTACTGTCTAAATCTACAGAAAAACCAGCGCTTCAATATTTCTGAGGATACTTGGCAGCAACTTTTGGCCTTCAGCCGTTCTGTGCATGAAAATCTTGAAGGATATGATCGGGAAGGTATTAAATTTATGCATTTGTAGCTTTCAATTATCACCATCCAGGACATGTCAATGTTACCCTTAATCATTCCTAATAGAGATGAATTATAGTTTGGTTCTTGAATTTGGTATTTTATATTTCTTCTATTTAAGAAGTTTTTTTTTGAAAAATTCAATGTGGTATTTATAAGTTATTTTGCTTGTAAGTTAAATATGATATCACAATCAATCTACAATCCCTCAAATTAAACTAGTTAGGGTATCTGGATCATATGGATACATTCTTTTCTGTTCAGATTCATTTCTTTTTAGCCCGTCTCAGAACAATGACATTTTTCTATATCTAGTGATAGTTTAACTTTACAACAACATACCCAGTGTTATCTCCAGGAGGGGGGTTTTCCTTCTGGGTCGAGCTCATCGCACTGAGCTTGCCTAGTGCGGGTTACTTCTCCTGTGTGGTTTGCGAGCTATTGCATAAGAGCAGGGGTTACCGTGCTGAAAACAATTAAGAAAAGAACAAGTAGCAACAATAAGTCATTCGATAACTAAAGCAAAGTAAACAATATGTAATACTAAATTCAAAGAACAATATAGTAGGAGAGTAATAATAATACTACGGATAAGGGAACTAGATAACGCTCGCCTATCTACTAACCTTCTACCCCTATCCATGGCCTCCATATCTTTCTATCTTGGTCATGCTGTCAATACGTTATTGATATGTCATTCCTATCTAATCATCTTTTCTCAATACTTCTTCAACCTATATCTACCTCTCTTTATTACCCCACTGTAGTCAATCCTTCACATCCTCTCTTCGTGATATCTGTGCTTCTTTTCTTCACATGACCGAACCATTTAGTCTCATATCCCTCATCTTGTCTTAACTTTTGTTTATGGTCTTGTCTCATAAAGTAAACTCACACATCCATCTCAACATCCTTATTTCTGCTATTATCATCTTGTGGACATGCGAGTTCTTGACTAGCCGACACTCCGCGCCATTTAATAGTAAAATATTCTTATCAACATTACCCCAATGCCTCAAAGGCTCCCGCCCATTGCGGGGTAAGGGGAGGTCGGATGTACGCAGCTTGATTCCTATGTTTAAAAACATAGCGCGATTGTTTCCGGATGACCCATGACGAGCGTCGAAAGTTGAATTGACTAACTGCTACTTCACAACTGAAAGAAGCGCAGACAGTTTAAAGAGCCATTTTGCTTTATTCCATCACACCCCAAAGCCAAAAAATAGTGAATCTTTGGCTCCATCCGAGATTGATGGAAAATAATAGTAAAATATTCATTTACTCTTAATGAGATAATTTATAGTCAATGTAATTTTGAAGATATATCCAAATCCATTTATAAGATTAAGTGAAATTGTATTGTATCTCTTTGTTTTTGGTGTAAAGAGATAGGACTGGATGATTCAGATCAGTTTGTAGAATTCTTAGCATTATCCTTGTAACTTGTAAGTACTACTTTTTTGTTTATTTCTTTTGGAGGCCCCCCTGCATCTCCCTAATGCTAAAGAATACAACATTATCTATTTCCAAAACAAATAAAAAATCTAAGGCTTATTTTTAATGATCACAAGTTCCCGAAGTCTTTCTTGATTTCCTCAACTCCGTGCCTAGTCAAACACCTTCACATAATTTGGATGGAGTACTTATTCCCGTGAGAACATGTGAGTCCACCAAATGTAAATAAACAACTGAGTTTTAATCCCCAACTAGTTGGTATCGTTTATGCATCCTTTGCTTCTGTGATCTATTTATATTGTTATCAGAGATTTGAACTAAAGTTATTTGCAAGATGATAGCAGCAAAATGCGGGTCTTAGTTTTGAAACAATGGCAGTTAAAAGTTACTCAGTCCTGTGGTAGTCTGACTAACCCCACTGGCCCTCTCCTTTAATGGTTTGTTTTTTCGTGGTGATGTTCTCTGCAGGAGCTTGGCCTGTTTTGATTGATGACTTTGTTGAGCACATGTACAGGTTTACTACTAACCAATTTTTCTCGCGGAAATCACATTCCAATTTGTTGCTGCTTCTTTCATCTAGATTAAATTGGTCCCATTTAGAAATATTTACTTGGAAAAGTAATGGGTTCTCTTTACTTTTGGGGCGCCAAGAAGTTGGAACATGTCTGGCATGTGCATCTTAGAGATGTAATTACCCCAAATTGTTCATGCTAAGAGAAGTTGAGCGTGGTATGATATGTGATTCAGGAGATTGATCTTTATCATTCACTTGTATCATTTAAAATATTCATCTTATTGGATGCATAAATTCTGGAGACTGAGGTAACTGATGTATAGAACTTTTGTGGACTTGGACCATCATGGTTGGGTAGTTCATGGCTACACCACTTGTGGTTAATTCCTTCCCTTGGAATTTCATTACATGGTCTATTTTTTCACAGAGGATGCATTTAGATTGAGGTTCAGACTGCAGCATAGCCATAAACTAATAGGGAAATTTTGGATACCAAACTTTAGCCAAACAATTTGCATTCTGTATTGATCCTATGTACTTTTGGATGCCAAACAATTGGCACTGCATTGTTTTACTGGATTTGATGAAACAGATTTCTTATGCAGGATTGGAGGAGTCAATACTATTTCTAACTCATTTTGTAGTTGTGGTGATTCGGGAGCCCAGCCATTTGAGGATTCTTTCACTGGTAATTGGTGCTGAAGATTCTCTCTTGATAACACTGAATTATCTGCACTATTATTACATATCTGTGTTCTTGACGCAGGATTGAAAAATTTTCCTGGTTTGAAGAGGAAATCTTGTGGCGATTTACAAATAGAAGAATCATCTCATGGATATCCAGGCATGGATGTGCCTGTCAATTCCAAGAGGCGGCACATTAATTTTGGCAACCAAAGTGTTCACCGTACAGAAAGCCAATCACATGGTTATTTGGAAATGGTTAAAGCAAATAGCCCATTAAATCATTCCGCATCTCCATGCGCTGTTGAAGGCTGTCTGTCCAAGGGTTTTGCAGGACTTTTGTCAGGCCCTTCATGTTTGTAGTTTCATAAAGAACAGAGAAATTCCTACACATAGAAGGTATTGTATCTGGTAGGTATTAGGGGTATCATGTTTTGTTCTTTTTTCTTTTTGGGGGTGTGAACTTGTGCATTACTGCAATATATCTTGAAACTGTATTATGCATCATTCTTTTTCTTCCTGTCCGACCAGTTTTCCTCGTGTCAACATCTGCTTTCTGTTAACTAATTCTGTGCTTTTTATTGCAGAACCTTTGGTGATCTGGTAGCTGTGTTAATTGTCATTGCTTATCTCCCAAATTCTATTTTCTGCAGATGATCAGCTTGAAGTGAAGTAGAACTGGGAATGTGTAGGTTTGTTGTCTAGGATTATGGACAGAGCACAATCAGAAAGCAGCATCTTTGATTGCCAGTTTGATTTCCGGATGTAGAATAGCACACGAGGGAGGATTTTTTATTTTTGAAAAATTCAATTTGAACCGTAATAATGTATCTGGCAATGATGTTAAATTACTCTTTTTTGGCAACAAAAAAAGAAAAACCCTAATGACTTGGCTGATGCTTAGGCTTCATTTTGTTTGCACTTAATGGAAGTCTTTGATTGTAAATATTTTGATCTCAGTCATTAAGTCGGATTGTTTTCAATGACCATATATGTAATAATTAATGTGTTTGTTTTTCTTATTTTACTACCAATTAATGGGTGAAAATGTACAAAGTGTTAACATCATTCAAATGTTTATTTAAGCGTATAGATGACAGTTCATTGCTATTCCATTTATTTTCATCTACAACTATTACTGTCACCTACCATCCACAGTCATCATCCCAATTACAACCATTATTACTATCAAAACAAAAATCAATCATCATCATCTTCATTAACCATCATTTGCAATTATTATGATCTATCATTATTACATCAATTACTCACTATCAACAATTAATACCGCTAGCCACTATAACCACAACGATCATCATCATATAACCAATTTAATATTTTATTCGAATTTTATGTTTAACATCTTTCATATTTATTTTTATATAGAAATATGGGATCGTTGTCCAGGTGCGAACAGTAGCAGGAACCGGAGAAAACTGAACTCACTAATTTTGTTCCAAATTATCTCCAAATTTGGAACATTTAAAACGTGTGTGGTATTTCCAAAACGTGTACTTACAAATTATACAACATCTAAAAAAAAAAAGATTCCAAATTATATTTTCAAAACGTGTACTTACAAAATTATAATGACTTGGGAAAAAAGAAAACAAAAAGGAAATACACTTTCCATAATTTTCCTTTCCAGAAGTTACCAAAATATTGTCACGTATTTCCTTTTCCTCATCAAATTAGGCTTGCCAATCACTAATCCTATTCCTAATAAAATTTGGTTTGCTAGTAATTTAGTATAAATATAAACTTGAAAGGTCTATTTTTCCATTAGTAAGAATTGATTTCTCCTCTCACACACGTGTTGCAATATGCCGTTGCCAACCAACTTTGTATGCCATAGCTGCTCCAAGCAATGTCTAGTCAGCGTTCAACCAATTTCCAAACAAGAAAATTTGATTATTCCTCTACCTGCTTCTTTAATCGTTCACTTTAATGTCAATGCTCAACAACGATTTTGGTATATACGACCGGATGATCTAGAATTGGTATGCGTGGATAACATATGGGATGGGTCAACCAAGTCGGCCCAAATCATTATTCCTCATTCCAATACCGATCTTGATCATGCTATATCACAAGTGTTTATGTTGTATTTTGAGGATGAGTTTGAATATCAATATGATGCTATACTTGAAACTACAACTTGCTTGTTGCAAAGCATCATGACTAAAGAGATGTCAAAGATATGTGTGGATTTGACAATATGCATTGATCACAAATGCGATGGTAGAATTTTGGTAGCATCATCCGTGGATGGAATGGTGCCGGCTAGTAAATCATCAACAGAGTATCTACAACCGATGGAAGCTCATGAAATAAATAGCAAGGACGAGTGTATGGTATGTCTAGATGAGTTAGGGGAGGAAACTCAAGTATTGTCCATGCCTTGCTCTCATATGTTTCATGCTCACTGTATTACCAAGTGGTTACAACAAAAAAGCCATTACTGCCCACTTAGCAGATTTGAGATGCCCACAGAGTAGACAACACTACATGAAGGACCAACAATCTAATCCCTAAGAGACATAAGGAGTCTTCAAAAATGGAGCTTTGGTGTATTTTGATATATGAATATTCGTCTTTGTCATATACGTGTAGGAATATTATTATATTTTGTTTTGATTTCAAATTGTGTAGTGAATCATATGGTTCAATATCTTGTGAAGTTTATGATTATAGTTAGTTGGCGTACGTATCTAGAAACTTGGAGATGTAAAAAATCCCTTTTGGAATTCAATATTTTTAAAAAAATCTAGCATATTTATGATATTTCTTAAAGAGATTCTTTTAAAGAACATGATATATCTCATCCCAGGATACAAGTACAATGTCATGAACCTAGATTATAAGACAAAATACATGTCGAAACTAGAATTGGGGTCGCTGATTCTTATGCATGATTATTGGAAATTAGCTGACTCCTTGAAACTTTCAACAAAAATTAGAGTAGAGATTGACTACATTTTGGTAACGAAAAAGAGTATTTACACGACTATGTGATCAACCGCAGCAATCGTTCCTGACGAGGTAGCAGTATGATAGTTAGCCAACTTGTTGCATCCTCTTTGTCGATACCAGAAACTGGTCTCTGAGTCACTTGAAGAAAGATGAGGATTTCCGATTTGTGTTGGTTGAGCAAAATTAGAGCAATGTATACCCGGTAAAAGTACAACATTTAGACCCTCAAGAGCTGAAATGCCATCATTAGAACTTGATAGAATGGCCAAAACTCCCCGAATATCTACAAGCAATGAACCTCACCACTGATACTTGGCAGCGATGAGAACTTCTTCATAGTTCTGAGCAGCATTATCCCAACTTAAATCTTGTGTCATACCACGTCTCTGAATACCCTCCCAACTCTTTTTATACTCGCGATAAGTCAGTAAGCAGTTTCCTAATGCATGGATCAGCTGGTTAGCCTCAGACCTACTGAAGGTCCACCCCAGTCCTGACTCATTATAAGGATCAAAGGGCTGCACAGTATCTCTGAGTCCTCCTACAGCATGAACTACAGGAACAGTCCCATATTTCATTGCATAAAGCTGGTTCAGTCCGCAAGGCTCAAATCTAGAAGGCATGAGCAGAATGTCTGCAGCAGCAGTTATACGATGAGAAGTCTTCACAGAGAAACCAACCCATCCCCTAACTTTATCATTGTGCTGGCACTCAAATTGCCTGAGCATCTGTTCAAGGTCAGGCCTCCCCGTCCCCAACATGACCAGTTGTACATCCTGACACATCATCCAAGGCACTGCCTCAGCGATCAGATCAACTCCCTTTTGGGGGTCAAGTCTCCCAATGAAACCAATCAGTGGGACATCATCACGAACTGGTAAACCAAGTTCCTTCTGCAATGCAGCTTTACATTGAGGCTTGCCAGTCTGCAGTGTGTCCAAGGAGTAGTTCACATAACCATCTGACCGTAAGTGAATGTCCAACTCAGGATTCCACTCTTTTGTATCAATCCCATTCACAATACCCCGTAATTTCCAATCGTTCTCGTTAATGATCTCATGCAATCCCCAACCACCTTCAGAAGTCTTTAGTTCCCATGAATATCCATGACTAACTGTAACCACACGATCTGCTGTCTTTAGACCAGCCGCAAAAATGTTGAAATGCTCACCTCCTATTGGGTCATACAACCTGAAAGGGTCCATGTAGTGAGGTGGAAGATCTACATATGAAAAATCTGCTAAAGGACCACGACCCTGCACAAAATGGAACAAAAATTGTAGAGATCAAAGTGAAAGAAAGCCGGCAAACATTGCTATAACCCTTATTCACATTACAGAAAGATAAAATAAATGACATAAATCAGGAAAGTCTAACAAAATCCAGAACTTGGGTAGAGACAACTCCTATTACTCTGCTGTTTTGCATTCCAAATTATTATTTCACACTCTTTAGATCATAATTAAAAGTCACAATCTACCAAACATTTTAAAACAATTACCCAGGTCAAAGTAGGTCATGTTTAATTGGACGAACAGAGTAGTTCCAGTTCTCTACTGCTTATATTACATGCTTAAAATCTTGCTCACTCCTTAACCCCAATCTGTCTTCCATGCAGAACACTCGTTATAAAATGAAAGTTGTATTCAAATACGTATCAAATGAGGCAAGAAAAATTAAATAAAAAGACAACTAGTAGTAGTAGCAAAATGCATCATTGTGCTTAACCTTCGGAAAAGGTTGATTTGTACTTTGTTACTATAAGACATCATACGAAAAATACTTTGGTAACGTCTTCAAGATTTTCTTTTGATCTTTGCCGTTAATCTTATATTAGCTTTAGCAGCCTCCTTCCCTGCATCAAACTTTAGCGTTCTTCTCTTTCTATATCATTAGCTTCTAGATAAGAGCACTTCAAGTCTCCAACAAAAGCATCTTTGGTCAAGTGGCTCATGCCCAAATCACAACTTCTCAAGGAATTTCACATATCAGGCAATACTCCTAAACAAGTCCGAGGGTTGGTGTGTGCATGAGAAGAAATGCTTCACCTGTAACTAAATTTACTGATAGCCTGATACGGTACTCCCAGTGGGTATTAAGCTAATGGAACTTGGTGACAAGAAAGTAATATTATGCCCCCAAAACACCTAGTAGATATATAATATCAAACTAGTCATCATTATTATATTATATTATATTATATTATATTATATTATTTTTTGATAACTCAGAAGTCCCCAAGGCCATCCACAGTTCGAAACTAAGTGGATGATGGGCCCACCCATTTACTTTCCTATCAAGGTAATCATTTATTTAAACCCTATGCTTAGTAGAGTAATAGAAATCATGGTATATGGCCAACCTCCATTGGAACTTAAAAAATGGCTATACTGTAAACCATTGGAAATAAAAATGCACAGATGGATTAGGAAACTGCTATAGTTGCTGATGAAACTGACCTGATGAGCGATGTTATGAATCACCAGGACAGATCTTGTATATTTCATCATTCCATTGTCACGATAATAAGCTTTCAGGTACACTGGCAATAAAGCAGTATGCCAATCATTCGCAATAAACACTAAATTTCCATCTCCATAGCAGACCCCACCACATGGAACATGCCAAGGAACCTGAAATTGCAAATCAGCAATGTTAAAATCATCAAAAATGTATTTTGAAATCAAAGCAATACTAGTAGGCAAAACGTTATGGCAGGGTGTGCGGTGTAAGGTAAACATGGACAAATCATGCTTAAATAGCATGGCTAGGTTTATTTTGCAGCATTGATTACAAAGACTGACTGAAGTTTTGCAGTGTCTTTTTCCTGGCCACTGTGGGGTATTGTAGAGTACAGAGATAGTGTAGGGAGCAATTGGCCATTAAATAGTGTAAGGTTCCTGAAACATCAGAATTCATACCTCAATTGCTGCTTTGCAAAATAAAACCATGCGTTTTAAAATATCCTGCAACAGGAAGAGAAAAAAAGAAGTTAAACAGCCAGATAGGTACATGCCAGAACTATTTATGAAAAGGGAATAAACAATTCAAATACGGTTTCAAGACTGATACATCAATGAAAGATGTACAATGCAAAGAAGGTAGATGAAAGTCAATATCAGTGCTCAACAAAGCAATTGTTATCACAATCTCCCTGTTTGTACAGAACATAATTTTGAACCACTCTCTTGAACTCCACAACCGAGAAAGAGAAAGGAAAACTAAAAACACAAGCGTCTAAGATGTCCCAATCCCATAAGGCTCAGATTTTGGCGACAAGGGAAAACATTAAGTCGGGCAATTCTACAAAGGACTCACTAATAGACTTCAACATAAATCAAGGAGTCTGAAATTCTGGGATTAAAATGAAAATTAAAGATTCACAAGAAAAGTGAGCATGGGGATTTACCACACGGTTCCCTCCGTAAATGTTGTTCCCAATGTGTCTAAACATATGACTGTCAATGAAAACAAAATCCACACCATCAATAAAAGCTTGGAAGTAAGTCACTTCCACATCCTGCAGAATTTAAAACTTAAATGTTTAGATATGGATAGTCTTGTGGCCACAAAATCACAAGCATAAGTTAAACACTACATCTTATTAACGCAGTCAAGCATACCTGACCATCAACTTTATAAATTTTTCTTACACCAGAATCTTGAGGTTCAGGATAGTTGTCATAGCGAGGTACCACAACCTAAGTTTCAGGAAAATGAGGGAGAAAAAGGAAACTCCATCATCAGATAACTTTACATCCAATGTGTTTCGAATGAGAAGGCAAAATTCTAAATACTATGCAATCTATAACTTTGTTGGCTATTTGATGTGTCAAAAGAACAAAATATTGTCACAGAGGTTTTATTATATAATATGATCTTTCAAGAGGTTCATATGGTCTTGATAATCTGTTTAGAGAGTGCAGTTTTGGAAAGCTTGTGAATTTATATCACAGACTAACTTGTCCAATGGTTAGAAAGATAATGAATAGAGAACATAGCACCTCGTGCAGAGCACTCTGAGACTTCATAGGCAGAATTTCTCTCTGTGCTACATTCTACTAGAAACATCATTTTTATGCACACAGCAATTCACACGATGAAGGATTAAACTAGTTACCATAACTCTGTGGCCACGACGAGCCAAAGCCTTGGGTAGTGCTCCTGCAACATCTCCAAGCCCACCTAAAAAACTCTTCACAAGTCAAACATATGCTTGCACTAATATCTAGTCTACAGACAAAAACACAATAGAATTCATGCAACATCGAATTGCAAAAAATGTGTATGAGTCATGATTATGTATACGTGCACAGAGCTCAGAGTGGAGGATGTACAATGGAGATTCTAGCTTTTAATAAATGAAGATAACAGAAAAGTTACCAGACAAAATAGTTAGAAAAACCAATAAATCTACCACCCATCTTCAACCATTCAGAAGGCGACAATACTACAGTTCTGATGAAAGACAAAATAAATATAGATCCTTTTTCATTTGACATTCGCCTTACCATCTCACTTTGGATCAGTGATGGTTTTCATTTTTCTTAAATGCTTTTTATCACGTTACTAACAATATGTCACATAATACTTTGATAATATGTTAATCCTTCTACTAATTAGTAATCTAATTTATTCATTCTAGAGATGGTGGAATACTGAAGACTTCATGAACACTATAAGTTGGTGATAAGAAACAACAAACACCTCATTTTCAATATCTAAATGCTGGTGTTACTCTTTTGCAGTTCCTACGAATTAGAAGTATCATCAACTGAATTAGGATACAAACTGTCATAGAAACCTCAATTATGGATAATGCACCAACTTACGCATTTGTCCCTGGTAGAAGATACATATCCAGTGTAAAATATACCTGTTTTAGACCATGGAGCGCATTCTGCAGCCACCAAAATAATGTTCATGACATTTGTTCCTGCCAATGGAGGGGGTTTCTCATCTACATTCACAGGCTCTTCAGTCTCTTTGTTTGCCTCAGCACTTGATCCTTCAAGATTTTCATTCTTCTGTTCCACATGGGATTGTGCTGAGGATTCTTTATGTAGTGAAGGCATATAAGACTGGATTTTCTTTCCAGGAACATCAACTAAACTTTTGCGTGAATTCACATCCAAAGGTGTCTCTTGACCGGACTTTGAAGTTTCTGGAGGGACATTTAACGTTCTTTTGGCAGAGCTTACAGTAGAGGATGTCTGGCTACCTGCTGTGATGGATGATCTTGACAGTGGAGGTGTCCCTTCATCAGCCAGGTCCCTTTTAACTTCTCTTTTATTTTCAACAAAATCTTGGCTTATAGCTGGCCGTGTATCTTTTTGGACATCAGTAATTGTAGTAGCAGCAGCACTAGGTGAAGTAACATTATAGTCTTTATCCTCATCAGGAATATCAACATCTGATAAGCTACCACTCCCACCATCATAAGTACCTTTGGCATCGGCAAGGCTGCTTTTTATTGAAGAGACTACTTTTCTTCTTTCTGCAATCTGATATGCAAAGAATGAAGAATGAAGACACTCCAAGAATGTAAATGGTGTTTCTAAACCCACAATAATTAAGTGCAAACTAAAACAGATACTATGCTCAGGAATACATCATCCTACAGACCAGTTTCTCTCCTTCTAAATCAGAACATAGTTACAATCTTTATCCACAACATCCTGAAACAAATTCTCATACAACAGTCATATCAGACAGAGTTCTAAGTAATTTAAACATAGATTTATTTTCAAATTTGACATACATGAAAAAGAATCTCTGTCAATAAGAGATGATTGTTTCATTTACAAAAATAAGAACCTGTCTACTATCCTAATGCCGAATTTCTATTCGTTATTAGCATATATGATGATAATTATTAAATCCCTTCTATCCGTATTCGAGGAAAAAAGAAACAAAGCGTCACCAGTCAAAAGGCCCTAAAGCAAGTATCCTTTACTTCTTTATCTTTCTGAATAGGAAAAAGAAACATTTCTTTTCACTTTATGAATAAATGAAAACTAAAAGAATTACCTGTTGAAGTAGGTCTTGTTGCATGGCTAAGACCTTTTTGCTCTTTTCAATTGTAACCTTTAACGCATCATCCTCCGATTCATCAGCACTTGCAGCTTCCCCAGAACTTTCTCCTGTCGCTTTAACGCGCTTGATCTTCCACATTTTCTCTCTACTGGATCCATGAACTACAGATAAATTTTTGGGCCTGAATGCGAAAAGGGGCAAGTTGGGATGGAACTGATTTCCACTACGAAGAATAATGGAATTCTCCATTGCAGAAAGATGAAGTTCAGAGGGATAACAGGGAATCCAAGATTCCAAGAACCAGAGTGATCTAATGAAAACGAAGCCGACCCAGTTGCGATAATAGAGAAACAAAGAAAACCCAATTGATATGGAGACTAGTACAGAGAATTAGATTTTGAAGCAGTATTATTGAAAGAGAAATGAAGAAGTAACGACAATTGGAAAAGCTTGATGAAAAATCATGGAAGAGATCCTTGTGAGGCTAAGATTCAATGAGAATCGCAAGCTGAGCTTCTTGAGTAGAAACCAAAAACTTTTGAGGAGTTGGACGATGGGATTTAAGCTGGGTCCCTCTAATGATCCCTCTATTTATCCTATTGGAAATATCACGTGTAAATTATGGCCTTCCCACTTGCGACTCACAAACCGCTCCCTGGACACTTTTCTGTTTTTTATAATTATAATACAATACAACAACAACAACAACATACCCGGTGAAATCTCACAGGTGGAGTCTGGAGAGGATAAATTGTACGCAGACCTTACCGCTACCCCATAGAGGTAGAGAGACTGTTTCCTAAAACCCTCATCTCAAAGCCCATAAGCAGAAAACAGCCTCTCTACTTCCATGAAGTAGCGGTAAGGTCTGCGTACAATTTACCCTCCCCAGACCCCACTTGTGGGATTATACTGGGTATGTTGTTGTTGTTGTAATTTTTAAAATTTATTGAAACTTTCAACAACCATATTAACTATTAAGATAAAATGAGAAAAAATAGTTCTTTTATAATATTATTAGCATATGTAATACTAATATACTTTGTTTTTTATTTATTATAAATTGTTTCATGGATTGTATTTATGTCACCAATTTATTACCCTTTTGTTTCTTCTTTTTAATCCTTTTTGGTAAAGTATTATAGAATTTATTGAAAATAAAGACACAAGTAACAGGGTAAGGTTTGCATTAGAGTATATAAGTTTGTTAGGTAATTTAATAATATATATTTAACAGAAAAAAAAGGGTTCGTTAGAGCTTCAGTTGTGCATTAATTTATTGAAATAACCACCCCATTTCTTTCATCAAATAAAAGTAACTTTTGAACAAAAAGTCCTCAAAACGGCTCTACTTTACCATGGAAATTGTTTATGTAATAAGTTGACAAGTAGATAAACATAAAAGGCACTCCTAGTATATATTTTATGAATTTAAAGTGACAAATAGAATTGAGGTATGATTTTGCTTCCAGTTGAGCAATGATTATGCTTTTACTATCCAACGATTGTTTTATCCATAGTAAACCTTTCAAAACAGATAAGATTTATAATTCAAGTAAAATTGAAATAATTAAGATCAGAAAACAGTATATCCAAGAATAAAAGTGTCTAAGCAAAAATTATAAAATTTCTATAATACTTGCACTATTTTAAAGATAACGCAAGTCATCCAAAACTAAAGAGTTGATGCTGGTACTATATATTCACACATAGTAGTATATAATATATGCAGAACAGTGTAAATTATATGTACATCATAGATGAGCAAGGTAGCTAGAATATTTACTAGCCCAAGTGTAACACTCTATATACCATTTCTTCTTTATCTACAAGAAGAACTATTATGCTTAGATATTTACAAACTAGTAGGGGAAATTTCAAAAAATAAAAAGAAGTGTGATCAAGATGGAAACAGAGGCAGGGTAGTGGGGGTCCTTAAAATTTGACCATTTTTGAACTGTATATTATCAAGCTTTTGTTGGCACCATTTGAAATGAGAAGTAGAAATGATGGACATATGGAGAATCCTTGCCACCAGCTTCATCTCTACCAATGTTAACACAAAGTCTATTTTGGTAAATTCTTGATCTTCTTGAGGCTTTATTGCTCTTCTCAGCCAACATTTTCTCTTACCTTTCACGTCCTTCAGCCATAACTCTTTCTACAGAGGATAACCAAAAAAATAGGAAGAGAATCGAGTCAGTTTTGGTCTAGCATATGGAGTATTTAACTATTTCTACATGAGTTACATTATACATATGAAAGAACATTTCCTGGATAAAGCATTTAGAAATAAATATGACCCTTAACTTTGTTTCAGCTGATAGTTATAATCGTGTAACTTTAGCAGTGCCCAAGAAGGCACTTTAACCATCTAAAACTTGAACGAATAGATATATTTATCCTACATATACAAATTCAAGTGCCTACTTATGCACACCCAAAATTAAAGGATATAAATAACAGTCAGGGGTGGACCTACATTCACCCAAGGATCGTCAAATGAACATCCTTTATCGGAATTTTTTTTTTTGAATATATAGGTTAAACATAAATATTTTGATGTATATCAATTGTTGAACACCCTTGATACAAAAATCACCCGCCCATATTCTAAAAGTATGAACACACTTGACGAAAATGTTAGCTCCGCCAATGATGACAATTGAAAACAAGTTCAAAAAGCATATTTATGCATTATACCTAATAACATTAGCAAACCAGCGGACAATAACTATGATTAAATGTTCAAGTAGTAATAAAGATCAGTAAAGATGTTTAAAAGTAGGTAGGCTCAATATTTACTCATGATAATCAAACACCAGAAAATGACTTATGTAGTTAAAAATATTTTCTGTTATAGAACCATGTGTGAGAGGCGCACCATTTGAAGTTTCTTAGTTAAATCAGGCAGGAGCAATATGTCTCTAGGGTCTTCCACACGCGATTGACTCCACAGCAATTTCTTCCTTTTCCTGCAATCTGTTCTTACATAAAACCAGAAAGCATGTATACATTTCTCGATGGCCTTTAGCACTTCTACTGGCCTGCTTATTTCTCCATTCACTCTTTCATTTGATTCCACATATCCTGCAAAATAGCATCGATTATTGGGTTCTGAATATATTATTATTATATATGTGTCGAAAAGAAAAAATATTGCTTGTAACACTTATCGACATGCTATTACCTTTTCAACACTTAACAATATATTTTTATATAATAACTTGTAGGACTAGTAATCTTAGGATTCTAGGATCAGACACAACTTATAAAATACTTGAAGATAATTATTAGTGATTTCTTGGGTATATAAGAAGGCAACGAACGAAATAAACTATTTAGGTATTAGGTGGGGGAGTGATTAGTCTTAATTAATTATTAATTAAATTAAGATTATGGTCAATGAGTCAGCTAAGGATCACTGCATGTCAAAACATCCCTTTTAGCAGCAGAATAAACAAATGGCGACTGAGATCTTCTTAAATACTAGTACTAATTTGAAATTAACTGATAATGAAGTTTATATATATAAAAGCACTAATTATTTAATGAAGAGGTTTTATCAAAGTGTTAATTAATATTCCTAGAAAAAATAGAGATCCATTCGTTACACGTAGGAACTAGATAAGCGACTTACTAATGAATCGCAACTTGCCATGTAAGTCAAAATTAGAGGGTTTTTATTAAAATAGCGACATTAGGTATTAGTTACGAACCAGATTTTTGGATTAATTGTTTATACATACATATATTTAGTTGATTCTTTAATACGGTATATAAAGTTTATAACTTAGCTATGTGATTCGTCAAATCTATAGGTAATTTTTTAGCTTTATCCCTAAATTATACATATCTCGATAGTATATGAAAACGTCAAGTCGAATATATTTAGTGTAGCAAGTAATTTATTTTATTTTTGAGGTATACAATTTTTTTTTAATGAATAAGAGCTTATAATTGATATTTAGGTGACTTGGAAAATGGAAATATGCAACAATTATGTGTTACATAACTATATTCTTTTGAGACGCTACGTGTTCAATTTCAATGACTATGTTGTTATTGGAATTTGAAAATAAAATAATTCTTTTTAACCTTTAAAACTATAGAAACAAGAGACTTAAAAAAATGTTAAGTGGCAAAGATTTACCGGAAACCTCAGGAACTTGGAGGAGATTCTTTTGGGAAAATCTTGTATAAGCATAATTTAAATGCCTTTTGCCTCCACAGCTATCATCTTCCACAAATCTTTCTAGCAATACTTGGAATTTCTGAAATCTGGTTGCTACATTACCATAGAAGACCCCATTTTTCGAAGTTGAACCACAAAGAGCCTTTACTTTTTTATACTGATGATGAAGTGCTTCCCATGACAAACATGATTGTGCCACATAAACTAACTCTAAATCACTCTCTAAGCTCCTCACAAGTCTTTTTCTTGCCACTTTGCTTAATGAAATATATTGGACAGGCAAACCAACTGTAGGCTCCATTTCATACTCTAATGAATTTGGACTTGACAAGTAATGCTTCCTCAGTACTGCATCTAATTAAATAACCAACAATCACATCGTTAAGCAAACTAGAAAACACATAAAATGATGGACAAATATTATAATATTGCATGGCCTACTGGTCAATAATTAACATGGAAAAAGTCATCGTAGACCAACGTTCAATTTCCAATAGAGATAAAAATTTCTTTCTATCTTCCCTAACCTTATACTCTATGCATGTGCGATTGTGCTGGTGTTAAGTTCATCAAGTCAAATAGTGGAACGTTGCACAAACCGAAGTGGAACCAGAATTAGGAGTTTGGAGTTTTAAAGAAGAAAAAAATATTACAAAGTATACTTTTCTAATACAAATACAGAGTCCACGAAAAAGCTATTAGGTTCGTCCAAACTTCCACTCTGCACAAGTTGGCAAAACGGTAGGGTTATAACTTTTTTTAAAAAAAGAATGTGATTGAGAATAAGGAGAAACTCACTTAAAGTAGATAGCTTTTCATGATTGAAAGCATCAAGCCAGCTCATTTTTTCAGCATACTTGTTGTATATCAAATCTACTTCTTCCACTGGACAACTGGTGTACTCATGAACCAGCTGCTGATCCATTACCATAGCATTTGTATAGCTTCTAAATGACAGAACATTTTGGCTCAACGTATCATAATCCAACGGGGACGACGAATAAGAGCTAATAGGAGATGGAAAATATTCATCAAGCCCCGGAAGATTAATACCTGGTGACAAACTGGCAACAGGACTTGATAGAAAAAATTCCAGTTCTAGCTCTGCTTCAGATAAAATTGGACCAGGAGATAAAGGGACTATTTTACAATCATCAAATAAATTCATTTTTTCATCAACTGAAGAAGTGACTGAACGACCGTTAACTAATACTTCACTAGGATCCCTTTCATATTCTTCAAGTTCCATAAACTCACCTCGATTTTGTTCAACAAACGAACTAATCTTGTGATATTTAGCAAACATTTGAGAAACTCTAGTTTGAAAATCATAAGCATAGATCATGTCATCGTACGATTTATTTCTCAGGACCTTTCTGTGTGGTTTTCTAGTATTTCCTCTCATGTTCAAGCTCGTACAAAGGACGATTTCACTTTGGTTTTCGGCAATTGGTATAACATCATAGTACTCCTCAACCTCTTCTAAAGGGATATGATGATTTTTTCTATTTGGTGAGATGAAGTTACACTTCTTGGAGAAGAGAACGCAGAATTTGCGCAATCTTGGAACGTATGAAATTAAGAAACAAGAGGACCTATAAACCAAGAGGATGAAGGTTAGTAGAAATTTTTGTAACACTTTGATCCAAACATAAAGTTGGCAGAGTGGAAGAAGAAAAGGATGGATATAGAAACTCAAAAAATACCACTTTAGATATCCATGTGGGATCACATATAATTCAATCAAGAGCCAACAGTTCGATAACGGGTTCATTTCAGAAATCCAAAGACACCCAGAAACTCTGAAGTTTTTGCTAACGAAGGAGCAAGCTTGGTCTGAGTTCTTTTAAGTACTGCCTGTGCTAATTTATACGACACCACTTTTCTTTTTAGTCAGTCTAAAAAAAGGACATACCTTTATATATTATATTTATAGTAACAATTTAATTTTAAAATATTTCGTATTTAATTTTTTAAACCATAAGTTTTCAAAAGTCAATTTTTCTCATAAATTTTGTGTTAAGTAAAAACTTTTTAATTTTTTTCTTAACTTGGGGCTGGAAATGCGTGCAGGGTAGTTATCCAATTGAAGGAGCTTGCTTCCGTTGACTAGATTATACGTAAAGTAGTTGTTAGTTGGTCACTATATTGATAGTTTTTTGTTGAGGGGTTTTCAACTTTCTCAGCAGGACGGACAAAACGTGCCTCATAATGCAGTTGGTGTGCATACTTAAATTGTGCATTATTATAAACCAAGTTTATAGGAGTAATATTTACGAATTAAGAAGTTTTCCCTATGTTAATATTATATACCACCATGACGCTATTGTTTGAACCATGTCATGCCAAGAAGCAAAGGTTTATCTCTACAATTTAAATTTGATAGGTTCGAAATCCGAGCCAGAATTCCTTGTATTTTTGAAATTAAGAATTCAAAATTTAATATTTATTGAAATTTTTGTCATTCTTACATTTATACTGAACTTTTGCTGAACTCATAAAAAAAGGCTGCATGCAGCATGTCCCTCCACTAAGAAGTCATGACTCGTGGAGTTATTAATTAAATGATCAGATGAATTTGCTAGAATTTTGGTTATTGACAGGAAGGTTGAACGAATCATAGTGAAAACTGCAAGGAAACTTCTCGATGATAAGATTAGGTATGCTGAAACTTTGATCAATATCAACATATAATAAGATAAAGAAATGACAATTGTCTTTTGGGAGGCAAACAGTTAAGGTTGGGGCGGTTGGCGCAAGGCGATCTACAGAGAGTCCGCTGCTTTATTGTTGTTTTTTTTTTTAATGGCAGTATAAGCCTAAGCATCCGTCCAACTAGGCATTAGCTTATTTGAGAAAACATGTGGAGCCTAGGGATGAAATTAAACTAGGAGGATGCCATGTCATTATCTTGTCTGCTCTTACCTCAAAGACGAATAAGAAAGATAATCATGGATAACGTCAATTGCGTCTACACTTCAACAGTTGGTAACTATCTACCTAACTACACAAACACAAAATTGTTGCATATTCAAACTTTACATTTACATAATTTTTTAACTTACTGTTCTTAACAATAGTGATGGGACTTGGGAGTACACATCCTGCACAGAAACTGAAAACCGTACATGTGGCTTTAGGAACACAAGTGGCATAACTGAGAACAATCTGAAACAAAATGGCTCCAGAATCATACATGTGGCTTTAACAGACACAAGTCGCATATAATATCTTTTTCGTCAAACATTATAAAATAATAATTATTGTTCAAAGTCTCTTATCCCTTCTTAATGATATAAAGTGTGTTGTTACAAGCAAACAACTGACCATTTAGTCGTCAACAATAGTTATTATAATATTGTAGAACTTGAATTAATCAAATACGTTGACAGGTTCCTGCAACTGCTTATAATATTCTAGTAGCACAAGCAAGACAGTAAAATTGAAATCGTGACACTCACAAATTCTCCAATTAGCGTTATGCAAGATCAAAATTTGACTGTCCCCATTGTGTTAAAAATATATTCCAATTCGAAGTAACCATTAACTGCAAGCACAAGCTTTCATTAATCATATCAGCAAGTATTCCGTAACTCGTTAGATGAAATATATATTACAATGACTTCACAACAAACAAAAATTTACAAATGCTAGCTTAAGGTATTAATTAACCAGATTCTTGTCAGCCCAGAGAAGATAGAAAAAAAGGAATCGGGATTTCTGTAACAACCTCAAGCAGCTTTCTGAGAAACTACAAAGCTCCCTGGATTGATAGTAATGCTCTTGGTGCAGTTATCTGTTTTGTAGATTCCAACAAGCCGATCTGCTAGCTCAAACATATTGTTTCTAAGGCTGCATATTGTCAAAATAAAAATTAGAAAACAATAGCTGCTTAGTGCTTGTTTCTTTGAAACTGACAAAGTCCAATTACAGTACCTTATGATTATGAACTGTGCATCTTTTGTTCTGTCCTTGACATAATGGCCCACGATCGAGACATTTTTAAAATCTGCAACATGCAAGGAAACCACAAAGAAAGCATGAAGATATTGGGAATTTGATCTTTATTGGCCAAATGCAACAAGCAGAAAAGAACGTACCCAAAGCAGCATCAATCTCATCCATCACATAAAGCGGAGTGGGTTTATAGTGGTGAAGTGCAAAAACAAGAGCCAATGAGCTGAGGGTCTGAAAAAAACATTGTAATAAGAAACTAGATTGTTTTCTATAATGTTGCAGTAACATACAAAAACCATAGCCAGTTGACACTCACCTTTTCACCACCTGATAAATTAGCAATATTCTTCCAGCTCTTCTTTGGAGGTCTAACACTGAAAACAACACCTTCAGAAAATGGATCAAGAGAATCCACTAATTCCAGTTCTGCATCACCTCCAAGGGTGATCATCTGGGGAGATTACCAAAAAAGTAACACACTATTAATATAGGTATATATTTCGTGCAGGTAATAGCTTTACAATTAACTATTCTATTTTTAACGTTCTTTTACTTTTTAAATTGTTAACAAGCTGTATATCATGAACTAAAAGAGACATCAAAACCCCAAAGGATAACCACCAGCATACTTGCTTTTGCATAACAGTGAAAGAAATTTGAACTGAAAAATCCATTTTTTTGTAACAACATAAATCCTGATTTCTATACAAATCAGTCCATGCACCAGAAATATTAGCAAAATATCCAAATCAGACATGACAAGAAAATATGAAGAAGTGTCCTGCAACTACAGGATTAATAACAGGAAACAACCAAGATGGTGTACAATATTAAGTGGCAGAATCACTTATCCAGAAGAAATTCAACTCAATTAATAGATGGGTAAAACTTTTCTATAAGAAAACAAGTCAAAAATAAACTGAATACCTGATACATGCAACTATAGGATTAAAACAGGAAAACAATCTCAATGATGAACAACATCAGGATACCCAACTATCTTTGCTAAAGTACACTTTACTCCTCTGCGCTGATAATTATTAAATGGCAGAATCACTTACGCAGATGAAATTCAACTCAAGTATTAGATGGAAAAAACCTTCATATAAGAAAACAAGTCAAAAATTAGCTGAATACCTGATACATTTCTTTAAGCTTCAAAGATATGGTATTGAAGCCCTCCATGAACTCATCCAACCTACAGAGATGTTGTATGCTAATGGAGGAGAAGCATTGCCACAAGGAAGAAAGATATATATAAGCTGTAGGATATGGAAATTACCTTCTCTTTCTCCACTCGTCATATTGTTTTTTAATATCATCACGTTCTTGAGTAACAGAATTAAGCTCTTGAACTCTTTCATTGTACACAGATACTTTCTTCCGATACCTAATGACAGTAGAGACTATTAGCACTTAAAATCAGGAGACATAGTCATGGTAAAATCTTCTCAAAAAATGAGTACAAGTGCATACTCAGAAATCGAGTCAAGATTTGGGTTCATCTCTTTCAGTTGAGCCTCTAGAAGTGAAACTGTCTCAAGAGCTGTCTTAAGATCACAAATCTGACCAAGAGTTTCATCACTTAGAGTTGCTTGAAGCTTTTCCAGGTCCACTAAGTCTTTTTGAATTCTATACCCAGGGAAAAAAATGCAAAAGACAATTATTACAAACAAAAAGAAGGATAAGAGATGAGGGAGTCTGCGTATGAAAAAGAGATTGGAAGCCGACAATGTGATAACATATTTTGCCTTCAGAAAGAAATCTCCAGGACTTACTGCTCAATATGCTTTGACAAAGTAGTATGCAAATCGTCGAGTTTTTTCTTATAACCTTTCCCTTTGAGTTCCAAGTCTTTATAAACCTTCGTCATATCTTGTAACTTGTAGTCAGCATCTACCTGCAGCTCCACTTGCATTAGATTACATAATCATTTATTTACAATAAAAGCAAGAAAAAATGTCAGAATCAGTGCCATAAAACCTCTGATGACCGCATCTCATCCATAGTCTTCTTCAGATTTTCATATTCATTTTTAGCATCATTCAGAGTATCTTTGTGCTGATCAATGAGCTAGAAAATCATGGAAACAAAAACATTAGAAAAAAGAATAGAAATTTGCAGACACAGTCGAAGCAACTTGCACAATCATATGATATCCATCTCAACATGAAATAATGGTACAACCTCCTGTATCTTTTTATAGTCCTCCTGAACAGTAAAAGCTTTCTGTTCAACCTCTTTGAAGATGGAAAGTAACTTCTCCTTCTCAGCAAGTAGATTTTCCTTCTCCTTGTTTGATTCCTCAATCCCCTTCGTCAGTTTTTTAATCATTTTCTGTCCTGTTTCTATCTGAACCTTACGACGGTTGATCTCTGTGCTCTTTTTATCGATATCCTACGGTGGGGAAAACAATGCATGAACAGTAAATCACGCAAACTTAGAAAAAACGAAGGTCAGTTTTCCACTTACAGACTGTATTTTAGTAACCTTTGCCTTCTGACTTTTCAATCGCTCGCCACCTGCATTCTCTATTTTATTCTGAAGTTCTGATGCCTGAAGACATAACATACTGGATTTTAAAACAGTTTTTGCATCTAGCTGTACTTGAAACTAATACTAGAATGGTCCTGGGAAAAGGACAAACGGATAGACATGTTATCACCTTCTCTTTCAGCTGTTTTGAACCTTGTGTAAGCCTGTCCATTTCTTTTTCTTCAGCAGAAATTATTTTCTTGAGTTCCTTCAATCTATTAACTTCATCCTTACTGGGTTCTGATGCACTTCTCAAGGAATCCAGTTGCTTTTTCAGATCATTGACTTGGGACTTCAGGCTGTCAATCTGTACAGAAACCAAAAATGCATTTAGCTCTGATGGTGCAAGATAACATTAAACAACAACAACATTACCCCAATGCCTCAAAGGCTCCCACCCATTGCTGGGTAAAGAGGGGTCGGATGTACGCAGTCTGACCCCTATGTTTAAAAACATAGCGCGACTGTTTCCGAATGACCCATGATGAGCGT
>JAABOM020000049.1:24102119-24119697 GCA_011800125.2 Solanum clarkiae | reverse complement strand
TCGAATTTCTTAATTGGATTATTGATTAGAAATGAATTTTCGAACATTTGACTACGTACCATTGAATGATTTAGTCGGACACAAGGAAACCACTGCATTCCATACCTCTTGTCTTTTCAGAAACTTTGAATGCTTCGACTCAAGATCCTTTAGTGTCTTGCTGTTTTCCTTAATTTTCTCCCTGAAAAGTTAAAAAAAATCATTGAGTTTGACTCGCAATGAAAGCACTACTGTAATGAAGGTTGGTTGTATTGAAATGAATAAACATAACTACAGGTACTGATAGATTAGTTTATCTCTTTTCTTGCAACAAAACTAAAGAAAAAAAGGGAGAACAAATTAGGGAGGGAGGTTCCCATTTTATTCTAAGTAAACAAAGAAAAGAAGCACTATGCAAGGGAGGGAGGTTCCCATTTTATTCTAAGTGAACAACAAAAAAAAAAGAAGCACTATGTTCTTGGATAGCCCACATAAAATATGGTAAACCACCTTTCGCTTTTCAGGTTCTCTTCTTGTCTAGAGATGTTCGCCTGAATCTCTGTAATTCGAGTTGAATTATCTTCAGAAGCCAATTTTGTTGCTTTCTCTTGCCATTTGAGAAGTGACAATTCTTTAAGCATGTAGGCTTCTGCATCATTCTTCACCCCCTGTTATTGAAAAGATGGACAACATGAATGCATTACAGGGAGCTCTAGCAATTCATGCATTATGTAATGGTCTAAACCTTACCTCCAAGTTATCTCTTTCTTTCTCAGCCAACTTAACCATTTGAACAACACCAGACCTTCTTTCATTGAGGGCTTCTAGCCTATGATAGCATCAAGAAATAGTGAATGAAGATTCTAGAGGTATCACATGCATCATTTTAGGCACAAAATCATCTCACTGAGTACACACAACACGCCCATGACAATAAATCAACATACAAAGCTATACGAACAAGGATGCAAACTATACACGAGGGAGAAAAGAAAGAGCATATTGGCAAGCAAAAGAGTAGCATAGCTATAATGAGATCACAAGATTCTGTCAGAAACTAAGAACTTTTTGGTGCCAAAAGATTTTCATTTCAGAGTGAGAACTAACTGCTTGAATGACTCATCAATCTTCTCAACGTAATTGTTGGTTCCTATAATATCCTCTAAATACTCAAGAAAGCCTTCATCATGTGGTCCTTGTCCTTTAGGCTTCATCAGCGATATTTGTTCAACCTCGCCCTGCAAATGAACCACCAATTTAGTGTGGTTCATTCAAGAAATTTGCACCTCTATATCTATCTATGAGATGATTGGATTTGTCAAAATTCCAAAGATAGCTCCATATGAATAGAATTCAAAATTTGTTGAAATTAACTAAGATCACATGCCAAAAACAATATAGACCTGAAGAATCAGAAACCGGTTATTATCTAGATCAATCCCTTTCCCTTTCAGCTTCTTAGTGACCTCTGTGAAGTTACTAGTCCGATCATTGATATAGTACTTAGAGGAATTATCTCGAAATGCCACCCGTGTAATAACAAAATCACTTCCTGGAACAGCTTCATATGTCTCGTCATCCTATTTAAACAAAAGAAACACTTAGAATAAAACAGAGATTCTAAACAGGTATCTCAGAGACATGAAATCACAATTACCAAATCAATAATCTCCTGAAAATGAACAGACACGCCAGCACTTTCCAAATTCTGGTGGTTAGTTGAATTGTGGATGAGCTCTGACACTTTGTTTAGACGCATCTGCGCAATTATCATAGAAGATCAAATTTCAATAAACAGAACAGCCCATTTTAGGTAACTAAGTTCGTGATTAATGTCTAAACTATTTTGCTCAACTAATGCGGTAGCACAGTCGACTTTTATTTTATTCACCACGAGAATAAATTATAACACCGAAATGATATTTCAATTTTCTCAAAATCACGGTGCCAAAAAAACATGAAATCAAAAAAGAATCATATTCTTACCTGTTTGGCTCGCTTTCCGAACACGAAGAGCATTGCGTCGATGACATTACTCTTTCCACTACCATTAGGACCAACAACTGCAGAAAAGCTCTGTCCAGTAGGGAATTTCTTTTAGATAAAGGGAATGAACTTAATTTCTTAAATATTCAATTAACACTTTATGAAATAGAGTATTTAAGTTCAGAAATACTCAATTACTGGAAAATGTGGAAAACAAACCCTAACCTTGTGGAATGGGCCAACGCGCTGTTCACCCGCATAAGATTTGAAGTTTCTCATCACCATCTCTTTAATGAATAACCTCGGAGGTCTAGATCCAGGACGAGATGAGTCGTTTATGGATTCGTGAGAGTTTGAAAATTCCATATCTGCGCCCATTTTTACTCCCGAAGAAAAGCTTTTGGTGTAGTAAAAAGGTGAACCGAAGGACTGGCTTCTGAAGGTCAACTCCGGCGAAGTGCTGGAGTAGAAGAGGAGCGTGAGAGAAGATTTGAACTACCTTTTTAGCAGTAGTGCGAGAATTTGAACTTTTATCAAGAAGAGTAAGGAATATATGGGCGGGAAACTCCGTTAACATTATGCTCTTATTATGGACTCTACTAAATCAAAAGCCCAAGCCCACTAGGATGTCGTAAATGGACTTAGAAGCATGGTGTCGGCCTAATTTCCGGAAGCCCAAACGATCCTCCCATGGCCTAAAACTTGGTGGGCACTCGGCCATGGGATTTGGGATCCCAATTTGAAATCACTATATACTTGTGAAAGCTGTGTAAAATTTCAATCAGGTCCGATTCATTAATCATTATCTCAAAATTCAATTTTTTTAAAAAGTAGGACTTCAAAATTTATTAAATATAAATCGTGACCCATAAGTAATTTTAAATTTTCTCAAAAAGAACCATTGCTCGAGATGTGAACAAATTATTTGTACCATATGAAAATCTTCATTATAGAATAGCTAGTTACTATTTCCATCGTTCCACTTCAGTCGTTTTAGTTTTTTTATTTTTCGAGCTAAATTATACAGGTTTTGACTAATATTTTAAAATATATTCTTTTATCATGTTAATATGAAAAAAATTGCAATCAATAATACATTTCTTATAGTTTATTTATATCTAAATTTTTTTTAATATCAAATTAATTTATTTAATCTTATTTACTTTTAAAAATTAGTCAAATTAACTTTCAAAAAACGCAATATGATAATAAAATAGGACGGAAGGAATACTATTTTTTACTAGTGATAAAATTAAATTACGTGTATTTCAAAGTTTTTTATAAACATGCAGCTGTAGGCATTCATTTATATAGAGATACGTGATTTGTCAACAACATACAACAACATATCCCAGTGCCACAAAAGGCTCCCGCTCATTACGGGATGAGGGGGGGTCGGATGTACGCAGCCTAACCCCTATGTCTAAAAACATAAAGCGACTGTTTCCAGAAGATATGTGATTTGTCAATTTGGGAAATTTTAATAGTTTTTACAAATTGTGAGGCTTTCATTGTTATGAGGAAAAAAAAAACTTAGAAAATCAAAATTACATACTCCAATCAAATTTTAACTTCAATTCAACATATTTAAAATCATGTCTAAATGAGTCAATGTTTAATAACTTCATGTCAAGACCAACTTAGAGAAGGTGACAATTTGAAGATACTAATTTTGACACAATTTAAACGTCAATTGAATCCAAGTATAAACACTTCCTTTTTTGTTGCTGTTCTCGTTAAGCCGTCAAATATACATATATATATATATATATATATATATATATTGGTTAAACAAGCCGTCAAATATTTGACAAAACAATATGCTCCCGCGCCTGTTGGGATTAATGTTGTAGCTACTGTTAATAGTGAACCTCAAAACGGTGATACTGTTCATGACGAACAAACGTAGAATAATCTGTCTGAATTATTTTCAAAGTCCCGACGGCGAAAGAAACAAAGTTCTAATTTTTTAAAAATCCTGTCGAGTCATTCGGTGAAGGTGAATTAGTAGAAAATATTCTCTAAATATTAGATGGATTTCACCACCAGGATGAAAAATGGAATAACATTTTTCCCTTATTTCCTTCATTTTGAATATGATTGAATCATATTATATGTTACAGTATCTCATATTTAACCCTTCCGAGTGAGCGCTTTGAAAGGACATTAACGTAATATTAATACACACGATGAAGGCGAATAATAAAACATTGTAGAAAATAGTACTAGTCCGAAGCATTATTAGCACGCACAAATTAACCATGTTTCAATGAGTTACATTTGGTGTACTTTTGCACATTTTTGTTAGTTTCGAATTGACGATCCTTGAATTATTGGCTTCTCACAAGGAGCATAGAGTGATCAAATGTCGCCACAGTACTTCTCCAATGAGTTTAATTAGCTAGCTCATCATATAACATGAACGGTAGACTTTAGAGTTTGGTAAAGACAACGTAAAAGAGAGAGAGAAAAGAATCCTTCACTCTTTAATTATTTATATTGTGCGTGAGATAATTGGGGCATAATTAAAATATTCTACAGTCATACGTGATCCAGTAAAAAGTTAAGTCACACTCCAAAAGGGATGTCACTAATAGAAAACATGGAATTAGCATTACTAACCGATTCTACGGCTCAAAACTCATAGTATATAAATCATATAGAGATAGCTTTACATCGATATTTAATGGAACCACGCTATATTTTGGAAGCTATATGTTGTTTCAATGGAGTATCTTAAATTAAAGAAAGTAGTGGAACTCCCAAAATCATGCGGTTGTGAGGCTTCTACAAATTCATAGATTTGACACATACCTGATTTAAAATTAACACTTACCTAAAACTTTGTTCCCTTCCATGATACCTAATTCCATCTGAGATATATATCACACAATTGTGCTCATCTTATCCAGCCACATGCAATCCTAAGAACATGGTATACATATTGTGTTCGTTTTAATAAGAGCACCAAACGTGAGTCTTTTTGCAATATCCTCAATATTCTGTTAATTTTTCCTAGCATTTACGATTGTCAGCAATATATAATTTGGGATACATGGTGATCATGTTGAAAAACTGTTGCCTATATTCTTCTAACACCTGAGTTTTGTTATCTTCAAAAGAAGTATTGTAGAAGAATCATTTGAGTTATATATAACAAAAAAACATGATAATATATATTCAAGATGAAAAAGATTAGTAAGCAGTTGAGGATAAAATAGCTTAACTACTGCGTTAAGGTTAAAAATCCAAGAGAAGATCAAGTTTATGTAGTGACTTGAGCAACATCTAACATACATAACTTATAATGTCATTGCTCTATCCATCGAGCGATAAAAATTTACTCAAATGTACATGATGGCAAGTTCTACATACTGTTAGTTAGTCATTATATATATATAAATATATATTAGGAGAATTTTTATCATCACATAATAAGGTTAACAGAGACTAGAAAAGCGTAAATACTGAAGTGATCAATGGTTGAAACAATGACTGAGACGGAATTTTAGAGGTCCTTCAAACAACACCACAATCTTTAATTGATTTGACATGTTAGGAATAACTTTATTAATTTTGTTTGGCACAAACAAAATTTTTATGTCATACTTCATCCATCACAGATAAGGAATTGGAGAAATAGAGCATCAAGTCTAATCAAAACAGAAACACATCTTTTCTCCCCTAAACCCAGTACTAGTTTATTACAATATAAATTCACTCTTGACCATCAACATGCAAATCATTACAAACGATTCCACACCTTATTCACACACAAATAGGGAAATCATAAATCCCTAGATCTCCATACATATCATATAATAACCTTTCCTTCAGACAAACTGCCAAATAGGGAAATCATAAATCCCTAGATCTCCATACATATCTTATAATAACCTTTCCTTCACTCCTCAAAAATGGCGATTAATTTAAAACTTACTTCTTTCATGTAGTAGTAGATGTACAATCAGAAGCAACCTCAGTTTCCACTTCCCTTCTGTGGAAATTTCTGTGGCAGCCACAGGCTGCACAATTAAGGGTGCCGGAAGTAGTATCCTCAGGCATGTACTCCCGACACCCGTCAACGACATAGCCGCCGACACTAGCAGCATGATTCTTCTGGCACTCGACATATCTCACTCTCCTCACGGTAAAGGATGAATTTGTACAGTTTCTTGAGGAGTCATTTCTCCTCAAAACTTTTTTCATTTCTTCTCTTCTCTCAATGGAAGAGAATAATAATAACAATAATAAAAAATAAAAACACCTAGCTTAGTTGGGAAACCCTAACCCTAGAAGGCATATTTATACAACCACCAATAAAACCTTTTTCTTTGTATCTTAAAAGTTATATTAGTAGTTAATTAAAATTAGACTTTCCCAAATGATCTCGATTACGGTGTTTTTACTGTTACGTTCTTTGATTAATGTCATCATAATCTTTTTCTATTTATAATTATATTTGTCATGAATTGATTGCGCCAACTTCTAATCACGTAGTGTTGAACTGGCTAGCTTGCTTTAAAAGGATTTGCCGTCACTAGCTATTTGGAATAATGTTACTAATAATTCATCACTATAATTAATTACCTATTGTTTAATGCTGATGGATTTTTATGGAATAACAGCCATATATTTTTGCTACTATATAAGACTAATTAAAGTAATTAATGTGGCCCTCACAGATGATAATTAAAGTTCTAGTCTAATTCCTAATCCAAGGCTGCCAAGAAAGTTCTAGAGTCAATTAATCAAAATATGTAATTTGATTATTTATAGTATAACATACCAAAACTGCGTAGACAAACCTTTTGTCCTCCCTTCCAGTTTATTTCCATTCATATGTCAGAAGGGAAAAAATGCTTAGCGTAGTAAATTACATACACAAATTAAAATGATGGATATTTTATTTAATTAACTATTGGATATTCCAATCACTACACATATCAAAAATGAACGAGCTATATATTCTTTATTTGGTTATTAGGAGTAAGCACCCTTTTTTATGCACTTCTTTCTAATGGACAAGTCGTTAATATTAATATTGTTGAAACAAAAATGTCATGGACCAAATTACTCCCTCCATATCATATTAGTTCTAGATTTTTCCTTTTACACTCCCCTCGAAGAAATCCTAAATAAGGTAATTAGTTTTACTAATTTACTCCTCAGGAAACTTTTTTGAAACTTTATAAACTTGTTTACATTTTAAAAAAATAATAATAATTGTAAAAGTAAAATGATAAGTAATTTGAGATAACTATTATTCTTTCTGATTCTAAGATGTCAATCTAAATATTGTATGATTAGCTATTGAGATACATTAATGACGCATTAAGCAAGACTACTAGCTACTTGTATTAAATAATACTAGAAGAGCAAAACCCTTTTTTTTTACTCTACAGTTGGCAACATATTTCAGACAACCAGAAAATTAGGCCTCACATGTAATTAACATTTGATTCATCGAGACAACGTGTTTGGCAATGTTGGAAAACGACCTCAACGAGCCTTAAAAGTTTTTTCACCCATTTCTGTTCACTTATATGTCAGTTGAAAATGTGCTTCCAATTTGAAGGCCGCCCAGAGAATAGTAATTTATGTAAATTGCCTTTTTCATTCATTCTGTGTCTACAATTAGAGTTAAATTCACCTGATTGAACATTATGTTGTCCACTAATTTTGGCCATGCACGTTTCAAACTTTAGACACTTGTATGTATGTATGAGCCATTGAAGTATCCCTGTACCCAACCCCGTATGCATGTATTACAAATTCAATGATTGAATAATCAACATAATTGGCACCATAATTAAAATTACAAAGAAAGATATCCTGCTTGTAATGAAAAAAATATATGATAACTTCCAATATGATGTTTATAAAATCACAAAAATTATTTCCACACGTTAATGCATTTTTATAAAAAAAAACTTTCGCATATAACCATTCAAAAATATCTTAATTATTCTTCATATATAGCTATAGTTTGGGTAATACATTTCGTAACTATAGCTATATTACGGTGTTTTGTATATTTCGTTACACAATTTGCGCAACATTTGTATTATTTGTTGTACAATTCCTAGTGTTTGTATAATTTACAGTTTTTGTATAGCATATGTATATTTTGCTATACAATTTGCAGTGTTTCTATATTTTGTTATACAATTCATGCACAACGTATATATAATTCGTTATACAATTCGCAGTGTTTGTATATTTTATCATACAATTCGTACAACGTTTGTGTAATTCATTATACAATTTTAGTGTCCGTATATTTTTCTATACGATTCATCGTACAAACTCAACCTTTAATTATTCAAAAATGTAATTGCGAGTCATAATTATTTTAAACTATAACTATATTAGCTAATTAACTAACATATATTTGTTTATCCGTATAATTTTCTTTTTTTATAAATACATAACATATACAAATATATGGAAGTTGCTCGAGTGATACAAAAAAAGGGATGGGTGAAGGTAGTTAAATATAATAATGATATGCATTAGATAAAGTAATTGAAATGAAGTGCATAAAGAAGGTAGTTAGTAAATGTTAATTATAATGGCATTTTGAGTTTGATAGGACCTTAATTAAAGAGAAGCATGATTGTACTTTAGTGAAGGTTAAATTGAACTATGACTCATAAGGCAGAATTTGTTTCTCACCTACCCGACCCATCTTGTGATACCCACACCAAAAATTAAATAAAATAAAAAAGGCTTCTGAATTTCATTAGCTTCTGGGACCAGTAAACAAAGAATCTTAGGCACCTAAATTTATCTTTTTCCTCTATTTGTATGTAAATAATTTTTAAATTTGACATAACTAATTTTCAAATCAATAAGCCAACCAAGCACAGATTTAATTATTGACCCTGATAATGAAATTGTTTGCTTAAATTAGGAAACTTGGCGTTGATTGATGCAACTTAACACAAGTTAGATGCCGTATCATACTTTTGTAATTGCAAAAAATATATAAGAATATTTGCTTTAACTAACAGGGAGATCTTGTTTATTTTTTCTTACTTTCTTCGATTAATTTGTTGTCCTCCACACGATAAGTATAAATAAAATACTTTAAACTTAGAATATAGTATCTTGTTGTGATGTGACCAATCAAAAAATTAATAATTGCATAGAGGATTTAGAAAAAATATTTTTGAAATATATATGAAAAAAATGGAAGAATAAATTTAGTACTTATTAAAATGTCACGAAAGAATAATTAAAAGTCAAGGTCAACGTACCCTGAGGCACAGGTCAACTTGTTGAGCATTCTTTTCTATCACACACTAATTATTTTAATTTATTACATAACTAGTTTTCTGTTTCTTGTTTAATTTTTTTTATTAAATATTGCGAGTATCATGCAAGCATCTGTTGGGACAAATAAGATTTCATCTGGCCCCATGGTTGTATTAGTGCTTTGTCTGTTTCATTTTTCAAGTCAAATCATCAATATATATAAGTCATTACTTAGTGAAAGTAGTCAAAGTTTATAAAATAGGAACCGACCAAGTTAAAGTTTAACAACTTCAATATAGACCAACAACATGAATTGATGATGAAGTACTTAGTCTCTCCAACTTGTGAGTTATTGGGTTTTAAGTTTCTGGAAAAAAAAAACATATTGGAAGTGCTATTTTAAAAAATGAGACATACAGCGTGAGATTCAAATTTGTCGAGTCCTAATGTGAATATCAAATATTGTCCATATTATTTTTTCCTCTGCAAATATGAAAATATGTTGGAACTAGTTGCGGTTTTAAAACATGAAAAGGATAAATTATATAACTAGACAAACATATGGTATATATTTATATTATATCACTATAGTTTGAAAAAATTATAATTTATAGCTACAGTTAGAATTTTGTTGTTGTTTTTTCTCTCCTCTTCATGATCTCTTGATAGATATACAAATACAGATATACACCAGTTGCATATATACAATTATTTGATAGGTGTACATATTTAATTCGTCAAATATACATATACAATTCACCTCCGTTGCTCACCTCTCTCTTGCCTCCCTCGATTTCGCTTGCCTCTCTTATAATATGTAGCTACAAATTGTAATTTTAGCAAACTATAATTATCTTTTATCTTATTATATTTAAGTGTTTGCTCTTTTCGACAAATCCTCATGTGAAAACTACATAGAATTTTGCTTAGCAAGCAACTTCTTGGGCTAATATTAGAAGAGTCGAAAACCTTTGCAGAGCCCAATTTTTCAGTCTGCGAACACAACATGGGTCATAGGCTGAATAACCATCTGCAGTACTATTGGGCGCTTTTTATAGTGGGCGAATTATTGAGCCCAGTGCATGAATTTGAAGTTGGCCAAGTTTCCAAATATAAAAAGATTTTTTCATAAGGAAAAAAAAGATGCATAATATTTTCATAATTCTTAGAGGAAATTTTATAATCTTCCAACTTAAATTAACTACAAATGAGTATATATTTCACATTAAACAAACCTTCATGAATAAAAGCAATTTGTAAACCAAACAAGTAGGGGAACAATTTTGGACATTTCGCAAACAACAGGGGTAATTTTGTAATGATTTCATTAGTAATAAAGGCAAATGTATATCGGTTTTGTAAGGACGAGAGTATAGTTGACCCAATATTAAACATAAAGCAAAAATAAAAATAAAAATCATTTCTTAATTACAAAAACAAATTTGAACCTTTTTCTCGAGCATAGATCGATTCTTTAGTCGATTTGATTTGATTTTTGAATAAGAACACCCTACCTGCTTTAATGGTAATGCCTACAAATGAGCTGCTCGTCATGTTGAATTGCAATTAAATAAAACCACATGGAAGAGTTAAATGCATCACCTAATGAGCTATAGGACTAGCAAAGTGTCTATGTCCAATGGTGCACATGAGCCTGTTTCCTATTATATGATCTGCTATTGACTCTTGTCCATTTCTTGGATGAGTAAGTATATGGTCCTACCCCATGTGACTACATAATCTTAAATCGTGCAAATCATTTATTACTAAGACTCTCTTGATTTAGAAAAATAGAAAAGCAACTACTATTGGAAATTCAATGGAGATATAGAGTCCATATTTCACCAACTTTTGCATACTACATCATCTTGTACATACATGGTACTTCGTCCCTCATTTTATGTGAAGGTATTTAACTGATACACTGAAAATTGGACATGAAACCCCTGCACTCTGGGCTCTAGGTCTCGGCACATACAAACACCTTGATTTTGGTGTATATTTATCAGATTAAAGGTTTATGGAGTATTAATGACAACAATAATCATAATTGCTTAAAGTTGACTTGGGCAGTATCACCAAATCAAATCCTACTAGTTGAAAATTGGAGAGGGCACTTGACATGTGACCATTTATGGTAAAGAGATGCAAATTTCCAAAGCAATTGCTGCCCTCATACATTGCTAAAGTCTGATAGCAACGCCTGAGTGAACAAGTGTATCATGTGAAATAAGTAATCAATTGAAGCTTTTCTCATCATATTACTTGTAACCTGTGACATATCAAGATTTTTTTTTTAATTTTACACTTAGTCTTAAATAATATTCTCTAAAGCATTTTTCAAAACATTATATTAAATATCAATTAATAGAGATAGTCTAGTAAAATAGATATATGAATAATTATTTACATAATGAATGTAACCAAACAGTGATAGGTAAAAATGAATGAATAAAATACTCCCTCCATCCATTTTTACTTGTCTATTATATTATTTTAGAATGTTTAATAATACTTGTCCAATTTATTAAATTAAAAGATAATTTTACACTTAATTCTTAATTTATCCTTATTATTATAGTCATTTCTCTATCATGAATGTCAAGTCAATCAAAAGGTGATTTGATAAAATTATCTCTAACATTTACTGCTTTTTAATTTTTATGTGAAGTCACATAAAGATGAATGAACAAAATATAAGATATGATTGACTTTGATTCTAGTCTCTAGATATGCTCGTTGACTTTTATATTTTCGCAATAAGTTCGAGGTTAGTTTCTAGAAGGTCAAAAAGATTGTTGAAGCCTTGTATCGTAGGAACATCCAATTCGCTCAAGCTACGTGTATCCTCGATTTTATGCAGATTATACATAGCCAAAATAGAGATGAATTTAAACTTTGTCCCTGTTAATAATTATTTCATATTAAGGATAATATAGGAAAAAAATAGTAACTCTTTTGGTTTGCTAAAATAGATAAAAATAATAGAGTAAAAGGTAAAAAAGACCCCTCAATTTTATTTTCTTGTTTCACTTTATTCACGTCGTTAAAATAAGTTTATTTATACCCTTGTCGTTAACAAACTCACCAGATTTGTCCCTAAATTGGACAGATTGCCCCAAATTATATTCATATGAGAAAATGGTCAAAAATACCCCTCAATTTTGTTTTATTGTTTGACCTAATCATTATCGTTAAATGAGTTCATTTTTGTCTCTGCCGTTACAAAACTTATCACTCATTCCCTTCAATTGGATGGAAAGCCCCAAATTAAATAAAATTATCCAATTCAAGTGAGAATGAACGATTTTCTTTTTTAACCCGAATTTGACCCATTAAATTCAATAAATTCATACCAAATTAATCCTAAAATTCATCTCCGAATTATAGAAACATGGCCACTTACGTTGTCGTATATGGTGGATTTGGAGGATCGGAATACAACAAACATAGTTTGTTAATGGATTTTGTCGAAAATGTCGGAATTGTGATGTTGCTTCAACGACGTTCTGAAGCAGCGTAAAAAAATCCAATCAAATCTGGAGCAAAGAGGAGGGTGGCAGCATGGTGGATAGCGTCTAGGCCATCGCCGGAGCTACCATGAAACAATTAGAGAGTTAAAGATTTTTCTTACTTTTTCAAGTTGATAACACAAAATAATTATAAAAATACTTATTCTTGATGAAATAGAAAATCATTTTGACAAAAAATCTCTTCATTCTTTAACTTTTGAGTTAATTCAGATATTTTCATCCAAGTAGAGGCATGGGTGATAAGTTTTTGTAACGGTGGAGATAAAAATAAACTCATTTAACGACAAGGATTAGGTCAAATAATAAAACAAAATTGAGAGTTATTTTTTATCCTTTTCCCATATGAATATAATTTGGGACTATCTGTCCAATTTAGGGACAAATCTGGTAAGTTTAAGTTTGTTAACGACAGGAGTATAAATAAATTTATTTTAACGGCGGGAATAAAATAAAATAATAAAATAAAATTGAAGGATATTTTTGATTCTTTTTATAAATAAAATATATATTTTTAATATAAGGATCTAGTAAAATGAAAGATATTCCATGCCATAAGTTGATAACTCCTTATATTAAGTCAGACATACTTACCTGATAATAGAGCAAAAACTCATTATAACCGTTAAATTGCATCAATAATAGGTCCTTGATAATATAAAATTCTGTATTAAGAATTCATTCCAGTACACGCTAGAGAACAAGTAGCTTTCTTAATTAAGCAAGCAAAAAATTCTTCCAGCATAATTGAGTAATCAATTTTAAGAATTTTTTGCTTTGCTTAATTTTGCAAGCTACAATATACACTAATGTTAAAAAGCATTGTACCGGACAAAAAATAAGAATGAGGATGTCATATCCATCCCAAGTTAATATGCTACTACTAGTAACTAATTGGGAATTTGGGAGTAAGAAAAATAAAAGATAATGCAACAAAATAGAACCCCCCTCAAAAAGAAACTTCTAAATTAATAAATCGTCATTTTCATCAAACAGCCAACTCTCCAGCATTACTGAAAAGGGAATTTCATCATCCATTTCTCTTTTGCATTCACCATGAAATTTACCAGCAGCCTCAGGAGTCGCAGCCTGTGAAAACTGATCTGAATTTGACTGTTCAAATGAAGACGAATATTCGGTCATGGCATTATTATTAGTAGTAGTAGTACAAGAGAATTGAGTACTTGATGAAGCCTTTGATTGCTCGGAATTATTTGTGGAATCGCTTCTGGTCCATTGTTTGAGTAATTTAGCGATGTTTTCAGCACTTGATGCATAAGTAGTAGTAGACATTTCCCCTTCTTGTTTTATGTATGGGTGACATCCAGCATTTGTGGGCTTCACATCAGTAATTGTGTAGTCGTGAATTGGGCTTGATTTATCCAGTGACAGGGCATTTTGTAAAGCTTGTTTGGCTGTGTTTATATCGGCTTGAAGTGTCCTTTCCCATTGGCCTCTAGAGGGTGAATTATATGTTGATAAACAATGTCCATCATTCGAGTATAAATCACTCGCTTCAACCTTCTTCAGCTTCTTCTTTAAATGAGTATTCCAATAGTTTTTAATGTCGTTATCTGTTCTCTCCGGGAGATATGAAGCTATGGCAGCCCATCTGTTACAAAGACGCAGAAAAATCAGTAATAGGAAAAAAGGTGACTACTAGTAATAGTATACTTTATGAAACAATTACTCTTAAAACTTTTCCAGATCCATATATATACTCAGTCCTATAAAAAGTACTACTCTATCTGCTACATTTAAGTATCAATTTTTCTTTCAATCTGTTCCAAGAAAAGAAAAGGTCATTTCACCTTTCTAAATTTGCAAGTTATTTAAACTTTAATGACGACACTCTTATCTTATAGACATAAAAATGTCAGTGACATGTTTAGAATCACAATGCATACTTTTAGTACATGCCAAAAATTGGTATTTCTATGTTAGACTAGCATAATGTTCTGTGAAATACCGTCATATAAAATGAAACGAGAAGGATCAAGATAGGTAATCAAGAAAAGCATACATACTTGTTGCCTAGAAGTGCCTGAAGCTGGATAATCATCTTCTCTTCTTGATCAGTGAAGCTACCTCTCTTGATTCCTGGTCTGAGGTAGTTAGTCCACCTTAGCCTACAGCTCTTGCTACATCTGCGCAGCCCTATACATAAAAACAAACACTCATTAGTGATTCATTACACTATGAAATGTCGGACATAATTATTAGTCAAGTGATCATAACAGAAATCAAGATGCAAAGGACTATAACCTGTATGAGTAGGAACTGTCCTCCAATTCCCAGGACCATGTTCTTGAACAAAAGAGACCAACATAATATCTTCTTCAGGAGTCCATGGTCCTTTCTTCACCCCTGTTTTATCACAACAAGGTGGTCTACCCATCTCTGTTTCTTGGTGCAACTCTCTTTGTAAGTATGTAGTATATTTTATAGTCTTGTAGTGTTTGTCTTTCTCTTCTTGGAAGAAGCAGAGACAAAGGTCTAAGGGGCTAGGCTGTTTGATCTGGGATATATAGAAAGAAATGAAGACGACCTGCCAATTCAGAGATAGGGAATACGCTGACCCCAATTTAATTACTCCCTCCTCCTTTCGAGAGTCAAAATTTTAATATAAATTATAATAATTGTCAATTTAAAATACATTTAAAAAGATCATGATCAAAGAAAAATTCATTTGATTCTTGAAATTCGAAAGATGTCACGTAAATTAGACCGTGCATAAGAAGGGCTGAGGGGTAGGGAAAGAGTCAAAAGGTGACAGCAAGAGCATTTACTCCTCCCATGGGAGCCTCAGCCTAAAGTCAGCTGCCCTGTTTCTCTCTCTGCCTCCTCGAAACCGCGTGGGCATTCAATGTTCACTATATCATTATTTCTAGCCATTAACAATCCTAATTAAGGCTCTGTATGCTTTTTACGGCCTCATCAAATAAAGCAAACTGCATAACACCTATCAAAAGCTTAGATTCATTTTTTTTATTTGTTTGAATAAGTCTTAGCCTACTCTGTACCAAGATATATAGTTGTTTCCCACTTTTCTTCACTGTGTGACGCTAACATGGAAATAATAAACTTTCGGTGTAGATACAGAGTGATGAAATGAGAGTCAAGAGACTATGTATTACTTTTGTAAGATAATGCCAACATCCTACTTATAGCAAGGTCCAAGTGATGAAACTGGGATATTCATGAATGGCATCATGGTCGAACATGATGGGATTTGATAAATTTAATGAAGAAATAAAGTTACAATCATACTATAACTTATGGCTTTTGTTGTGGTGTAGCCAAGATTGTCTCTAAGTAGGTTCAAGATTTTAAAAAATAGACACACAAACTATTTGAAATCTATTCTGTATACATTAAAAATATATCTTTACCAATATATAAATAGTAATATAATTTTTCATTGAAGAGGGTTTGGATGAATCTCTTTTTGAGCTTTTGCATGATGATTAACATTTGATCCTAACACTTTTTAAATATTGATACTGATAGATTGTTTTTGAGCAACGCTAAAATTGTCCTTATATGATCTATAAGTCACGTCTCACGCGACAGAAACAATCACTAGTGTTTAAAATAGGGCAGATTGTTAACGTCACACCTTTGTCTTCAAATTCTTAAGATCTACTACTGCTCATATCCATTTTATATGGCTCGGTATGTTATACTTAATTTTTTAACTTTTTAGAATAAAATTTTTAAAGTAGAATGTACTTACTACTACTGTAAGTGATGAGTAACAATTTAAATGAATGAGGGAGAGAGGGTGTAGCAGTGTATAATGGCACATGCATCTGATAAGTCACTTCATATCTAGCGCATGAAAAATTACATAAAGGAGGAAAAAGGGACAATGACATTCATATGCGTATTAATCAGCCAGACGGGCCTTTTAAAATTTATTAATGGAAGGCTACCCACTATTAGTACTACCATTCATTCACAATTAGTCTTCAAAGACGAGAAATATCCATCGGACTTCCGGGTTTGTGAATCAAAATCAAATATAATAAAAATGAGTAGTAGATATTGAAGAATAACTAAACTGATTTATTTAATTTGATATTTATTTAATCCATCTTTCAAGAACACAGTAAACAAAGATATGAACACGGAAAACACAATTGGAAAAGAGATCTTTCTATCTCATTCAAACTATAAGCTTTTTCTACATCCATATGAATTATGATATATATACTAAAGTAGATCGGTGTTGACCAATGACCATATAATAAAAATAGATCTTGCTCTATGGAGTCTCGACATGTCTGATGCTTCTTCGATCAAATGCAATATACAACTGAAAATAGTATTTCGAACATCTGAAAGTTGATTATCAACGTAACGATCGAAGTATAGCACAACTGTATATGTTCTGCATATGTTGCTAGACTTGTGTACATATTTTGTAAACTAGATGATCAAATGATATCTGACTGAGATTTTCCCTAATATATTTTCCTTGGGTAGGTGTTGGGCCAAATTAGAGATAGTCAAATAATACCTGTCATGGATTCAGAAACATAGCATGCTCAAGGTCATCAAGCCAAATTAAGTCATATGGAAAATACTAACAAATTATTTGATATTTAACGTGATAGGTCATCCATTACGTCAAACCACTGCCAACTTATTTGCATTTAATTTCTTATGAAAAAGAAATGGAGGTATGTCTTAAATACTTGTTTAGTCATCTGACAAACATGCAACCTGCAGTGTTTGCGATCTTCCAGCGGACTTTCAAGTTAAAAAATAGTAAGTGTAAGGGCTGGACCAATCACAAATTTTAAAATTATAGGGACGAA
>JAABOM020000049.1:24059720-24102019 GCA_011800125.2 Solanum clarkiae | reverse complement strand
CTGCATATATGCGTCAGTCTATTTGTGGCATTATTCTTGCGAGTTAATTTCCTGTATGGTCATCCAAGTATTGAGAAGATCCGATTAAAGTTACTTTTGATTTTTTCTTTCCCATAAGATCAATAATACTCCTATTCCTGTTCAATTATGAACATTTTTATTCTTATGGGCTTGGCTCATTTTTCAAGGAAATTTGGTAAAGAGGGCCTTTTTTCTTTCTTCTATTTGGGCTGTACGAAAGATTCTAGAAAATGAGAAATCCAATAGGCTTCACAACCTTACTGGTTCAACTTCATCTCCCCGAGCCCGTTATATTTGGCCCAACTGCAAATATACCCTTTTTTGGAGTTGATATTTTAATGAGGATTTTTCAAAAAAAAGAGCAAATATTTGAAATATAATAAGATAAATATAGTTATAGTTTATTAAAATAATAATTTGTAGTTACATATTATAGGAGATAGACGAGCGAGAGAGGGAAGAGAGTGGAAAGGACTAATTGTATATATGTATTTGTCAAATTATAGGTGTATATCTTCAAATAATTGTATATGTATAACTACTATACATATGTATTTGTATATCGGCGGGCGAGATTGGGAGAGGAAGGAGAGAGGCAAACAAGAGAGGGTAGCAAGTGAAGAGAGGCGCATTATACATGTATATCTGTCAAATATACATACATAGTTGGTATACAAAAAAGATATAAGTGAGATAAAAAAAAAAAGGATATACACCTTTTATGAGTTAAAAAGACTATTTCAGAAATATTAAAATTAAATTAACTATATATATTAAATTATTACACTTAAAATAGGATGGAATGAACATTTAATTGATTAATTTATTTTAAGTAGATTTTCACAGACAAAAAGATCATTTCAACATCATGGCCACGAGAAAAATTGGTGGTGTTAGTACTATGTATCATGTTGATAGAGCACCTTCAATTAGAACCACACCCAAGAGCATCATATATCGTCTTATTAGGAGCCTTATCTTCTCATCTCTACATAGTCACGTCATTACACAATTTTTTGATTCGAAGTTGTATATATATTCGATATTGAGTTAATGATCTTGTGAAAATATGTATAGTCTTTTTTTTTTTTTTGGTGGGTGGTGAAGGGCGGGAATTCACACTTACAAATATTGAGAGTATGAGTTTGAAATTTAAATGATTACTTACTAGTTTGAAATACGTTGATATTAATTAAAAATTAAAGATTGAAGTATTACCCTCCCCCTTCTTCCCACCAAAAAAAAAAATTTTTTTTTTAAATTATTTTTAACATGTAAAATTTAAAATATTTTTTCAACTCAACTCCACCACCTCCCACCTCCATAGACAATCCCCTTATTTTAATTTTTTTTTAAAAAGACAGACTTCACCATCTCTTCCCCTCTCTCCTAAAAAAATTGACTTTATTTTTGTTCTTTTTTAAAAAAATAAGATTCTGCCTTACCCCATTTAACTCTCTATTTCTGATTTATTTTTATCATTTTACACTTTCTTATTTTGTGTTAGATATGTATATATATTTTTTTAAAAAAATATTTTTTCTATTTGCATATCAAATATAACCAAAGTAAAATTTTTATTTTTTTAAAAAAGTATTGTAGCAAGTAAAAAATACTTTAAAAACTTTTACAAAGGAATTATTTCTTTAAAAAAAAAAGGTAGAGGGGAAGCATGGTGATAGAAAGTGGTGGAATAGGGTAAGTAAAATATTTTATATTCTTTTGTAATTTTCTGGTAATAGAAATATGTTATTATTTAATTTTTAAGTAATAGTAATAATTTATTTAATATTTTATCAATGTGAAAATATTTATCCATGTAGAATGTTATGTGATAATTTTTCAAATATAAAAGAGAGAATATAGTATATACATTATGATGAGAGTGTAGTATATTTCTTCATTGATTCTTCTATCCTAAGATTTGTGAAATTGAACGATTAATGACTTATTTTTCGAATGCGTGATGATTGAATCTCTTAAGCCATATTTTGTTCTTTTTATGAATATCCTTTGGGATATTCGAAATATTTAGGATATCTCTTCAAGAGTATTATATTCTCTTATATTATATAAGCATGAACCAAAGTTTAGAATTATTGGAATTGAGTATTCTTTTATTTCTATCTAATTTTCAATTGAACCACTTATTTTAAAATTCATTTATTTATTTTTGTCTTGATTGTGTTGGAACACTTTTCTCTCCAACTCGCAATTATTTTTTTACTTTAACACTTTATTAGTACAAATTAAAGTCTTTCCTTTCAACTCCAAATATGATAAACTCGATTCTTCTACTTCATATTTATTTAATGTGAATATTTTCCTTGTATTGCATGAAAGGATTTCTTCAAGATGGTCGGAATTCTTCTAGCAACATTGATATAAAAGATTTCAGTAGAAGTAACTAGGGTGAGATTTAAAAGTTTAAGAGTTCATATTACCTATCAATTCACCTTCTCAATCTTGAAAACCTTGTATTTGAAAATATTGTGCTCTTTCCTTCGTATTCTTGAATGACACGATAAGTCAATATCCTAATATTCCAAGTTGATTCTATTTGAACTTTTTCACTAGGACAATCATAAATGTCAAAAAATCATAGTATTTATGGATTCGTTCTCTCCAATTTGATCGACATAGTGCATAAAATATCTTTGTTTATAATACAAAAAAAAAATAAAAAAAATTAAACCAGCTAAACAAGTTCTAACTAGATATGAATTAAATAAATATCAAATAACAAATCTTAAAGAATTTATAATTTATATTCCAATATTTATTTTAATAGGTGAAAAATTGAATGATTTTGTTTAGATAACTTAATATTCATGAAATAACTAAAAGAAAATTGAGTGTCTCATCTATTCTTCAAACGAATACTTTCATCTCTTTATTCTTTTCTAGTATCAAAAATTAAAATTTTGTTACAAATTTGTTGGATGGAAGTTTTTGCCCTCAAAGTATAATATTCTTTTTCATATCACTAAAAGATCGTTTGGAAAAGTATATTAGAAAAATAATGTATGCATTAATTAGGTGTATTAATAATATCATGTTTGATACATTTTTTTTATTCATTGTTAAAGACACATTTGACCATCAAAACATTTTTACATTTTTTTCATTATATTTGCGGAAGTTATGTCTGTAAATAAGTAAGTTTTTTAAAAAAATTCAATCCATGTTATTTCTAATACATCCAACCAAATAACGCATAAAAAACACTCATCATAATTAATGCAAACATAACTAATTTACTCTATTTAACATTATTTTTATACATCCTACCAAACACTCATAAATAATCTTCTTCCATTCCATATCATTTTACTTGGTTGACTTATGTTTACTTGATATTCTTATTAAGAAAATGTTTATTTAGAGATTTATTTTATTAAATTAATCTTATCAATATAATTATTTTTTAAAATTTTAAATTTATGTACTATTACTTTACCAAATAAATAAAGATTAATGCAGTATTCAAAGCATTACAAAACAAAGTTTTCGTGGAATTACTCAATCTCATTCTCAGCTTCAATTTTACTACTAACTCGAGGGAAAAGATAAAAAATGTCCCTGTACTATCAAAACAAATTGAAAATACCTTTTTTTTATATTTTGGGCCATTTATATATTTAAACTATTAGATATGAGTTAAAAATGTACTACTTTAAACGGCATTAATGAAAAATGACTTTATATTTATAACATATATTATATGTTTAAAAATAATATTTTGACCCATTTCTGATTATATAAAAACATAAATAGATCTAAGTATAAATGAAAGACATTTTTATTCTTACGAGAACATTTTTAACCCTTTTCTTTTAACTTAATTAAAATCAAAATAAATCTTTCATTTTGGGAAAAGCAAGTGAAAACGTAAGTGGTGGGCCCTATTATCTAGCAAAAGCCATGAAATTCGGCCCCAAAGCAAAACTAATTAGCGTGTGAAATTATTTACTTCTTGAAATAGGTATATACTGGGGTAGTAACAAGATTATTTTTTACTATGAAAAAGAAAAACTATAAGCAAAAGTGCTGAAAAGACATAAAATATATATAAAAGGCGCGACCCTTTCCATTTTCCATAGGAAAAGCAAGTACTGGTTAAATTACTTATTTAATTCGATTGACGTATTTATTTTAGTTATTTATTTTTAATATATCATTTTTGTTAATTTTTTTTAGCTATTACAATTACAAATTTTAATTAATTATTTTTTTTAATTTTATTACATCGCTTCTATTAATTATTTGTTTAATTATTTCAATTATGAATTTATCGTATTACCTTTAATAAATCATTTTTCTTCAAAGCATCTGTCAATTGATGTATCCGTTGCTTGATTTGTGTTTTGAAGCAAACACGTCATGGTCGGCATGCCTGCTTAAGCAGACTGTTGCCAATTGATGTACCTACTTCGGCTACTTAATTCTACTATGTCATTTCTATTAATTATTTTTTCTTAAAGACAACTGGTGATTAACATCATGGCTTCAGCTACTTGATTTTACTATGTCATTTTTATTAAATATTTATTTAACTGTTTCACTACAAATTTATAATATTAACTTTAATAAATTATTTTTCTTAAAGACAGTTGTCAATTGACGTACCTGCTTCAACTGCTTGATTTTATAATACTACCCCTAATAAATTATTTTTCCAACTGCTTCAACTATTGACAATTTAAAAAATAAATATAATTTTGATTAACTCTTAGAATTTTATACGTGCAACATAGATTGAAACAAAATAGGTAACACATGTTATTAAAAAATAACATAAAATATGTTAAAATAGCAGTATTATATAAATCAAAATAAAAAATAACATATATTGAACATAAATTCTTGTGACTATTATTATTTTTAGTAAAAATGATTAAGGATATTTTGGTTATTTAACAAAAGAAGTTAATTTACATCACTTTTTACTAATCATATCTAGTACTACTTACTATCATTTTTTACAAATCACATCAATTGCTCATAAATCAATTTCAACACTTCTATTCAAATAAATATATTTATAGTATCAATTTAACCAGTTAAAAGTATTTTTCATTCATTAATTAGAGTGTCTTTGTATCCACCGTCCATTCACTTATTTATCTAAGAACTTTTTCACAAACATTAAGTAGCTTCTACATTTATAACAGGCTAGATAGCCAATAAAAGCAGTCTAATTGAGGTTTACAAGTAACTAATTACGTGGCCATAATTAATAAATCATCAGAAGAAAAAAAATTCAGCATAATATTTGAATCTAAGATTGAGATCTTAAAAAGGGAAACATATCAAGTGGAAATCTTTTACATAATCAAAATACTCATCTTAAGCCAAATATCAGATCTTAATTCAATTAGTGATGTTAATCATTGTTCATGTGATCGAAAGAAAGCATAATGATAAAAGATGCAGAAAAGTAGCTATATATTATACTCAAAACACAGTTAACTTAATTGTGAAAATAATTACTACTTCCTTCGTCTCATTTTAATTGAATTTGTGAGTCAATACATATATATTAAAAATGCATTGAAAAATAAAATTTTAATTATACTTTTCATTATTATCCTTTATGGAGTCATAAATATGTAGTATAATTTGTCTGCTAAAAAATATAAAACTTCAATAAATGAAAGGACAAATATAGAGAAAATTTTAAACATACATCTTGAATTTCGAATAATTCAACTATTTTGAACTTTGAAAAAATTTAAAAAATTTCAATTAATTTGAGACAGGGGGAGTATAAGTTAAGAAGCGCTCATAAAGGGAGCAAAAAGTTTTGATGATAATTGAAAACGACAAATATAACTCTCATTTAAGTGACTATTAATTAATACACTTGAATTTTTGAGATTTTTTTCAAAGTTTAAAATATTTGAATTATTCAAAATTCAAGGTAAATATTTTAAATTTTTTTCATATTTGTCCTTTCATTTATTGAACCTTTTATGTTTTCTACGATATAAATTATACCATGTATTTATGATTTTACAAAGGGCAATAGTGAAAAGTATGGTATAAATTTTATCTTTGAATGTTTCTCTTTGTGTATTACTTCACAAATTCAATTATTTTGAGACGATGGGAGTAACTACTAGTAATAGAGATCATGTAAAATAAACAAGAAAATGAAATTCAAAAAATTATACTCCTTCCGTCCTATTGTAGTTATCATAATTTCTATTTTTAGAGTACTATATAAATTTTAACTAACATTTTAAAATATATTTTTAGTCAATACCTGAATTTTTTATTTTATAATATCAATCTAATTTAATTAAATTAACTTTCGAAAAACACAAATAACTAAAATGGGATGAAGGAGTAAAGAAATATCTAACAAAATATGCCATCTTTAAAAGACAAATAATTATATAAATCGCCCCGGAGTAGCAATTTTGTCTTGCTATCAATTGATGTTAGTCTTGTTGCAACTGTGAAATTATGAACTGTGGTTGTTAGTCCGTCACTAATTAATAATAAAGAGAAATTATATTATAAACTAAATAATAAATTATTTCTCAATACTCACTATGTATCATTTTTTACTTGGCCTATAAAATTTGACATAGCTATCGAATTGAATTATTAAGAAAGTGCCTCCTTCAGTGCTATGAAGAGTAGTTGAAGGATTTGTCGCTTCTCCTATTCACAAGGAAATTTTTATTAGAGATTGCATTTTAATGAACTGATCTTACTAATAACTGGAACTCTAAATTTGATTACTATTTCATCTATGATTTTTTAAAGTTTTTGTTGTGGTTAAAATAAATGGTTTGTTCAAATTTTAGAAGAGATGTTTGAATTTTTTTTCTATATTTGTCCGTTCATTTATTAAAGTTTTATATCTTATAGAAAAAATTACATTACTTATAAAGTTATATTTATGATTTCATAAAGAATAATAATCGAAATTATGATTCAAATTATGTCCTTGATTGTTTTTCTCAATATATACATGTATTTCCTCACAAATTTAATCAATATAAAAATATTACTTTATTCAGTCACTTAATACTAAGTATAATATGAGAAAAGTAATATAAGTCTAATAATTTGCTAAATGGGACGAGTAAAAGTAAAAGTATATTTTTAATATAGCACCAAGTAAAATAAAATGAAAATGTTAAAAATGAATATCTATTTTTTTGTATAATGAGCAAATAAGGTACTCCCTTTGTCCATCTTCAGTTGTTCACCGTACTATTTTGGGATATTCAACAATATTTGATCATTTTATAAAATCAAGAGATAATTTTACACTTAGTTTCTGACAAGACAAGTAAAGATGGACAAAGTATTAACATTTGCTGCCTTTAAGTTATCTACCTGATGGGCTATGGCTGAGTGGAGCACCAATGTAACGACGTAAATATTTCTATGACTGTGTTTGATAATTTCCACACATTTTTTCCATGAGAATGTGGTTCCCGAGCACTATGTTTTCTTGTCAACCTTTGCAGTCAAAGCATCATTAAATTTAATCGACATATAATTAATATGTAACATTTTTGTGAACTCACAATTAAGAAAAAAGAAAGTTTCTTAAGGAAAGAAGTCATTAAAGAACTATGACTAACCACTACATAGATTTGTCCCTTTTCCCATTTTTCAAATTCTAAATTTTTTAATTTGACTACTATTTCAAGTTCTTATTGTTCCTCATTTGAATTAGAATTACAATTTATCGTGTTTTTATGTTCAATTTAACTCATAAATTTATCAACAACAACATACTCCAGTGCCTCAAAAGGCTCCCGCCCATTGCGGGGTGAGGAGGGGTCGGATATACGCAGCCTAACCCCTTTGTTTAAAAACATAAAGCGGCTATTTCCAGAAACTCATAAATTTATCGATCCAAATAAATTAAAACAGTAACATAAAATATATTGGAATCAAAGAAGTGAAAAGGTATTATAACTAGCTTGAAAATATAAGTGCACAAGCATTATATCAAATAGAGAGATATAAGGTAGAGTAGCAATTTAATTTATGAGTTTGGTCAATTTTAGCTATGATGCATTGATAGATTAGTAAGAGCCAAGTAGGTAATAAAATTTATTGGTGGGGGATTTTATTTATTAGGAGTATTGGTTATTAGATTACTCATTTATTGGTAGGGAATAGATAGCTCATTTATTTTGTGTAATTATGCTTAGATTACGCGGATGCCAAAGCTACATAAAGAAAATTAAATTTCATTAATAGCCCACATTTTATCATTCTTCTTTTGAGAACATATAATTATGAATAGTACTCCCTCTGTTTCATATTAAGTGAATTAGTTGGTCATTTCACACATATTAAGAAAAAAGAACAAAGACAAATTTTAGTCATGTTTTTCCATTTTTACCCTTTCCAAACTCCACACACTCGTTTAATACATAATTTATTTCTCATACAAAACTCAATCTTAGAAACTTAATTAATGAAGGGTAAAATTGAAATAAATTTCCAACATATCCCTTGAAAAGTGAACAATTCACTTATTTTGAAACATCAAAAATTTCCTAACAATTCACTTAATATGAAACAGAGAGAGGAGTACCGTTTTACCATTATAAATTTATACTCAACGCGGTGTGACCAAAAATGAAGAAATTTCCTTTATAGCATCATTGCACCCGCAGACACGCTTATTGCTAAATTCCAAAATATGTCCATTCAAAAAATTTGTCTAAATATGATGGTTAACAAAAATAATTGACAAGAGTCTTTTTTAAAATAGGATGGTTACAAAAATAATTGAGCGGGTTTGCTGCATAATATGCACAATTTAAAACTTAAATTAGGAAGTATAAATAGTTTAAAGGAAAATGATTGAATTTTACGAATAAACAAACTATTTACCACATCATGAATTGAACTTAGATAAAATAGTAGGGATTCATATACTATTTTTCACTTTTATTTGTCATTTTCGAATTTAACATACACATTAAAAAGTAATATGATTATTCATCAAAACGTCCCTATAAATTGAAAAATAATTAATATTATGGATAAATATGATTTTTTAAAACTTTTCCTAATGTGTTGAATAACAAAAAAAAATTTTAAAAGTTGTTTTTAAAATAATAAATAAATAAAAATTACTTTAATTTGTGATTATTTTGCGGCTAATTATACTTTTATCCATTAACTGTCATATGGGTCAAGGTAAGTACGTGGTGAGCGCGAATATCCTCAAAGTACAACACATATAAAACACAACAGTACGTATTCGTATACTTTTTTCGAAAACATTTTTTCTATGTAGAATATTGATAAAATAAAGAAGATTCAATTACTTCTTTTAATTATTTTCATGTTATAATTTTTAAGAATTAACTTGATTAATCTTCACTAATATGATATTTTAAATTGAAATTTAAATATTTAAAACCTATACAAATTATATTATAAATTAGAATTTTTTTTCATATCAATTTGATGAAAAATTACATCTTAAAATATTAAGTAAAATCTGTATTTGACTTACTCCTAAAAAAAGGAAGAGAGAACTACATGAAATGGATCAAATTGTGCAACTATTTACTAAAAATGGATTTTCAACCAAACTATTTTATGATACTCCATTGATATATTAATATCATAACATATCATATAAGATTGAACTTAATCCTTTATGATATCCCGTTGGTATATTGATGTCCTAATAATATTACATAGGATTGAATTTTTTTAAGAAATAAAGTAAAAGATTTACTAAAATTATAATGTTATTTATTAAAATCATAATCTTATTTATTAAATTCTAAACTCTAATGATATCTATACATTATCATGGTATCCAACGCACTAAAATAGTGAAACATAAGGATTAAGGAGTATAAAAGGAAAAGAATAATCGTTTGTACATAGCTTTTTTTCTTTTTAAGGTAATCAGTATATTATATTTTTCCAAAAAATTATGACAAAAACATAAACCCCAATTTACCCCTATATATTCTATTTGTGGCACCGTACCTATTTTCATCCCCCAACCCCCATGCCCACTCTCCCACATTTTCGTCTGCAAAGAATAAGCAACAAGAACAGGACTTGTCAACTGATAATTCCGATTCTGTAGATTTTTTATATAACTAATTCAATTCTTCTCTCTGGATTTATAAACCAGAATTAGGCCAAGATGGTGACTGGTTGTTATCATTCTCTCTCTAAGTGTTTGCTCTTAAATCTCTCTGAAATGCTCTAGTTAGGTCAGGTTTCAATTTATCCAAAATTTTCAACTTTTCACATGAGTTTGTATTTGTTTACAGGTGCTCTGTCCATTTCTTGCTCTCCAAAATTTCAAACTTGCTATGAGTTTTCCTTCTGATTTCCCCTGTTTCTTTCCTTCAAACTGAATTTTTCACTGAGGGTGTTTCTTAAAATCCATGGCCGATTCCGAAACTCCTTTCTCCCCACCCTTTTGGTTTCTCTGAATATGGATTTTTATTCTAGGTTTTTCTTTCAAAATCTGTTCTTGGTTCTTGCTACTCTATTTGTCTCTGTTTTCTTCTATTTGCTTCCTCTGTTCAGTTTCATCCCTACATTGTTCCTCAGGTATCAATTTTCAGTCTTTCAGTAATTTTTTATTTTTAAGTTTAATTGTGACTAAATCATCTCCAATTTTTGTTTTAGTTTTAACTTCCTTTTTGGAATTTCAGATTAAGAAAGGGTCATGCTCCTTCGGACAATTCAGATTTTTTTGAAGTTCTACCTGAAGAAGAAGACCGGAAAGAATCCGACAATGTGAAGGTCGAGCAAGAATTAGAACCAAAGTTTGAAGCTTTTGAGGAGGTTGTTGAGTATGTGGATTCGAACAAGAATGACGATAAGCAGAAAGATGAGTTTTGTTTCAAGTTTAAATTCCCAACCTATGAGGAATTTAGTAAAACCAATACAGAAACTGGTGGACTTATGGCCTCTGATTTTGTACCAGAAAAGAATTTTAGCAGCTTAATTCAAGAACCTGAGATTGTCAACCAGAATACTGAAGAAACTGGGAATGATATGAAAGATGTGTTTGATTTGGACGAAGAAGACAGGAAAGAAGTAATACATGATAAAATAGAAGGAATAGAGGAGGAAGAGGTGTACGCAAGTGGACTCGGAGACGACGATTATCAAAAGGAAATTGAAGGAATGAAGGGAGAGTCAGATTTTCCCGATGAGTTTTTGTTTCAATCAGAGAAAGATTCTTCGGGTACGGATTCGGATACTGTATCAGTTGGTTTTGAGCATATGCGTTCACTTATGAGCAGGTTAGCAAATTCCTACAGTGATGGCTTCTTGTCAGATGAAGATTTTGGAGGTGAATTTGAGGTTGATCCTTTAAGTGATATTGATTCAGACTTAAAAAATCTTGAGATGTCTGAAGAAAATGTTGAATCCGAGGATTTTGAGGACAGTGATAGTGATATAATGGAAGAGTTGAGGAAATTAGAACTAGAGGAGCCGAAAAATCACTCAGGATTTCTATCCCAGAACGATTTTCATGAAGATTTGGGCATGGATGAAAGTTTAGAATTTGTTACAGAAAATGACAAGTTAATGAATAGTCCACAAGAGTCTGAAAATCTCAAGTCAAAAAACACAGTAATTGTTGACACTTCTGGGGATGGAAACAAATTAGAGTCCCTGTGGGAACATCAAGAATTGATTGAACAATTAAAGATGGAAATCCGAAAAGTCAGAGCCACGGGTCTGCCTACTATTTTGGAAGAATCAGAGTCTCCAACAATGGACGAATTACAACCATGGAAGATTGAAGAAATGCTTCATCGTCAAGATTCTATGAGCGAACTTCACAAATTCTACAAGAGTTACAGAGAGAAAATGCGAAAATTTGACATCTTGACGTATCAGAAGATGTATGCAATAGGTCAGTTGACAACTCTAAACTACGTAATTTCTTTTTGTAAACTGTTTAAGTATCTTTTTCAATAGTAGGCGCTCCAAGATTAGTGTCCAAGGTTATCATTATACATAGAAATCGAGTGGAAAGTGGATAAAGCGGTTAACCTTTAATTATACAAAAGTTTAATACAGGACCCACAAAATCTTGTTAACTTGGGCTCCTGAAACTCAAAATAACATGAAATTCAATGCATTGGATCCATGATGTAAGAAACAGAATTGGCCGCAGTGAAAAGGCTAACAACCTTTCTCCTATATTATGTTGTCGTCCATATGAAAAAGAAATAGGTTAGATAATGATAACACTCATATAAACATTTCGACTTTTTTAAATGTTTTGTTTTTCAGTTGAATAAGTCAAAATGTTGTTTTTAATGTTTATTCATATGAACAAGAGGAAGATTACACAACAAGATAATCCTTATTATATAGTACTATGTTCTTGTTTCTTTCTTATGTAGCTGTCTAAACAGCACACACATAAAATAATATAATAATGTCTATACTGACTTTTTGTGTAAGATGATATCTAGAAAGTTGAGTTTTTTATACTTCCATAATTCATACTCATATGTTTGATGGCCAACAACAGACATTTGCTTAAGATAATATTGTAGGATTGACTGATTAAGTTGTGGATCATAGTTTTCTTCCCCAAATGTCCATATAGTTGTCTCGCAACATATGTGTCAAACTCAAGTCTTTTTAAATATTCAGCTACCTTAATCTAAAATGTTTTACAGGTTATCTGCAGAAAGATCCGCTAAAAGATCCACTGCAATTACTGTTCAACCAGAAATCTTCAGGTCCAACACTAAAATCCCTTCTCTCACAAAATATTAGGCTATTCAAACATAAAAGTCATGACATTGATCCAATGGTAAAGTTTATCAAAGAAATGCAGAGTGATTTGGAAGTGGTATACGTTGGCCAGATGTGCCTTTCATGGGAATTTTTGCACTGGCAATATATGAAGGCTTTAAATTTGTGGGATTCTGATCCTCGTGGGATCGGAAAGTATAATGAAGTTGCTGGAGAGTTTCAACAGTTTCAAGTGCTCTTGCAAAGATTTATAGAAAACGAACCTTTTCAAGGGCCTAGAGTCCAATATTTTATCAAGAGCCGATACGATCTTCGTAATCTTCTTCAAGTTCCTGTTATTAAAGGTTACTACTTTTTCGACTTACGTTTAGTTAGAGGTAAAATGTAGTGTATTTAAACTCAGAAGTGATATGCAGATGACAGAGTGAAGGACAGAAACAAGGCAAGAGCAAAAGAGAAAGCTGACTATTCAATTACAAGTGACATGCTAGTGGAGATACTGGAAGAATCAATACGAATATTTTGGCGCTTTGTTAGAGCTGATAAAGATTGCTATAGTGTGATGGCGGCGAAAGGTCAAAAGAGAATTCATCCAGAGGTTCAAGAACAAGAGGACTTGGAGCTTTTAGTTGAGATCAGAAAAAATCTTGAAAAGGTTAGCTTCTGAGTTGTTCATTATCGTGAAGTTTAAGTTGTTGGAGAGAACAAATGTCTGAAATGTACAATGACATGGATTGTCTAACCTCGTTTTTTTACGGAATTCAGAAGGAGAAGAAGCTGCAGGATGTTTTGAGGTGTGGAAATTGCATACTGAGGAAGTTCAGGAAGAACAGAGAAGAGGATTCAGATCATGTACTCTATTTTTTCTCTCAAGTAGACATGAAATTAGTGGCTAGGGTCCTCAACATGTCAAGGCTAACCAAAGATCAACTAGTGTGGTGTCACAATAAATTAAGCAGGATTAGTTTTACAAATAGGAAAATACATGTAGAACCCTCTTTTTTGCTTTTCCCTTGTTAATACTAACCATTTTTTAGTATCAAATCAAGCCAACAGATTGTAGTCATTTTATTTGCTCCTAGATTCATCAATCATCATCGAGTGGTAAGTATGAACTAGTGGAAACATAAAAATCTGTACTATATTTCTTTCGTCCATGAAAGAAGGTAGAATGTCTATTTATCTTTTATTATAGGAAGTTTCCCCAACTCCAAAGATTTGACTTGGGAACTCTGAAGGTAACTTGTGATGAACATGAAGTGACATGTTGGGAAAGTCTGTTTCTTGCACGATTGGAATAACTTATCATTTTCTGTAATTTAAAGGCGAAAAAGAAAAAAGAATCTCACATACGCAAAAGTTCCTTCTTACAGTTAATCAACCAATTCCTAGATCAATTTCAGATGGCAATGGATACTTCGTGTAACTAGAAGCAGTTATGAGGGGTTCTTACGTAATTTAAGTAAAGATGTCACCCGAATCCAGATTATAGGCTACGGGTAATTTATATACAGAAACTTAGGGTAAACTGTAAAAGAACATGCACTGAGAAGAGAATAATGGGCACATAATAGTTCAAAATAAAATTAAAAAATTGCCCCTGTTTTCATGTGTCTTGCGTTTTAGATATGACGTCCCTGCTGAGAGCTTGTTCATTTCTTTCTATACATCCAACTTCTTAACAAAGCTAAATACAGAAAACCTTCCAAAAAAGAGAGTTGCAACAGCAATTGGTTTCTCATAAGATCATGAAGCACCATAAGATTCAATAGTTGCTGGCTTGCTGGTATGGAACTTTTACATCTCAAAATGGAATTGTTGAACATTCCATCACCACTAAAATATTTTCTACATATCAATGTTCAACATAATACTTAAAAGACTTGATTCACTTAGTTGGCTATTGGAACCTGCACCCCCCAAATGGACTAGCTCATAAGTTTTGAGTTAGTTGCACAATTAATTACCTCCCCCAGTGGAAAAACAAACATATGAAATGTGTAAGAACTTACACCGGAGTATCTTACTGATAAGCAGAAATACAAACATGGACTTGCGGTAAGGACACCAGGAATGAACAGACTTGGTTTAAAGATAGATCAGTTCTAGTAAAGCCATCTCAGTCTGTAATCTGTTATACGAATGCTACCATCTCCAGCCCTTCGAGTCTATACTTCTTTTCTCCTTTTTGTTTTCCTCTTTGGGCAAGGCTGTATTTGCATTTATTTGATTTATTACCCCTTGGCGAAGGTCAGAAGGAGGTGAGATCTCCACACACTGCTTGGCTTCTGGTAAAGGCACATAAAAAGACATGTTATGTTGAACCTTTCTTTAGGAGTTCTTTTTAATTACTAATCTAGTTTAAAGTTCAATAACATGTTACCTTGAACTTAACATTTACTCGTTACACATTACTGTACCCTAAGGAAAAAATAACAAACACCAAGGATTAAGGAACCAGAGAAAGCAAGAGAAGTGTAACCTTCGGTCATTTGGTGTTGTTCTCCATCTTTTCTTGCACTTGGTCATAAGCATTAAGAAGGTCTGCCCGTTTATTCGCTACTTCTATTAGAGTTTCAAGAGCTGCAGAAGAGAAAGCCACTAATTCTATAAAGATGAGCCACTGAAAGATTAGATACACAGAACTGATGCCAGATTTCAGCAAGTTCTATAGATGGCTAGACACACCAGCGCTAGAGTAGTATGAAATATTTGGACGGAGAACAGATAGACACACACACACACTCTTTGTCTGATGCATACATTGTCTCTGTTTAATATTTTTGACACTGTCAATTCTCAAAAGTTTAACTTCACCCAGGATTCTTTGCACTCCAAGTCACTTTTATCTCCAGTATACCGATGTGAAAAGATACTTGTGATGGTTACTGGAGGAATGAAAGTAGTTTACCTGTCTCAAATGACGATTGGGCAGCTCGAAGCTTTGGACAGACCAGCACTCCAAACATAGATAATGATTTGAGTCGCTCTTTTTGAGCCTAGAAAAGAAATAACAGTACCATTAAATCAAATGTACCAAATAACCCTCAATTAGCTATTTTGATTATATATCCAAGCTGAACTTTGAAAATCCAAACTTTTGCAGATTTATTAACACTTGATCTTAGTCAAAAGGCCGGGAAAGGTAAAACAAACATTGCAGATTTGCGCTCTGCCTATACTGTTTTTGCCACTAGCTCGGATATAAAAACAAGAAGGATTTAATGGAGTCTTTCACTAAAGTTGGTGAAGGATGCTTTAAAATGATGATAGATAACATTCCATGTAAAAGAGAAATAGTCTGTGAAGAAGATGTCATATCAATGATGTAAAGGAAGAAGAGAGAGAGAGAGAGAGAGAGAGAGAGAGAGAGAGAGAGAGAGAGAGAGAGAGAGAGAGAGAGAGAGATTATTTCTTCACTTCAGTATATCAATTCACAGAAGAAAATTGCAGGAAAACTTGGATGAAGACAGGGGATGATATAATTGAGGAGATAAGTATGTTGAAAACAATATTAAAGCTAAAAACCTCTTGGTTAACCTCGATCTATGTTCAATTCTGAATCACATCATAAAGAAAATTTGGTAGCAAAGCTGCAGTGCAAGGTGATGCAATGATTCTGAATAGAACTATCAAATGATAAATAAATTTATTGGTAGTCTATGTAGTCAAAGGCTACCCTTACAAACCATCTTTCATAACTCTCATACATTCTCTCTCTCTCTCTCTCTCTCTATGAGGTACTGCATGGCTGAGGAGATTAATTGAATAATGCATGTATAGGTGCCAGAGGCAAGCATCACTTTACAAATCATGCCAACACTGCTTGGTTAGAAGTTATTGTGAGAATATTACTTGGTGAGTCACTTACTTGATCCTCCACCGTGCGTGGTGATTCGGTAGCTTCTGGCTCTTCTGCTGCTTCTTCCTGAACTTCTTTGCAAAAGTAAACGAAATAAACTTTTTTTATCAAAGAAGCACAATTCAGGTTAAGGAATATATGATGCGTCCTTTATTTACTTATTTACTTGTTGTATAAAGAGGCATTTCTTAAACTGGGTTTCCATAGCACTAACAAACATCAGGTGCTGAAGGAAAAAGTTAAAGATATTTTCATGCAGTCTGTACTAAAAAGATTGAGAGAGAAATATTTTCATACTTTTACCTCGGAAAGAGTACCTGAAAATTCAGGTCTATTACCATGTTTGAAACAAGCAGGTGATTTACTTTATATTAACAGCCTAGTATCTTATTCTTCTTAATACTGCTCTTCTAAGAAACAATTTGAGTGCTAAAAGATCCAGGAACATGCATCTGTACCAGAATTTGACGAATCATTCTGATTCTGAACCTTTGGGCTATTGGATTTCTTATTTAAATCCTCCTCAAATTTTGCTCCCTCAGAACAGCTTTTTGGACTCTCAGATGATGCCCACTTGCACAAACTGAAATGCAATCTCTCCGTTTCGGGCCCAGCTGCATAACAAAACCAGTATTAGGAATTCTTGAGGAAAAACAAAATTTTTTTTACATCATAGCCACTCTTGTAAAGAGAATTTAGGACAAAATATATTAGCAAATAATCAGTTACATGGCGAAAGGAAGAAAATCTGGGTCCTAAACAAATAAATGAGGTAAAACACAAATCAGGCATGATTGCAATGTCTTATAAATAAATGATTCCCTACGCACAAAATTCCATCGTACCAATTTGGGTAATGGATGGTTACATAAACTTAAAGCATTGGAACTCTCCCATGAGTCCTACAGATTAAGCATTTCCTAACATAAGAGAGATTCGAAAAGTCACAGGCAATATTATGTGCCATCAATCAAAAGGCACACAATCCTCCCCAAACCCCACTTGTGTGATTACATTGGTTATGTTGTTGTCATCAAGGAAAAGACAGAAATGCTGGAAAATGTATGGATTTTTACCATCCTGCTGGTTTAATTGCACTGTAGTGGCAGCAGAATGAGATTTGAGATCAAACAGTGCACTGCTGATACGTGAAGAACCCATGGAATGTCTCGCACTCGCCAGCTCCAGCCATCCCTGCCATGTAAGCCAAATGCAAGGTCAATATTATAGCAACTTCTCAGATCAATAGATGTTACTAGCACGGATTTCAATATCATCCAGTTGCAATCAGCTCAATCAAATTCACTTGTATACCCATTTATATACACATATATGCATCATTACAAATCCATTTAAACTAAATTCTGGATCCATCTACGATTTGACTGAAGAGAAGATGCAACTCAAGTTAATTTAGGGATAGTGAGGATTAAAGCGAAATCTGTGCCTATCTAATGAGATATTCAGATGTTTTTGCTTCGACAAAAATCAAAAGAGGGGTAAAGAAAGAAGTTTAAACCTGTCTAAGTGACGAAGACAGAGAATCCATAAGAATTAGATAGCTGTCCATCGAATCCATGAACTGTAAAACATTCTTGTCTTTTTCGTGGTCGCAACTCTGCATTTCTGCGTTTTCCTCCTTCACCATATAGAATCACAAACTCTGTACTGTTTCTGGAAGAATGGCATAACTCCTCAATCTGTTTTAGATATCCTTGATTTAATTCTAGTTTCACTCGTAATAGAGTGCCCCGACCCGATCTTATTACATCAACCCGTCATTTCTAGATTAAATTTACTAACTTACCCTCTCTTTGTCAGCGAAATGGTAAGGCATTTTTGGAACCAAAATTATAAATATTGATTGAAAATTAATAATTCTGTCCCAATTTATATATTATCTTTAGATTTTGAGATTTAAACAAATGTTACTGTAAATCATAATTTTTTACAAGTTTTTAGAAGAATTTGAATTAGTTATTGTTATGATAAAATTTTTAATGTAGTTTCTAAATATATACATTTAATTTTAAAAAATTAAAATATTTATGTCCAAATTTACAATTACATTTAAAAGATATGACTCTTCAAATTATTATGAGACATAAGAAGCATTATTTTTCAAAAATCCTAAGTTTTTTAAATTTTATATTATAAATAGATCAAAGGGGGAAAACCATAAGCTGATAACAATATATACCTCTGCACTATATTCTTTTTACAAGATAATTTCTTATCTTCAATATTGACAAGTGAAACTACTGTGTTGATTTTCTAGTTATACTTGAGTACAAAGATCAATTTGAATACTAACGATGATGTGAAGATTCAAATGAGAGCTGCTACATTTGCGAAATTCTTAAGACATAATCAAGAAAAATGAATAGTATTAAAATATTTAGATGAGCTAAATCGCTTAGGATGAATCTTTCTCCAAATAGTTAATTTTCTTGAAAAATAGTTGTTCAACATTGTCTAGTTTTGTAAATATTACTTTTTGAATAAAATTTATTTATTTACCGAAAAGAAAAAATAAAAAGAAATTAAAAGTGAAAAATGAACTGTTTGTTTATTGACAAATTTATCCAAAAAAAAAACATATACATTGAAAATACTTATTGAAAATCAATTATAAAAATATTATACATGTTTGGAAAAAGATAGACAAATATATAAACTTTCTAACAAATTGAATTGTAACTTGATAACGAATCTCGACAATTTCAAATAAAATCGTGGACAATATAAATTCATAAAATATCAAGACTGATTCATTTTTTATCAATAAAAATGAGTTGAGTTCTTATAAATTATTCAATATCTTTTAGATTCTAAAAAAGAAATCGACTGAACATCTCAACCATTACCAGAAATTTCACTAAATAAAGTCATATAAATAAAATAAAATAATTTTTTTAAGCAATGTAATTTATTAAATTTTTAAGCAATGTAACTCAACATGAAAGGATAACTATTAAAGAAATGGAATTGTAGCTCCCAGTACATTTATGCAATGTAATTTATAAAAAATTTAAAATTATACTCCCTTCGTTTCAAAAGTTTAGGACATCAATTAAATGCTATTTTTCACTTTTGTTCTTTTAGTTATTCTCAAATTATTATTGAAAATATAGATAATTCAAAATAAAATTATAAACTTGAACAATTAATTCTTGAAAATTATTACCTAAAAATTTTAAATAAAAGGTAACTAGGAAGAAAGATCCAACAATTTATTTATTTTGAAACGAAAGAAGTATCGGTTTAAATTTATATTAGCAAGTTAGAAAAAGAAAAAAAAAGGTTAATTGATTTGTCAATCTCATTTACCCAAACGAGAGGTGCTTCCGTAAATATTTTGAAAAGTTGTATGGGCGTCTTTGGAAAACGAATAAATTGTGAGGCATTCGCATTTAGGGTTTGCAGCAGTACGCCCCGATATATATGCATCTCCTTCGCAAAGCTGCACTCTTTTGGTTCATTCTTGTCTTCAGTATAGAGAAGCCGAAGAATTTTACCCACGCCTGAAGATGGTTCAGAGACTTACATATCGAAAGAGGCATAGTTATGCCACCAAATCCAATCAACATAGGATTGTCAAAACTCCTGGTAAATTGCTCCATACTCTTAACCTAATTTTCCTCACTTTTCATTGATTTGGATTTGCCTCAACATTGTTCTTGTTTCTGTAACAAGACAGATCCTGAATTGAAATTAATGTGTATATACTTATTTATCTTAATCATATAGGTTTTAGACTATATATATAGTTCGAGTTGAAGTAAGTTTTGATCGTAGTTTATAAGTACATCCGCCACTGGAATTATGTAATCACTTACGTACCGTTATGTTCATATTTTTGAAAATTAGGTGGAAAGCTAATTTACCAGACCACCAAGAAGAGAGCCAGTGGTCCTAAATGTCCAGTTACTGGGAAGAGAATCCAAGGGGTATTTTTCATTGTTCCCTTTATTTATGCGATCCTCTTATGATTTAGTTCTTTTAAGTATGCTATCCTCAGGGTTTTTGGTTTCTCTCTTTCCTGCCTCTGTGTTAGCCCTGTCCTATTTGTGACTCAGTTTTAAAATGAAGGATTTCTGCTTTAAGACTATTATTCCTTTTAATGATGTGATACTAAAACAAGTAAATATAATGGAGTTGGATGGCTATCATCCTAAAGGCTATGCAATTACTTGCAATTGTTTTATCTTTTCCCCTTTAGAACTCGGCTAATGGATAGAGTAAAGCTTGCATAAAGGAAGTAGAATTGTATAATATTTTTAAGGTACTTATCCGTAATAAGCTAAGAATCACATTATATCTGCTTAAGGACATAATATCCAAGTACCAAGAATGCAAGACCTTATTTAGTGTATATAGTCAAACAGTTCTTGCCCCCGTCTCTTCACATTTTCAAACATGTCTTTAAAATTGAAGCAACAACTGGTACTATAGAGAACGGCAGTAAACTAGAGAGTCTTGACCTTGCATTCAACCAACTAAAAGAATGGAGCTTTAGTTATAGTGGTACAGTTAGTGAAGACTCTTACAGAGCTAAATTGCTTTCAAAAGTGATCATTTTAGTTTTTTATTTTCCAGATTAATAGTGAATGTACTAGTGCTGGCCTATGTCCCTCTTATCACATTTTTCTTTTTAAGTTTTAATACCTTTTAGGCGTACTATTTACATATACACCAAAAAGGCAAGTATGGTTGATGGAGTCTGGACATTTGGCAAAGGAAGTAAAAAACATTGGTAGATGGTTCAAAAGTACCGATTAGATATCCATATCCGTCCTCCATGATTAGGCGAACTCATGTTTGTGGGTTTAGCAGTCTTAAATTTTACTATAGTGGGAACTCTTAGAATACAAAAAGAACATTCAAGCAACAACTATGTACTGATGTGTTTCTCTGTCTTAAATTACCAAACATGAACTTACTTTATTCCCTCTTCTCTTTTTGTCCCAAAGTCTAGAAAAGGACCTTCAAGCAACAGCTATATATTGATGTGTTTCTATATCTTATTTAGATTCCACATCTGAGACCTGCTGAATACAAGAGATCCAGATTGCCAAGAAACCGCAGAACTGTCAATCGTGCTTATGGAGGTGTGCTTTCTGGAAGTGCCGTAAGGGAGAGGTATGCCTTTTTTGTCAGCAAAATTGCATATTTGCTTTTGATATTTTAACTCAGTTTCTCGACACAAGTACTTTAATCTGTCATGATTTACCTATGTAGAATCATCCGGGCTTTCTTGGTTGAAGAACAAAAAATTGTGAAAAAGGTGTTGAAGATTCAGAAGGTAAAAGAAAAACTAGCTTCAAAGAGCTGAGGGTAGAGATGCTGAAGTCTCTGTCAATTCTATTATGTTTTCAGATTACTTAGCTTTGATGACGATGAATATGTGTGAAAGGACATGTTGAAATGCATTAGAATTTCAGCTCTAGTATGCCTTTTTTGTAAACTCCTTTTTGGAACTATTATTGCCACCTGACGGGAGTATATTTCCTCTTTCCTGTTCAATGATACTTCGATGAATGATAACTCTAGTTCACTTCACTGTTGTGATTAATACTCAATCCAGAAGGTTCTCTTTTTCGGATGAGATACAGGAGGTTGTAGTCATAAAGAAATTACTATTACGTTGAAATGCTAAGGGGCAACGGTCGGTTGTCCTTGCAAGCCTCAGTATGTGATGATGCGGAAGGTTAATGTGGATTTTCTTTTCTACGTTAACCTTGAATTGCTTGATAGTAAAATTATGTTGGAGAAGGTGAAAGTTTAGGGCATCAGAAAAGAGATTGCTAGCAAATGCAAGAGCAAACATAAAAGAAGAGCCACTCTGTGCATCCAAACCCAAAGAATGACTGAAAATGTGTTTTTGATGAGCTAATTGCTCAAGGAGCCTGTCCAGAGCGTAAGTGTTATAAGACATTCAAACTCACGATTGATTATACTTGCCTCGCTACAGAATGAGCCAGTTCGAATTATGTTATAGGAGATCGATCGATGTGGTAAGTGTTTTTTTGCTTTTGGATGATTAAAACACAAACGGATCTAACACTATGATTTATCTAGACCCTTGCCAAATCAAGGAGAGAAAGCTCGTGCTGAACAACACTGTGACAAGGAGGCTGTAGCCATGTTCATTGTCAAATGGTGAAAGAGGGTGCAAAATATCTAAAAAAATTGAGAATCACTAATAAATAAATTTGTTTGCAGAATGTAGTATGGCTGTCAGGGTGGCCGAGTGGTCTAAGGCGCCAGACTCAAGTTCTGGTCCTCGTGAGAGGGCGTGGGTTCAAATCCCACTCCTGACATATTTTCCCTTTTTTCCCTCCTTTTCCATTTAATTTTTTTTTTTAAACCTTTTCCATTTAAATATAAAAAAACAAACTTCCATTTAAATTTTTTAGCTTTTCCATTTAAATATAAAAAACTTACTTCCATTTAAATGGTGAGTGAGTGTTGCCCCTCCCAAATTTTCTCGATGAAATGGAAGATGACGGCACGGCATACATAGTAATAAAGACTAAAGAAGGGAACATGTAAATTTTATCCAAACATATTGCGTTTAAATTCGACCAAGCCAAAACACTGAAAATAAAACATAAAGCTGTACAATAACTTTTAACAGAATATAACTGTTTTTTTAGTGCTATGGCTAGATTCTTTTTTTTCCCCCAAAGGCATCCGGTATCTGAAGTTGATTGAGCTCGAATAATTCAGATATTGGATGCCGAAAGGGAAAAAAACTAGCTGTACACAGAGCTAGGAGGTTCTCTGTTTTGGTGTAGAACTAGTTGTAGCATTTGTTTGTTGAGAAACTGGTGGATATCTCACTAGGACAGGGAGGAGAATCCCATGAAAAACTAGGCTTCCATTCATCGGCCAAACTAGTTGTCAAACTAAAAGGAAATCCAACTGATCTGATATTTTCCCATTCAGTGATATTATCATTTGTCGAAGTTTGATTACTCCTTAATCCTGCTTCATCATCTTCCATGCTTATACTTCTTTGCATCTCTTGTGATGAACTAATTGAGAAGTTGTTCAGTTGTTGGTTTGGACCTTCAAAGTCTATGGACTCGGAGGTCTTGCTGATATCAGTGATTAAACCAGGGGATGTGTTGAAAAACATGGAATTCGCGTCCATCAAACCCCTGTCGTTTTGTCCTGAAACCTCAGGGGATGAAAACATGAAGTTATAGGAAATGTCTGTGCTGGGACCTGAAAGATAAGATGGTCTTGAAACCATCGTATTGAGGGTCTTATGTGAAGGGACATTTGATGCTCCTTGTAGCAAATCATTGTTATTGGATAGGTGGAGAACTGATCCTGTTTCAGTTATGGAAGTGACATTCTCTGAGACGAAATGAGCAGTTGCACTTTGATTGAACAACTCTGGAGATGCTACTTCAGATAACGGATTTACCCATGCGTAAGATAGAGCTCTATTTACCATGGAGTTGGTTTTCTTGAATATTCTGCAGATGGCCCATGAATCCTGCAAGGACCAAAGAGAGTATATTTGTTTAAACTAAGATAACAAAGTCTTCAATGGATAATAAGGGGGCTAATTAAGTTACATGTGACCCTACATTTGGTGGAAAATTCTTATCCAAGAATTTCTTAGGTGGTCCTGACTCGCTATTAGTCGTTGGAAGACGAAACTCGTGCATCATCCAGTCAGTTTTTATGCCTCTGGCAGCCCTGCCTCTGTAGAAGACTAGAGACTTCTTAAGACCAATGCATTTGGTGCTATCAGAGGAATAAATTGGTCTGTCAGTTCCAGTGGCCTTCCAAAAACCAGCTCCTGTTACACGGTTTGGACGGGCACTATTCCTGTACTTACGGTCCCTTGGACAGTAAAAGTACCACTCTTTTTCCCCTGTAGATGCTAGCTCTGGACACAAAATATTATGACAAGGAAATATTAGACTATGCTTCATAATTGTTAAGAATGATATGCAAACAAAAAGTGTCAAATCTTCTGTAGGTGTAAGATTGATATTGATTTCTGAAAGGAAATCAACATTTAGTTTAAAAAATTCTTACTTTGTTTCAGAACTAGACACTCAATGATCCAAATATGCTTAAGCAGATAGATTCATTTTCAGTGACTTCAGCTGATAGCTACTTAATGTTAAGAAATGGTCAAGAAGTTTCCTATGGTTCTTTTTGAGTTTAGCTCCCTTTGCAGTGTCATTGTAAAAGAATCTTAACACATATTGCCTAAAAATAAATTCTCCTTTGGCCATAGATTTCGAAGTTGAAAAGTTGAACTTTTGAAGTTGTGATTGTTGGAACTTGAAGTTGTGTTTGGACACACATTTTACTTAGAAAAGAATTTGAGGTCTTGCGAGCGGAAGTGAAACTTCTGCCCAAACGTGGATCAAAATCTAATTAACTTCCATGGCTAAACAGATATTGAAGGTAATTTTTTCAAAATATGATCCAAAATATATGGGCAGACGCTAGCCCACTATATGTAACCATCCACAAAAGCTAGATCAGTAACATGAAAAGTTAAACAAAGAGAAAATGAACTTAAAAAGAGTATACACATGAGAAGCAGGGGAATTATGTTTCTTACTTGGAAGGTCCCATGGATCATACTTATATATATCAACTTGCTTGATGAGCTCAATAGGTAGAGATCTCTGCTGAATCTTTCTCTTTAGATAGAACCCAACCAGCTCTTCATCTGTAGGATGAAATCGAAAACCAGGCAGCATCACTTCATCAAGCTTTTCCACATCACTTTTTTCATCCATAATATCTCTAGTATAAGCAAATCAAGAATCCTTAAGCAAAAAGTCTCAAGTCAGAGTTTAGATTATGATAGTAGTTGAGAGCAAATTGACATTATTTAAGGTCATTTTCCCTTTTTAATAATAGCTACAGACCAAATTTATGATCTCGAAGAGACTACAAAGTTGGTGCATATGGAGATATGTTTTCACACCTCCCATGATGTGCTTATGGTTGCCTACCCTTTATATTCTTCTGAGCTTTGGAAAATCTAAACAAAATGACAAGTCAATCTTCTAATGAAATTAGTGCATGCTAATAGATATTTTTTTATTTTAATATGTTGGAGTTTGAATTGTTTTTTGTTTAAGATACATTGCCAATATTTTGTGTACATCCTCTGATTAAAATACGACTTTTAGGTCATTGGATCTAAAAATGGCAGTTTCTATTCTCTGATATAAAAAGCTTCTATTCTTTCTGCCACCTACGACCACGTGACCCTTCTTGGATTCATTCAACAAAAATTTGAAAAAAAAAATTACTACTACGTTTATTTTTACTTTTCATATATACATTTTATCAGTTAACCATGCTAAGTTCTATTGTATGCTCTTGAAATTAAATTGTTTGGTATGGCAAAAACACTCGATGCAGATAAGTATATTTAACCTGGAGGATTAATTAGGTGCATTTTTAAAGTTGAAACTGATAATTGATAAAAGTCTAAAGTTGGATAAGGTAATACTCGTCATAAAATGTTTGTCTTTAAGTGTTTGTCTTGTAACATTTGTCTTTTCAATAAATCCATTTATGCGGTCGAATTCTAATTAATTCTTCTTCTTACAACTTGGTAACAAAACCATATTTAGAATTCAAGTGCCATGTGAGATAATGTTGCAGAGGATAAAAATTAGAATTTTCCAAACACTTGGTTTACCATAAAGTATCTTAATTACTTTGAACCTCTGTAAAAGAGGTTAAGTTGATAAAAATATACTCCCTCGGTCTATTTTTACTTGCCCAAGTTTGATTCACACGCCATAAAAAATAATCAATAAAATAATGAATATATAACATCACATTTTCAATGTATTAATAAATTTATTGTTTTGAGAAAGACATTAGGAAATGAATATTACTCTGAGTGCTCTCTTCGTCCATTTTTACTTGTTCACTATATAAAAATATATGTCTACTTTCACTTGTTTGATTAGAAAAATCAAGATATAATTTATTACTCTGTTCTTCATTTACACTTATTATTAACCATAATCATTTATCAGAACATTAAATTCACTATATTCAACGAATGTTATCATAAACTTATCTTTTTATTAGTTATTTTCTACGAAGACTGCCAAATCAAACATGAACAGAAGAAAATCTTAATAATAAATATAAAAATAAGTATAAAAGATAAATTATCTCTCGACTTTCTAAATCAAACAAATAAAAATGGACATAATACTCCTTTTGTCCATCTTTACTTGTCTGTTATACTATTGTAGGAGGTACAAAAATTTTGGTCCAATTTATAAAATCAATGAATAATTTATCATTTTGTGTCTATTTTACCCTTAACTCATTTTTTATTATTTAATAATAGTAATTTGGTAAAATTATTGCTTCTTAATTTATGTACTAAATCTTATTATTGATGGACATATGGAGTATGTAAGAAATGAGAAACTAATTGAAGTTGCATGATAAGATTGATGGATCTGGAAATTTACGTCAGTGCATTGATTTAGGTTGGAATTTGTATAAAGGTTGAGTATATTTCAAGACTAGGTTAACCACATATCACATATGGATTTAATTCACCAAACAGTAAGCAACAAGCAGCTCACCTACTAGATCCCTGACTGCTTCATCATTATTTCTATTATTGGAAAATACATCATGTCTTGAAGATAAATAGTTGCAATCATTAGACAATACTTGCATAAGAATATTGTGTCTGCTGGCAGAAGAGCATATGATTAACAAATAAGCAATACCAACTCTTTTAAACGTTTATGGTTTTCGTTAATTAATTTCAATTTCCAATTTAAGGAACAGGTCAAACTTCATCTTGTAACCTGTGCTATCCATCCTCTTTCTCTGTGTCAACTAAATTATAACTACTCTATAAGCATATCTACATGATCAGTAGTAACAGTACTAATAAAAAAAATTAAATTTTCGTTATGCGGTAGAGTTTGGGGAAGGTTTCGACTACACAAATCTATATTTTACTTTGTATTTCTGCTGAAGGTTATTTTCAAGACTTGAACCTGTGATCTATTACGGGGGTGATGTTTTACTTTGTAAATAAATGAACAAGCAGAGCCTCCCATGAATTTAATTTATATGAATTTAACTATTAAATCCATCCACCAGGCTTTCAACTCTGGTGGTGGTGGTGGTGGAGGGTTTGTCCGGATCCATTTTAGTGAATTATACTGAATATGCTATTGTTGTTATCATCGTCGAATTTAATCAGTGAAAATAATTAACCTATTGTAGTTTGATATTCATAATTTCAGACCTACTATATATTTATGTAATTTTTATACACATAAATGTATGCTCTGTAGATGAATCTGATACCCCATCGTTCGGGAAATATTGCTTTCTCGTATGACTATAAAATTTATATTACCACAAAAAACAAAAATTTGGGAGATATTGCTTACACCTCATCACAATTTGATAACGCTTTGTTGGTACATGTGTAATATGACTAATTAAGTCACATTCAAATTTTATCATATATGTGCTTTTCTCATAAATTAATTAGTATAAAATAAAACTATATCTCTAATTTATTTATTGTAAATTTTCTGATGCACTATGCTTCTAAAGTCCTATATACCGGTTAAATTTGTAACACTATACCGGATATCTACAAATTAGTCGAAAAAAATTACAATCTTAACACTTCCTTTTGGATTGAAATTTTAGAATTAAGTGATAACGCTGTTTGAAGATTTTGTACATTACTCTAGATTGAGATGGCCCACAAAAGACTAGTTGATTGGCTTTGTCATTATACATCATTGGCAAATCAATTAACATCAGCAGAGAAGAAAAAAAATATATTAAATATATATATATATATATATATATATATATTGATGGAATCTGGAGGAGAAATTATTTTAATTTGCTTCTAATGAAGTTAAAAGAGACAGTTTTCACGAATAAACTAATGCTCTCGTTGTGAAACATTACTTAAATATATGTAGTAAGGTTAAGATATTCATATAACGCTATTTGGTTTAATATTTTCTTTTAGATAGAATATTTGTACTTAATTTAGAAGTTTCATAATACAGATCAACAGGACCAGTAGATGTGATTTCGACAGCATGTCTGATTCTTTAGAGCAAAAAGAATGGTATAGTAACGGTAGAAATTGAAATTTTAACGAATTTAAAGTATGATAAATTCAATTTGTCTTTAAACGCTAAGGTCTATTGAAGACTTCCTTAAATAAGCATCACATATCGTATTTCTTGAATATTCAGAAGAAATTAAAATATCAAATAGTGTCTTTCGAAGTGATCAAGAGGGAATCTTCCTCGAGATCAACTTGATGTTCTTGCTAGTAATGATCAAATAAATTGCAAGGAGTTTTGAAAAATCATCCTACATTAGAAAAATATGCTACTAATAATTTGAAGCATTAAGTTACTGACAAAATTTCCATCATTTTAAAATTCAATCTTCAAAAGAACAAGAAATTTTGGATTTAGATATAGCAATTTTTAGTTTAGTTTTGTTTATGATGACTTGCTATCTTGTTACATTATAATACAAAATTACAGTTACTGGAGGACCCATGCATGTTTATTAAAATTACAATTTCATCCATGAAAAGAAGAGTATGAGACCAAATTATTGTAGGGAAAAAAAAATTTATGTTGATGTTAACATAAACAGAATCACCAATATTATAACCTCTATTCACACTCATCTACCCAGTGTGAATAACTATTAATTTCACAAGTGACCTAATTGTTTAGATATATTTTACGCCATTAGTGTAATTTGCATTAAGGTTGAAGGTATTGCCATATATAGAAGGTTAAGCACTTTGAACTTTTTACATCCTTAAAAATTTGGAGGGATGGTAATAATATATTATGCCAAAAAATCTTTGTTTATTTTCTTGTTCGTTTTCTCAAATGCCTGATAATCCAAACCAATCATTTTAAAAAATATTAAGTGATTAGTTTTTTCTAATATAATAACGGGTCGTTCTCTTGGTTTTGCAAAATTAAGAGCATTAATTGAGCTTGAACCAATGCAGGAACTCCAGCTATTAGTTACACGAGGATGTTTTTAAACACAATAGTATGAGGTTAAGGTATGGTGAATATGTTGTTGTCGGTATAATATTGTTTAGTTAACATTTTTTTATGTATATTAATTCGCCCTTTTAGTAATTTACAATTCGTAAAATACCAAAGAGGTCCAGTGAACCATAGAGGCCAGGCAGACAAATCAAATTGAACTTGCTATTTTAGATGATGACGAAGTAAAACAAATTAACACTTTATGCACTCAAATGGGTACGTTTTGTATAATTTGAGCGATTTAAGTTATTAAATATCTGAATTATTAAAGTCTGAACGAGTTGGGCAGATCATATTTCTATGGGTTGATAGGTTGGATGATGATAATAATTAGACTGTTAGTTATAAAAACAATGACAGGATGGAAATAAGTAACGGATAACAAAAGAGTTACGTCGACATATTTGTTTTTATAATATTGGTATTTAACAATTAACACATACACGATTTGTAGGAGAGAAACTTAGGGAGTACAATTACAACTATTTAATTTGCACTCGTTATTACACTTAGGTAAATACTGCATTTGCAAAAAGCTTCCTTACTATTTCTTGCCCATGCATCATCTTAAGGAACACTGCATTAAGTAGAACCAATAAAAGAGAGTATAGTCAGAAACTAATGAAGAAGATATACACAAAATAGTCTTTATGGACATACATAAACATGACAAGTTTAACTTCTATACACTGATGATCAGAGCTAAGAATATTTTTTTAACCCTTCATTAGATAAAATTAATGACAAATTTTGTTCAGTTTATCGACAGATCTAAGTTGTCTAACTAGTCACCAGGTCGCAACATACATGTCAAAATGCACTTGATAGTGTTGAAACGAAATTACGCAGTCAATCAGTCAGTGTATATAAGTTAAATCCAGATACACGAGAATATAATTAATTACCTTTTGCAGTTAATAGAAGGAGATACTGGCAGAGCAGTAGTAACACCACATCGTGAAGGGAGATTAGATGCAGCATCTGGTTTAAGATTAGAGTAATGAGCAGCAGCAGCTTTCATACATTCACAAGCATCTTGCCTGTCTTGTCGCGTTGGCGTTGTTTGTACAAGTTTTTTCACGCCATCACAACATGATCCTGATGGATCTCCACCTTGTGTCAAATAAGGAACACAAGGGGACAGTGCTCCTTCAACTTCACCACATGTAATGGCTTCTCCTAGTTCCACTACAACTAGCAACATGAACAAAGTCACTAAAATTCCCTTCATTCTTTTTCTCTTTTTGTTTGTTTTGAAATTCAATTGTGTATATGATGAGGAAATGGAGTTTATTTATAGTAGTTGAAGGGGCGGATGTAACATGCTACCCTAGTTTCTTTTGAATCCAGCACCTTCCACATAAAATGTGCAAAAATTCATTTAAATCGCAGTAAAATAAGGAAAAGTTACGCAGATAAGCAAACATATACTAGTTAATTAGCTAACATAATTATAGTTTGAATTAGTTATGGGCTTGCAGCAAACATCTAGCTGTAATTAATTACTGTTTGAGTTTTGTACAATTCGGACGATTTATACAAATACTGCGCGCGATTATATAAAAGTTGTGGACGAATCAAATTGTATAGCGAAATATACAAACACTGTGAATTGTATAGGAAATCATATACAAATACACAAACACTATACAAAAAATGTGAATTGTATAGCAAATTATACAAATATTGCGCAAATTATACAAGCATTGCTATAACTATAGTTACGAAATGTAATTACCCAAACTATAGCTATGCAAAATAATTAGGCTTTATATGTTAGTTATTTATGAAAGGAAAAATTACGCACATAAGCAAATATTTACTAGTTAATTAATTAACATAGTTATAGTTTGAATCAATTACGATTCGTGGCAAACATATTACAGTTTGAGTTTTGTATAATACGTGCGATTTATATGAATATTGTGTGAGATTATACAAAAGTTGTGCGCGAATCAATTTGTATAGTGAAATATACCAACACTGTGAATTGTATAGCGAATTATACAAACACTATACACGAATTTTATACGAAAAATACAAACGCTATATAAAAACTGTAAATTGTATAGTGAATTATACAAAAGTATGCAAATGTTGTGCGAATTATACAAATGGTACTATAACTATAGTTACAAAATATAATTATCCAAATTATAGTTATGGAGCATACTTAAGGCATTTTTGAGTGGCTATATGCGAAAATTTCTCTTTATAAAATTTGCTCATAAAATAATAGGTTTGAACCCATAATTTTAAGAATATAATACGTCCTTCAAATTGAACCCATAAAGTTTAAATTCTGAATCTAACTTTGTCGGTGCTGGTCAACAAGATTCATTACAGATGGAACGTCCTGAATTACGTGTTGAACATATAGTAACGGTTGCGGAAATTGGGTCTTTTTCTTCCTCTTTAGGGATGTCGTTTTGTTACTAATTTTAGCAAATTGAACACAAACTTTTTCATTTCCTTCACATTTTTTTAACTTTTGCGTGCATGTTGAAGGAAGAAATTCAGGAAAAGTAGGAGCCTTTTTTGCGAAGAACTATTCACGTGAATACTCATTCATTAAGGACAATTCCATTTTTGTTCCATTTTGTTTTACTCGAATACACACAACCTTTTCATTTCCTTCCACATTTTTGTTGATGGAAGGATTTCAGGGAAAGAACGACCTTTTTCTGTGAAGAACTATTCTTGTGAATATATTCTACTTCCTCCATTTGAAAAAAAAAATTAGTTTGACTTGACACTAAATTTAAAAGCATAATGAAGGCTTTTTAATCTGTTATCCTAAACAGACCAAAAGAGAAAGTAGGTTATTCTTTTTTTAAACAGAGAGAATACTTGCAACTTATTAAATGTAGAGTAACAATTTTTTTTATTTATATCCGTGTCATTTAACATTATCAATCGTTTCTACTAATTATACAAATAGAGATTCACATACAATTAACTTTAAAAGGGAATATCATTTAGATGGTCAATATATAAAACTTAAGCAGTAGTATTCCAAACGTTTGTTACTCATATACTTCACAGTGAAGACCAAAGCCAAACTTGGCAAGAAAACCAACCTTTAAAATCTGATGATACCACAAGTCTGGAATTACTATTCTACAGTTGGCTACCAAACAGAGCACATGTAACATCTATTACTAATATTGAAACATTTCAGTTCAAGTTACCCCTATCATCTCTCAGACCTTTACTTTTATCTAGTTCAAAGATCTTCCTCGGAATGCAATAATCGTAAACAAATGCAGAAATAGAACGGATGCATTGCACCAACAAACAACTGTCATAAAAGCCCGCCTGGGCATCAAGTGACTTGATAAACATTCAAACTTACATCGTCACAAGTTAAGGCCCAACAAATCCCGAAAAAATCACAGGTTCAGTGCCTGTGGCTTCTTCAAGCCAGATAACGATACAACTTCCTATCTGTTTTATCCCTCTCCAAGAATTCACGTTCAATCAAAGACTCAATTCGTTTCTTTATGACAACTGGGTTTGGCAGGAATCGAGACTGCAGCTGCTTTGTTACTTCAGCAACTATGTTGTTGTGATCTAGCACCCTCCGAGATTTCATGATTCTGACTATTGCTGCCTCAATCTGTGGTTTTCGGTCCTCCTCCACTCTCTGCCTAGTCTCCTGTTTCTCAGGCTCTGACTCCTTTTGTGCAACAACAGTACCTATCTTCACCTTGTAGAACTTGCTCGAGAATTTATCATTGAAGTAAAAGACATCATCTTCAGCAATATCCTTGCTCATTGGCTCCTTCCTCAGAACATTCTTACCCTTGACACAAGCGAGAGATTGTAAGCACCTCTTTAAGTCTGCAGCTGGTATTTCTGTAGCCTGTTCAATTTCTTTGTAACTCAATCGATCAGCACTGTTAAACAACATAAGGATGCACATCTGATAAGTGGAAACATTAAGCTCATGCTTCTGTCCCTTCCCAAATGTAGCTTTCAGATCAGCAGTTCCCATATTTGTCTGCCATGACAACCTCCTACCCGTATGGGTACCCAGATAGTAATTTTTGAACTTCTCGCAGAGTGCTAATATTTCCGAAGGAAGATTGCAAGTAGTAACAGACTGTGTTGGCCAGGACCCAGTAGTAAGAACCTGGACAGTAAGTGAAGGACCCTCCGCAATCTCAGCACCCACAGCAGCAAGAAAACCCTGCATTGTATCCTGGGAGGTCTTCATATCAGTAAACATGCCTTCCAGTTTCGAGGTGAACTGGTACCCACATTCTGTTTTAAGCTTAACTATCAAACTTCTCTCTGCATCATCAGATACCGTCTTCCCTGAGAGTAGCCTCTTTGCCAGGTGCTGCTTGTAGTACTTCTCAAACACATCTTTCTCCTGAAGGTAGCGGAAGAGCATCATCACTTTGTCTAATACAATCTCTACATCCTCCTCAGTAACCCCTTTCAGCCCTTTCCGAAGTTTGTCATCCACAAACAAAGAGATGAACTCAGGTGATCGTGGATTCAGATTAATGAAGTATTCAAATGAGGAATTGAGCGCATTCTGGAATGTTTTGTCATTGTTAAATGCTGAACTAATGATCTTATCATGCTTATCCTTCTCATCTAAAAGCCTCTGCACAAAGTCTACAGGATCCTTCAACTTTTCTGGATCAGTGACAAGCTGCTTACCAATTTCTCGAATGTGAGAAGTCATGACATCTCTAATCAGTGCGAGTCCAGTTGACACTCTTCGGAACAAGTTGTACATCCTTCCTAAATCATCGTACTTGTCATTTACGATCATATTCACTAAGCCCGAGTTCTCCATATGAACCAACCTGGGCATATGGTTTTCAATCATCTCTTTCTCCACGACATTAGTAAGTTTGGGTTCAGTTTTTGTATCTAAATAGTGCGACACTCTTTCAATCTCTTCGTTGAGACGTTTCTCAGCTTTCTTCAGATAATCCCCACAATCACAGCACTCAATGAATTGCTGAGACTCAAGCCGATAGAAATCAGCCGAGACATCAAGAAACGGCTTTTCAAAGTCTTCTTGATATACTGAAGAACCTAAATCCATTAGCATTTGTATCACATTCCTCATCAAACCCCTGTTTATCACTTCACCGGTCCTCTCATGCAGAACAAGTTCAAGAAGTGTGTCCTGAAGCCTTTTGTGGATTTTGCTAGAGTGGATGACGTGGTCTCTCCATAAATTCAGACCAAGCTCATATACAGGTGTTTTATGTGTACTGGGAATAAAAGTTCTATCCATATACATCAATATATCTCGAATCATTTGCAGTGCCTTGTTATGCTCTGTCCATATCCGGTTCAGTTCTTCAAGAAACAACCCTCCTTGAGTAGATTCAATATATTTTGCAATTTCCTTCAAATGTGATGTCATAGTTGACACAAGTCCTGAATAGAGCTTCTCCCCAAATTTGTGTAGCACCATATTATATGCATTTCTGCAAATGTCAGATAATAAGAACATCAAAGTAACATAGACAGCTATCAAAAAATATATATTCATTATCAAAACGCCAATTACAGAAATGGTATGTGAAGTAATTCTGTAAACATCTAAACACCTATTCCCAAGAAATGGTATGTGAAGTAATATATTGGAAACTATCTGTCCATGTCAACTGGGAAGCTGTACGGTTTATGTGATAACATGGGAAGCATAGATGACACTAGCATGTGTAGCATGTACTCCTCAAGACCATTTAGAAGGAGTCAAGCAAAGGATCTCCAAGACTTACGAGCAATGTTTATGAAAAATGAAGCATTAGAGGAGACCGAGGGTTACCAAAGAAAGACATAAACTGTGTGGAAAGCCTATCAAAGTGAGGAGGAAGAAGAAAGAAGCCATAGGTGTAAATGGCTATTTTATAAATTCAAGAATTCACTAAAGAAGGCAACCAAAAAAGGCTCTTATCTCAATAAGGGTAAAATTTAAAAGAAAATGTCTTCTTTATTTCCTTAGTATAAATAGCTATCATTTATCATTTGAAAGATTAGATTATGTTGAAAATTAAATTCCCAAATTATGTACTCATGGAATTTCTAGTGAACAACTTGTTTGATTAATCAAAGTATTACTCATTTATGGTTCTTGGTTTCGTTTGATTATTCTTGCTAGGGATTTGTTTGAATTGTTGAAATCAATTAATTGGAAGGTGATAGTTTTAGCCCCTTGTTTCCATAATTTCAATAGCTTGAATCTAAATCCACACATCCTTTTCCTTTTTATTTCTTTTCCTCGTTTGATCCTTATCATTATGCACCAAGACATTTGGCAAACAAACTAACAAGTTCTAGGTTTTCCGTCAATATCTATGATGATGCAATCAAACTACGTCATGTTTTCAACAAAATTTCTACTACATCTGTTACTAAACTACTGGCATATTATTTTTCTTTAGATGATAAGTGCTATACCACCTACATTATACCTAACTGAATAAATACAGCTAACAGTTTGGACTTAAAGGGGCTAGGATAAACCAAAAACTTTGCACTTAAAGAATGTAGACACAGCTAACAGTGCTACTTAAAAGAGAAGCATACTTCCATATAAATTATCAAATTGCTATTTAGAAGTCTACAAAGAAGAAAGACCTTGCCACCTATTAAAAGTAGAATCTCTAAGCTCAATCTAAAACAATTAACAATATGTGGAGGTTTTCTTTGTGAATCTACAAGGACTCTGTATCCCCCTAAACGACAGAATAGTATCTCTATATCAAATTGCATTTCCTTCCCCCTCAAATGAAAATATTCGAGCAAAATCAACTACATCAACTAAACTTACTTAGTTGGGATGAGGTAATCTTTTTTTTTTTCCTCTCAATAAAATAAGAACATCTACATTCGAAAAACCTGCCTGACATATCAGCTTTTCACGTGGTATCAATGCCAACCTAACCTTGACTCACATTGTAATAAATTACGGACAAAATTGTCACCACAAATCCTCCTCTTCCAACTGTCAGTAGGAAAAGGAGCCTGATCGGGTGGAACTAAGAGGTATTAAATAGAAAAGCACATTCAAAATTTCAATTATTTGGGGTTCTCTAATTTTCGACCAACCTATAAATAGATTAAATGGACTACTAGCAATTAACTAGTTAAAATATGTATACTAGTATTTATCCTATAGTTTCGAGTCTCTAATACAATGATTATATCAAAATTAGCTTCACCACAGCAACAACTACCAAGTAACTTTTTGTCCAGAAGGCTAGGACAGATGAAGGAAATCACCAAGTGTTTTCACACTTCTGCTGGGATTTGAACCCACTACATTCACCACCACACCCTTGGATGCCTATTTGTTGAGTAATTTAACAGCTATTAAGTCTTACTCAAAAGTCAGAATATAAACAAGTACTTGTGCGCTAATCAAACAACTTAAAACAAGAGGCAACATGACCAAATGAAAATCATACGAAACCAAATTAAAAAAAGAAAGAGGAACCAAACCTATAGAGTTCTTCAAAACTTAGACCACTGGCGTTATGATTGTAAATCTCATGAATAGCATGCTCGAGGATCTTCCAAGTTTTTTCAGCATACTTCGGATCCACAACAACCCGATGCTTGAATGCCTCTATCTGAAAATTCCTTTTCTTCTGTGCACTCATTTCTCTCAATTCCCAAAGTCACACGCGGCCTTAAAATCCCAATTTCCACAAACCTAAACTTCCTAAACCCGATTAAAATCCGCAATCGAACGATCAGGTTTTAAATCACCGATCTAATGATTGGGGATTTAGGGTTTCTCTACAAATAAAAATAGATAAAATTGGGGAAAAGATAACTTCACAGATTAAGAAAGTAGAAAATGGAATTGAAGTTTGAAATCAACAGAAGAAGATTGATTAATCATTAAAGAAACATGATGGATTAACAAGTAAAGAAGAAGAACCAGAGGGCCATTTTTTGGTCGGTTGAAACTTTGAGCGTTTTCTTCTATGTAATACTCTCTCCTTCCTATCTTTTCTTTATTATTTATTTCTATCCTTCTTTTGTTTTTTAATTTCTACTATGTTTCTTCTTTTTTCTGTTTCGGAGCCTCTCCTTTGGGTTTTTGAGTTGATTTTTGTGACTATAAAGCCCGGCTAAATGGCCCACAAGATTAACCACAAGAGCATCATCCACTTCTTTATAATTTGAAATTTTGTAGTCTACTTGGAGATTTTTGCATATTTATCATCTAAAAGGGTATAACTATCCAATTTTTCCTCAAAAGTATGAAGGATATGTAATTGCTTTAGCTTATTTTTACGTTGATTAAAATTCTTCTGTGAGAAATATTGAAGAGATTGATACGCTATACAAATTTCTTCTCATATGTTAGATATTGATACGAAGATTCAAAGTAGTGGATGTATTTTCAATTTCGAAAGAGTTACAATGCATTCAAACTAGTTAGTGCTAACAAGCGGTGTCAATTGCAATGAAAGAAGCGAGGAAGTTAATGAAAGTTGCTCAAAAGATTACAGAGGGCGATGTGATGTATAGTTTCCTTCTTAAATGTATGACACTGATACAAGGATTCAAATATAGTGGATTTATTTTCAATTTCGAAAGAGTTACAGATCATTCAAATTATTTTATACTAACAAGCAGTGTCAATTGCAATGAAAGAAGCGGGAAGTTAATAAAAGTTGCTCAAAAGATTACAGAGGGTGATGTGATGTATAGTTTCCTTCTTAAATGTATGACATTGATATAAGGATTCAAATATAGTAGATTTATTTTCAATTTTGAAAGAGTTACAGATCATTCAAACTATTTTATACTAACAAGCAGTGTCAATTGCAATAAAAGAAGCGAGGAAGTTAATGAAAGTTGCTCAAAAGATTACAGAGGGCCATATGATGTATAGTTTCCTTCTTAAATGTATGACACTGATACAAGGATTCAAATATAGTGGATTTATTTTCAATTTTGAAAGAGTTACAGATCATTCAAACTATTTTATACTAACAAGCAGTGTCAATTGCAATGAAAGAAGCAGAAAGTTAATAAAAGTTGCTCAAAAGATTACAGAGGGTGATGTGATATATAGTTTCCTTCTTAAATATATGACATTGATTTAAGGATTCAAATATAGTAGATTTATTTTCAATTTCGAAAGAGTTACAGATCATTCAAACTATTTTATGCTAACAAGCAGTGTCAATTGCAATGAAAGAAGCGAGGAAGTTAATGAAAGTCGCCAGAAAGATTACAGATGACGATGCAATACATTGTTTTCTTCTCAAATGTGAGATATTGATACATGGAATCAAACGCAACAAATCAATTACCAATTTTGAAAAAGCTAAAGTTCATGCGAATTATTTGACAGTAACAGGATTGTCGGTCGAGATAGCAGAGATGATGAAGTCGATGAAAGTTGCTTAAAATTTTACAAACAGTGATACAATATACAATTTTTTTTTCTCATATATGGGATATTGATACATGAAATGAAACACAACAAATTTATTTTCAATTTCAAAGGAATTATACTTCATATGAATTATTTGGCGCTAATAGTGGAATATTGACATAAAGATTTGAGTAAGAATATGAATGTTTACAAAAATTGCCTGGAAATATACAGATGATGATACATTATACAATTTCCTTCCCAGAAGAGAGATATTGATAAAGGGAATCAAGAACAATAAATTTATTTCTAATTTCAATGGAGTTATTGTTCATTCAAAACACATGGCACTAATATGGGAATATTGACACAGAAATTTAAGCTGAAAGAACCTAAATTACAATGGAAAAGGCAATGAAGTGAATGAAACTTACCTGAAAGATCACGTAGAGCTGGTGATGCACGTGAATCGAATTGGTTCAGATTTTTTAAATATCAAATTAAATTATTTGTGACGATATTCAAATCTATAAATCAAATCAAATCAAACTAATAAAATTCGAGGCGTCTTTTTTTCAGATTTTTTTAAATTTCTTGGATTTTTATTTTATGAATTTTTTCAACTCATACAAACATATAATTAACTTGTACTTCAAATATACCAAAATATAATTAGTTAGGGTGTTTCTTAATAAAATAACACAAAATATGATATGAGTGATGACACTAAAATATTCAATAAAAAATAATAATAATATCACATAAAATAAATAAGTCATAATGAAAATGATCATAATTTTAAAGTATTAAATCATGATAAAATAAGTCTAATAAGTATTGATTACATGAATAAGTATTAAAGAAAAATTAAAATTAGGTTATGTATTTTAATTATTTAGAGCAATATAAAACTAAAGAATAAATATTCAATATTATTGTCAATCTTAGAGCCCACTTGGATTAACCTTTGTCTTATCACTTGTAAGTCAAAAGTCATAACTTAGGATTTATAACTTATGACTTTTGACTTATTTTTGTTATTTTGCCTTAAAAATTAATGTTTGTAAATACCTTTAACTTTATCCAAACACTTCAAAACTGTTCAAAAACTATTTTGGCTTAAAAGCGCCTGAAATAAGCCAATCCAAATATGCGTTTACTGTTGAATTGATTTTTCTCGTAGCGTTAATATTGATTTTTGATTTGAGCTTTATTAGAATTACTAATATATATGGATTATAACTTTTATTGGTCCATTCAAAATTCTAAATTAAATTTGAAATAATATGTTAAAAGATGAAAATTATAAAAAAGCATAAGAATTATATCATGTATAAATTATATTAATAAAGTAAATACTTCAATGTACAAAATAAACTTTAAAAATTATATATATATAATGTTGCATTGGTTTGGTCTCGAGTTGATTTCTTTAAGTTACATTAAAATCAAATTAATCCAAGTACACTAAGTTTTTTTTTTTTTGGTTTAATACCAAACCACTAGTAGAATTTTTTTTGAATTGACTCAATTTGCGATTTGATATGATTTTGGACTTAATTTTGTTCAACCTTATAAAATTGCACATGATATAATTTTCTTTTTATGTGTAATATATTATTTCATAAAATCAAAAGCAAGGACCCATCTAGTAGATTATTTTTTTCTGATTGATTCGATTTACAATTTAATTTGATAATTTTAAATTTGATTTTGCTCAACCCTACGTAAAATTACACATGATATAATTTTCTTCTCACGTGTGATATATTAATTCAGAAAATCAAAAGCAAGGAAGAACATCTATAGCAATGAAAGAGGTCATAAAAGTGAAAGAAAGTTGCCTCAGTAATTACAAAGAGTGGTACTGAATAATTACAAAGAGTGGTTATTGGGCCGGTACAATATCATATGGATAATAGGCTTTTGCTATTCCATTTTCCTATTATTTGACAAATCTGATTCAAGAATTTGTAAAGGTAATAATTTTCGATTTTCTTTTTAAACTTCTTAATTTATGAATTGAGCACAAGATAATTTTAAGTTAAATTAATTTTCTTAGCTTGCCCGCCATAATTTAGTTTTAAAGTAATCTCAGTTCTAACATATTTTAGGATTTACTGGATGAATTTTACTTTGAGTTTTTCTATGTATTTGCTCTTATTGTTTCATTTGATGTTATACGTTTACTGCTTCAAATTAACACATTTTATTAAATAGTACAAACAATAATCATAATTCAAAAAATTTTAAAATAAATCTTCAATGAACGATAGCAAGAGATAATGTTAAAACCAAAAAGTATATAGATAAATCTAGATCTCTTTTTGAAATGTTTTGATTTGTGAAATTTATTGTGTTAACATCTTAACGGAGCTGGTGTCTCTCTATTCCATATTGAAGCTTTTACCAGAATTAAGAACTAATACAAGACGATATTCTAATTAGTAACCAAAAATATGATATGCTTAATTTTGAATTATTTCTTTTCTGGTATTTAAAAAGATAAGTACAAGCAAATGAAACCTAAAACATTTATCGCCCTTAGGAAATCATCGCAATCAATACGAAATACTTATCTGATAAAATAATTTATTTTTAGAATAATAAATTTAAAATAACTTTCTCAAGATCAAACGATCCCCATCTGGATTTAATATTTATTGCATTAACAACATAATACAATAATCGAAAAGCAAAAAAGGGTTATTCTATCCCTATTTCCATGAAGAAGATTTTCAGCCTTAATTAATATGTGCTGCCTAATATCCCATACTTGCAGGTCTATTATGTGGCAATTTCATGAGGTGGATAAAGATGGACCTTTCTTTCTTTCTCTCATCAAATTATTCAACCTGCAAATTTAATTCCCTAGGATACTTTGAAAGAGACATAAAAAATTGCGAGCCATAAATAAAAAAAAATTATTTGATAACTGACTTCTGCGATTGCAATATTCGTCTTCAACAGAACTTTAACTTAGAAGGCCAAATAAAGAAAATATGTTCACCAAAAGATTAGTCTCTTTAGATGAATTATTGAATAGTTATCAACCAATAAACAACAACAACAACATACCCAGTATAATCCCACTCGTGGGGTCTGGAGAGGGTAGATTGTACGCAGACCTTACCGCTACCTCATAGAGGTAGAGAGGCTGTTTCCTAAAACCCTCAGCTCAAAT
>JAABOM020000049.1:24047020-24059080 GCA_011800125.2 Solanum clarkiae | reverse complement strand
ATCCCTAAGAGTCTCATCTACCAGTATGCCCACGCCATTTCTACCCCCCGAACCACCCGAGTACCACAGCTTAAACCAATAGAATCCTCTAATTCGTCAATACTAATTCGCATGTGAATCCTACTTCTATTTCAAAACTAGAGAGATCGTTTCAAGAAAGAGAATAAACACGAGTGAAAGACTATTATAAAATATACTATCAGCATAAATTAACTACAATAAAATATGCAACTCGATTAAGAAACATTAAATGATACCAAATATAAGATATATTTTTTCATCAAACTAATATAGAAAAAAATTGTAATCAATAATACTTCTATTGTAAATTTTTATTTTAAAATATCAAATTAAATAAATATAATTTAACTTTAAAAATTAGTTATCGAAAAATGTAACATGACAAGTAAAATGAGATTGAGAGAGTAACAAATGATAGTACAAGAAACTACCGGAGCAATACCTAGTACGATTACTAGTATAAACAAATAGCAAGAGAATAAAGTACTATTTTACTAACCTTTTAACCTAGTATATATCTTTCATAACTTTTTATCCATCGATGAATATAACTTAACATGTTACGAGTTACGATAATACTATTTATCATTTATAAATTTATTAATCAATATTTCTAAAATACATTTACTTAGAATTATCTATTAACTAACTTTATCGTACAGTAAATTCCAATTACTCTGGGAATGCATATATAATTAAAATTTTACTTTATATACATATAATAGATATTGAATCTTGTTCAATTTTAATTAATATGTTTATTTCTTAAAATTTTAAACTCGTTAATAAAAATTCTGACTCCGCCACGTTTTATACTTATATTACCTCAATACGCAATTGCCTAAGAACATAACTTTTTTGAACTTTCCAACAATTCCACATGTCTGGTATTGCTAATATCTATTAATTATAGATAGCGATTGTCAAAATTTAAAGCCTAATTCTGATATATATGTGTCCTATTATTATAATATTTATAATAGCCAAAAAAGATGCCACTTGTTTTCCAATTTCCTCTGACGTAAAAATCCTTTGTATGACCATTGACTCACCCATAATTGCAATTCCCTTGCCATTTGGACACCACTAGTAGTTGCATGATTGTTAAAAAATTTGTCTTCATCAGTTTCTTGATTGTTTGCTGGCAACTCTGTTGGGACTGTTCAGATTTGATAGGGACCTCCCAGCCAATCTTTTTTATCCACTTAGGCCATTTTGAAGATCCTCATATGTTTTTTTATACTCAAATGTATCGCATAACTTGCTGAATAGACGTTCCATTAATTATAAAAAAAGATTTTAATAGAGGGTATCTAAATGGGAAACCAAATACTCCGTGTTCAGTCCAATCAATATCTGATTTAATCTTAGTTCTTATGAAGAGTATACATATACAGCCTTTATATTAATAGATTGTTACTTTCAATTTGGTAAAATATATTCAAATTACCAGGGTGAAATGACTTTGACGACTACATCCTAATTTAAAATGACTTTGAGTTATATATAACATTAATATAAAACCATCAATTCATCTTTACCTACTCTATTAAATAATTTATTTTATTTTTATAAATATAAACATAAACAATTAATTATTATAATAAAATAATATAAATGAAGTGTAAGAAATTCTTTGATAAATAAAACTTAAAACTCATCAAGAATTGGGCAGCCTCACACATGCGACCCGGTATAAGTCTATCTCAATACCTAAAAACTAAGGTAAACTGACGCGGTGTAGGTATGCTGTAGGTATGGTTTCTTTTCGTTTATTTTCAAATTTCTGCCTACATATTTAAAAATTAAAAATTAAATAATATTTTCATATATATTTTTAATTAATTTAAAATTAAATTATTCTAAAAAAAGTTTTACTTCTTTACTTATATCAAGTCACATACCAAAATCAGATAAACAAACTAAAATAAAAAAATGAATAGATTTTTTGTGCCTACATATTAATGATAATCTCACCAATAGCATATATAACCAATGTTGTAAAAAAAAAAAAAAAAAACACAGGTGTCAGAGAATTCCAATTTTGAGGGGCCACATTTTTAAATAATAATACGTTATCAATTTTTTTAATAGTAAATAATATTCACACTATAGGTAGAAAAAGAATTAGAGTAAAACAAGTTTGACATATTTCTAAATACCATCTCTAATGAAAGATAATAAAGATTGATTATATTATTGATTTTAAAAAAACATATTATGATATATTAATTATATAAAAGTTATTCAACAATTTTTTAAAAATTTTAAATTTTCATTTAATTTTAATTTTAGGCTACTAATATACTTGAGTTGTAAGTAAAAAAATTAAGGACGGACAGGGGGAAGCTACACTATGTTTAGGCATATTTATTCGAATCTCTTTCGATTGAAAAATATACTATTAATACATAGTTAAAATAATTTTTTATGTATATATATATCGAACTTCCTTGGACTAGTTTCTGTATCTACTTTTTTAAATTTTGAATATTCTCTGTGAAAATGCTAACTCCACCATAAAAAATAGGATATAAATGTGTTAACAAGTTTTGAATCTTATCTATAAAAATGCTGAGTCCGCCACGAGAAAGGGGTATACATGTGTCAACAAGTTAAAAAAAAGCCTTAGCGTAGCTCCACCTAAAATGCGTAACTGAGGAGGTAAGTCAGCTTCCCACCGTCCCACCGAAGCCGCGCACATATTATTATTATCATTACATGTAACAGAGGACACATGTAATAACAACTATAAATACTTCCAATATAACCATGACAACCCAAAGCGGCATACTTTTGTTTTCTTTATCGTCACTTACTTGCCTCAACTATTCATCTATCCTTTTTCCCTCATATATATTTGGATCCCACAATGATATGCCAACACTCAGAGATGGAGAGTAATCGTCAGGAGAGGGAGAAGGAGTATTGTCGTACTAGGAAGATGGATGCTTATATTCATACCCAAATTATGCGTATTAGAGCAGAGGATTCCCAGCTTGGGGAAGATATAGCTAAGAAACTTTTACAACAGAAAGTTGTTGATCAGGATGTTGCTTCTGTTTTGATGTTGTCTAGGCCTATGTTGCCTGCTTCACCACTTAGCGGAAAAACGGCCATCAAGTCTGCTAACTAGGTACTTCTTCTTGTTTATTTTCGGTTTGAGATGGATTCAAAATTTGAAATTAAATCTATTATATATAGATTTCGACAATTTTCAATAAACATGGTGAATGCACGTTTACCCACTCTTCTTTAAAATTCATTCTAAGATAGCGGTTGAAGAGTTTTTAATCCCTTACCACAAGGCTTTTATGAACTTTTTTCCTCTAGAATTTAAGGATGAGCAGTCGTTTGGATAATTTAATTGAATTTCTTTTAGGGGAAAAAGAAGTATCAAACTTTGTTGATATATAAATTGTTGAATTCCCCTTGATTAGTTTTTAATATAACGGCGAAATTGGTAAAAGAAAAAAAAATGCATTTCTTGGATTCTATTACTTGATTTTTTTTACTTTTCCACTGCTTGATATACTTATTAAAGAAGGAATAGTAGTAGAATCTTTTAAGTGCTCTGTTCATGAGAGTCCAAGCTTGTCAGCGAACCTAGTAAAATAAATTTATCTGCTTCTTTTTTTTGCTGTAAGCAATCACTTCTTCCATTTTTATCTAATTCTGTTTGGAACAGGCAGATTACTGCAAGCTTGGAGAATAAGGCCATACACCGCTCGCAGGAAAAAGGGATGACGTAAATATAGATGGAGATGAAGTTACTTTCTATCACTTCCGTTATGTATATTTTGATGTACAGTGTAATACATAGGAAGTAGGAAGAAGATGGAAGCAATCTCCTCCTCCTCTATGTAAATTAAAATATACTAGAAATACAAAATACGTAGTTCAAAAGCTAAGTCTGTGAATACTGTCAATGAAGAAAAAGTTAAATTAATCTACTCTAAGCAAGGACAAGCAGGTGTGACATGTTTGTTTATAATAATTTCAACATAGCAGTCCACCCGTCGACTATGCCATTACTTTGTATGAATTGATTACTTTACCAGAAAATTGGTCGGATATTTGATAAGAACGAAATTGAAAATAGCAAACAAACATATCCAGAAGAAAGTTAAATCAATACATGAACCTAACTGAATATGAATCACTTGTTTAGGTACCAATGAGACCATTGGCTACATAATCGTCCAAACAAAACAAGGAGAAATTTAACCTAATACTCTTCATTTTCGTCATCTTCTCCATCACCAGACTCACATCCAACTTCCTCATAGTCTTTCTCCAGAGCAGCCAAATCTTCCCTAGCCTCAGAGAATTCTCCTTCCTCCATACCTTCGCCCACATACCAGTGAACAAAAGCCCTCTTTGCGTACATCAAATCGAACTTGTGGTCAATCCTTGAGAACACCTCAGCAACACTTGTGGAGTTTGAAATCATACAAACAGCTCTCTGAACCTTGGCCAAGTCTCCACCAGGGACAACAGTTGGTGGCTGGTAATTGATACCACATTTGAACCCAGTTGGGCACCAGTCCACAAACTGAATGGTCCTCTTGGTCTTGATGGTGGCTACAGCAGCATTCACATCCTTGGGGACAACATCACCTCTGTACATCAAACAGCAGGCCATGTATTTACCATGTCGTGGGTCGCACTTGACCATCATAGACGATGGCTCAAAAGCAGTATTAGTAATTTCTGCAACAGAAAGCTGCTCATGATAGGCCTTTTCAGCAGAGATCACAGGCGCATATGAAGAAAGCATGAAATGAATCCTTGGGTATGGGACCAAGTTAGTTTGGAACTCATTCACATCCACATTCAAAGCACCATCGAAACGCAGAGAAGCCGTCAGCGATGAGATAACCTACAAAATCAACCAATTGATAAATCTGTCTCTTCAATCAAACATCAAAATAGAAAACAATGTGATGCTGAAAAAATAATACCTGAGAAATGAGCCTGTTAAGATTGGTGTAAGTAGGTCTTTCAATGTCAAGAGATTTACGGCAGATGTCATAAATGGCTTCATTGTCTAAGAGGATAGCAACATCAGTGTGCTCAAGAAGTGAGTGTGTTGAGAGCACAGAGTTGTAGGGCTCAACTACCGCAGTAGAGACTTGAGGTGAAGGGTAAATGGTGAATCCAAGCTTGGATTTCTTTCCGTAGTCAACGGAAAGCCTCTCAAGGAGGAGAGAACCAAGCCCTGAACCAGTGCCCCCACCAACAGCATGGAACACCAAAAATCCTTGAAGCCCAGTGCAGTTATCAGCTAACTTCCTTATTCTATCAAGACACAGATCCACAATCTCCTTCCCAACTGTCACCAATTTTTTACAAATGAACATCATACAAAACAAAACAGGATGAAAAAAAGAAATTGGAGTTCGCTCTTTACGTAAAACATGAAAGAGAGATTTTCGAGTCTTACTGGTATAGTGTCCTCTGGCAAAGTTGTTAGCAGCATCTTCTTTGCCGCTGATGAGTTGTTCAGGATGAAACAACTGACGGTAAGTTCCGGTTCTCACCTCATCAATGACAGTGGGTTCCAGATCTACAAAGACAGCACGAGGTACATGCTTTCCAGCACCCGTTTCACTGAAAAATGTGTTGAACGCATCGTCTCCTCCTCCAACAGTGACGTCTCCAGGCATTTGTCCATCCGGCTAGACAAATCATCAAACAACAAAAATTAACTACAAAAACTTCAAATAAAACTAATTTTTTTGAAGTAGAGAGATTAAGGGACTGACCTGAATGCCGTGTTCAAGACAGTAAAGCTCCCAGCAGGCATTTCCGACCTGGATTCCGGCCTGACCAATGTGGATGGAGATGCACTCTCTCATTTTCTTTTTGAAGATATTTCAGAAATTGGAGTAGCAAAGAAGGGAAAGGTAGGTGAGAAATTTATGAGAAGAGTGAATTGAATAGGGAGTTAGGGTTTGAGAGAAAGGGCGGACTTATATAGGACGAAAAGAGAGCAATTAGCCGGTCGAATTTTGAAATTTGAAATGCTTTCCAGCTGTTTGTGACCGTTGCCGCTCCTTTACGTTTTCCGGAGAATTTGAATTTTTGATGCATTTGGGCCTCACAGTACTGGGCCGGTGTCCCTATCAAATGGGCTCGTTTGTTTTTGTTATTGGGCCAACCTTGTTGATTAGGGGTGTCAAATAGGCGGGTTGGGTTGAAATTGAGAATGTTAAAATGGTTGAACTAGAAATCGGGTTGGATTATAATCCGCCCAAATTTACTTTGGGCTAAAATTCGAGTTGGGTCATGACCCGTCCAATTTGACTCACTCAAATCTCAATAATTTTGACATATTAATATTACATTTTATAATCACAATTTGAATTTCAATTCAAGAAAATAAAAATAAAAGTTACAAAAATAGATAAATCGTAGAAAATATAAAATAGATAGAAAACATACATTACATCAATGCAAGTAAAAAACCTTAGAATGGGTTGAAATTGAAAATTAAATTGGGCTCAATTAAAGATTTTTTCAAAATGAATTAAGACTTAAACGGATTGAGATTGAACCCAATTCAAATTATCTTGAGTCCGACCAAAAAAAATTCGGCAAATTGGACAGGTTAGCTATCGTTTGGGCTCATTTGACAAAACTTACTGATTAGCCAGAGATTCCAGCCCAGCTTCTAAAGTGGCCCAAACGAATAACTAAAGAGACATTTCTCTCACACACACTAGACAATGCGTCAATGTATTTCTCTGTTTACTTATTGGTGAGCAAAAAGTGAAGAGACATAAGATTGTGCATTTAACATGCTAAAAATTATGGTAGATGTGTCATTGTCTCATCATCTTTTATTATTCAATTTAAATGATTTGTTCACATTTTCATTGTTTCACCTTATTAGAGAAGTTTAATCTAAATGAACAACAACTAAAAATTAAGAGTATGTCTCGATGGCCATTTTGCCTTAAAATAAGTCAATCCAAATAGGTTTGAAACACATAATAAATAGATTTGGGAGAAATAAATGTCGTGGTCAGTTCTGTAGAAAATAATTTCTCTATTTTGTGACTGCATACATTTTATTCTCCAGTAATTCAATGATCATTCATCAATAAATAAGGCAGAAAGCAATCTCAACTATCTTGACATGATTATTCCATATTAGCTTTTGAGATGTTTTTGAGGGATTTTCAAATCCGGTATCCACAAGTTGTTCATTTTGTGGATTAGTTTAGCAGAACTAATTTTCAGGATTATTTAATGTATCCATATATACAGACCTAGACCACCTCACTAGAACAAAAGGCATATGTGGTCCAAGACATAAAACTAAGTTAGCTTCACTGTCTGTTTGTGGTCCAAATGTCTTTCTCTCTGTCTCTAATACAGCCTCACCTCACACCTATTTTTAATACTACTCATATCATTGTTCTTCATTATTACTCTCACCTTCTTATTTTCATGCTCTTATAATCATTTATATGATTACTATTAAAGCCCCTTTAATTTTGCCTCTCTTTTTTTGTCTAGTTTTTCCTACTTGCCTGGTTGTTCCTCCTATTTTCCTAGCTTAATTATTAGCCTATGTTTCAGCAGGGAATGATCAACCGATCCATTATTACTGTAATTAATCCTATCAAACAAATCACTTCATAAGATTGCATGCAAGAATTAAGAAGTGACTTACACCTTTTTGAAAGTTTGGAAGGGTTTATTTTATCAAAAAAAAAAAATTCTAGAGGGATATGGTGTCTTAGGCAGAGCTTTTAGGAAAAAATGAAGAAAAAGTAAAGGAGTATTTTTAACACTTGTGATAGTTTGGGGGTGTATTTAGTTTAGTTAGTCAAGTAAAGAGGTGTTTTTAAGATTGTCAATAGTACAATGATGAAACTAATAACTGACGTCAAATTTAGAGGTGTTTTTAATAATTTTCTCAAAAAATAAATAGTAGAGCTTTGAATAGTGAGAGAAGTTGCTGAACAAAATAGTTGTTACCTATAAGAACTTTTGGAATCATGGGAAAATACAAATTTTTGTTCTAATGGTGGCAAATATTCATTTTAATTTAATTAGCCAAACATAAAACAGATATTCACTTTTGATTCCTCAATATGAATGAGTTTTAATTTTGATTCTTATGATATATGATTGGAGATATTTATTAGAAAAATTATCTTCAATATACATATTGTATAGACTATTTTTAGAAGTAAATTACGTTTAAATATGAAGTAATAATATTAATTTACTATTACAAAAGATAATTACATAATGGAACAACTTATATTTAGAAAAATTGTGATACAGTAACAAGATAAATGTGTTAAAAGTGCATATTTAAAATAATTGAATATAAACATAATTAAATATTACAAAAATTAAAACTCGAATTTATCAATAACCAAAGAATCAAAAATATTACTAACCCTACAATTATTGAGCTCTTCTAAAACAAAAATAGAAAAAAAAAATGAATTTTGAAGGATAAGTGGAAATTTTTGCATGGGAGGATAATATCCACAAAAATAGCACATGGCTAGTACTCTAGTGGGTATGCTAGCTAATTACAACAAGCTTAAACTAGTCTAAATTATTTCACCAAAACGGATCTTATGTCTCCAAAAGTCACAACAAAACAACAAAAGCCACTTCATTTCCTTAATAAATCCTTTTGCTCAAATACAAAATCCTTTTTGTTCCTTATAATAATATTTCTTTCTTTACTATCATTCTAATCTTGACCCTTTTAGTCAATAATCACATCTTTTCTAGAGCATCCAAGTACATTTTAGGATTATAAATTAGCATACCATTTCTCCTTTTCCATCTGTTAATTAATTTAATGTTTTGAAATTTTATCAAGCGTTTATTTAATTATATAAAAAATTACTTAAACAACGGACACTATTTGTTGGCGCCCTACTGTTCTTTTCACACTAGATAATATATACTTCTTGTGTTACTATGATGAAGAACAGATCATTTCTCATGATTTGATAGTTTTAGCTCATAGTTTATACTACAAAAACATTATAATATATTGAGGTAAGACATAAATATCTTCTAAACTATATGATCAAAATTTCAGCGATAAACTTTAATTTCAGTAGAATCATATTATTCCTCTCTAAATTAATTTAAAATGGAATAAATATATCATAAATAGTGATGCGGCATAGAAAGTATATGCACACTCTTTCGAAGGCAAGTGATAAGCGGAAAAAAAAAAGGACACATATCCTTTTTAATGGGTCATTTTATAATATTTAGTATACATAATTATTGATATTAAAACTTATATGTATTTAATTATTTTCATTTATTTTTTTTATAAAGTATGTATTTCCCTCCTCACTTTGAACATTTTATTTTTTCTCTTTCATTAATTTCTTATCTTTTCACTTTGATTACGGATATTTAAAAAGAAAAATAAATCCTTTAATTTTTACGTTTTTAAATTTTGTATGTTTTGTTTGATTTTCTTCACTAATTTTAATATTCATCTGAAATTAATTTATTTTAAATACAAGATATTTGAAATTAGATTTGAAATCAAACCAAGAAGAACAATAAAGAAAAAAATAATAACAAAAAAAAAAGAGAAAAAACAGTGAATGAAGGCATAAACATGAAAACAAAAAAAGATTAATTACGAGACAATTTTTTTAAAAAAAAAATTACTTGTATTAACTTAATTTAAATACGAGATAAAGAAAGTAAGAAGATTTAAAAGGAAAACTAAAACAATACATTGTTTTCTGGAAAGAAAATTTAAAAAATAATTATTTAAAATATTTTACACATTCCATCAATCTCGGATGGAGCCAAAGATTCACTATTTTTTGGCTTTGGAGTATGATGGACTAAAGCAAAATGACTCTTTAAACTGTCTGCGCTTCTTCCAATTGCAAATTTCGACGCTCATCATGGGTCATCCGGAAACAGTCGCGCTATGTTTTTAAACATAGGGGTCAGGCTGTGTACATCCGACCCCCCTTACCCCGCGTTGGGCGGGAGCCTTTGAGGCATTAGAATAATGTTGTTATTGTTGTATTTAAAATATTTTACACGCGTGACAGAACCCAACCAATTTATGTAATAAAGATGTGTCACTCGAATTTTGACCATAATTCAGGGATAGTTGCCTTATCCCTAATGTATTAACTAGTAACCCTTTGTACTAGAGTATTGATTCCCATAAAACTGAGGATTAAGGCAACTTAGAATGTGACATATAATGTGAGTCAAAATCATCTCTTCAAATTTGTCCCATGCTTGATGATTTTTTCTCAACTTATTAACCTTTATTTCGGAAAGTTACTCACTGCATGTACTACTCCAAACTAACTCAGACGCCATTATTTCGAAAAAAAATTGAGAGATGGCTAAAAAAGCAGCAGCCAAATCTTTAAAGCCAGGATTTCGTGCGTTTGTAGTTTGTAAAGTAGATATAAATGACCTAAATGGTGTATCAACAGTTAAGCAAGGCTTAGATGGTGGACACCCTCCAGTTGGGGTATGGGGTAATGTGTTTTTTTTGGAGAAATTATAATCATTATACAAGATTAGCATAGCAAAAGGTCACTTTTTCTTTTTCTTAGTGGCCTAGCTGAGGTTGGTTTGAGACATCAAAGAACTTTTCAAACGTGTGATGGATATAAATAATACTAGTGTGTTTTGAGGATGATCTAATCTTTAATATTATCTAAAATAGAACCTTTTGGGTTGTTCATGTGGGCAATGGTTTTTTCAAAGATTCTATTGTTTTGAAGACTAACAAGCTCAACATCATTTTTTAGATTTTAGAATTGTACATGTAGCTGTTTCACACACAAAAAATAAAAAATAAAAAAAATCGTGGATGGTCAGTCATTGTTTCATATTATTTGGTTTATATTGACTTGACATATTTATTAAGAAAATTTTAATTAAAGATGTATTTTACAAAACTGATTTTATTACTGATGTTTTGAAACTCTAAATTTGACTATGGAGTTATTTAATAAGTAAAATTTGATATTTTTAGATAATTTTTTAGACTTATTGCAAATACTGAGTAGCAGTCAAAAATTTATATCTATTTTTCTTGATATTATATATGGATCAGGTATAGAGTATTACCTTGATGTGGTGGAAGTCTCAATTCGAGCCTAATTATCCCTAAGCTCAATATGAGTTTTTCTAGTTGGATTTACTCCCCCACTGTCGTTCAATGATATGGATAAGAGGCTCGTGAGATTGACGTGAGGGAGCAGAGATGATTATATTTCTGAAAGCAAACTCTCGACAAATATGAAGCCCATGGATACAAGTTATACCTCTGAATGAAAGACAATTACAAATTCACTTTGTCTATGAACAAAACATAAAAAAATATGATAAAATTATCTCAATTGGGAAAAAAATTCATATGGGGGCCAAATGATGTGAAACGAGAAGGAAATCTCATTCTAAAATGGCACCATTTCCTAGTTCCTCCACCCTCCCTCTTTTCTTTTCTTTTTTTTTTTAAAAATAAATTGGGAGAGTTAATGATCATATTTAATTTTTTTAAACATAAATCAAAAAGGCTTACTCACCTCGTAATTATTTTGTTAAACATAACTCAATAATGTTTATCTTGATCATGTATATTTATTAAAAGATACACTACTAAAATATCTGATTATAAATCTAGTCATTATTATAATAGTAACTTAAGATTATTGTAGGAATTTGCTAACAGTAAATTCAATATCCGATTCTGGTCAATTTCGTATTAAATTTGTCTTAATCTAATTCCAAAAGCTCCTCACGTACGGTCGTTTTATATATACATCACTGCTACATTTGAACGTTGATTTCTTATTAATTAGCGTAGCAATTCCAAAAAGTACCATCAATGTGTAAGTTATTCAATGCTTGTAACTTTTGTGTTTTATTCCATGGAGATAACACTAAATTATTAGTTCAATATAAGTTTTTTTTTTTTTTTTTTTGGGGGGGGGGGGTGGAAAAAGAATCTATTTTTTGTCAAAATAACCAATTGGGCTACTTAATTTG
>JAABOM020000049.1:24027678-24042271 GCA_011800125.2 Solanum clarkiae | reverse complement strand
TTCCAAGTGTTAATCAATTCTCTTTGAATTAATTCATTTTTCAAACTTAGTTAATTTTCAAATTTAGACTTTTTTTTTTTAAAGACTTGATGCTAATTTTTGAACTTAGTCAACTTTTGTAGATTTAGTCAATTTTACATAGTTTAGTCAATTCTTTCGAATTTAGTCAACATTTTTCAAGTCTAGTCAAAATATTTTCAAATTTATTTGAAATCTCTCAAAAATCAATCAACCTTTTTAATCAATTCTTAAATGTTAGTCAAATTTCATAATCGCTGGATAACCGCATTTAGCGGACATTTCGAGTGCGTAAAACCTTCTCGAAGTGGAAATGTGAACCCGAACCCTATCTCTGGATTTTAAAAGATTTTTCTGTTAGATCTTTTAAAAAAAAATATTTTTTGGTTTTCTAATTATCCTTAAAATTAGGTGGCGACTCTCTGTTTTTATTTCAAAATTTAAAAAATTAGTTTTTCTCAAAATAATTGAGTTTTAAACTGATTTTCTTATTTTTCTTTTAAGAGTCGGTCATTTTTCGGCGTAACAAAATTAAATTAAATTAATTTTTAAATAAAAATTAATTTATTCAAGAATTACATAAAAAATAGATTTAATTTTAAAATATTAATATGCTGAAAAATATATTTTAAGATGTTGATCAAAGATTATACTGATTTTGTCCTATTTTAATTGTCATGTTGTACAACAACAACAACAACAACATACCCAGTGAAATCCCACAAGTGGGGTCTGGGGAGGGTAGATTGTACGCAGACCTTACCACTACCTCCTAGAGATAGAGGTTTTCGAAAATTAATTTAATTAACTTTTAAAATTTAAATTAATTTGATATTTTAAAATAAAAATTTAGATACTTAAAACCTATAAAAAACATTTTTTATTACAACTTTTTTTTTATATTGATACGTTGAAAATATATTTTACAATGTTATTCAAAGCCTACATATTTTAACTCCAAAAATAAAAAATATAACAATTAAAATAAAAATGTAGCGAATATTATTTTACTCTAAAAAAGAAATTAAATAAAGAAGAAAACTGGACGAAAGGATATAATTTTACGTTGAAAATGAGTCAAATTCATTTTTTGAAATTTTATTTCTTTTGACTTGAGATGCTGTTTAAGAAAAATAATTTTTTTCAAAATATTTATGGTCTAAAATAATTTTAAATATTTATGTGATTGAAATTTTTAATTAAAAATAAATAAAAATTTTAATTTAATTATTTATGATAATACTCTCTCTGTCTCATTTTATGTGTCACCCTTTCCTTTTTGATCTATCTAAAAAAGAATGTCACCTTATTATAATTGAAAATAATTTAGCATGAAAATTTTCTTTTATTCTTCATTAAATGATTTTTAACCATATAAATATCTAAAAATAAATTTAGACCATAACTTTTAAATTTTTTTTTTTTTTTAAATATCAAATAAAAAGATATCATATAAAATAAAATGGAAAGAGTACTATTTTTTGGAACAAAGTAAAAAGAAATAGACGGGGTATATTAGAAAATAAATTTACCAGCAAGACCTCCCCCGTACCCCCAATAAAAAGTCCCTCTATAAGTATAGTTTAGTGAAGTGAACGATGTCTCACTCTCACTTGCACACACTTTTACGTTTATTTTTCTCCCATTGCTTTGACTACTGGTCTTCTTAAGTTACGTACCCACCTTTTTCTCTTCTCTTTCTCTATTTTCTCTTAACCTCAGTCCTCAACCAAGAAAATACTCTGTTTTCACGCGCAGATCTTTCATTCCAAAGTGTTCTTATTTTCTTTCAAGAAATGAACTTTCTTGACCCCAATTGATATTCCTGTAGTGGGTTGTCAGCAAAATTTGTTTTTTCTTTCTTCTTTTTTGAGTGGGGGTTCTTGAAGTTCAATGGCGGAGACTACTGAAGGGAAACCAATGCCAGAGGCAGAGAAGAAGAAAGAACAAAGTCTTCCTTTTTATCAGCTTTTCTCTTTTGCTGATAAATATGATTATCTGCTTATGATTTCTGGAAGTATTGGAGCTATTTTACATGGCTCTTCTATGCCTGTTTTCTTTCTCCTTTTTGGTGAAATGGTAAATGGTTTCGGAAAAAATCAAATGGATTTGCACAGAATGACCCACGAAGTATCAAAGGTTAGTTTCTTTTCCTTTGAATGTATCTATAAATTTCTTTTTACACGGATCTGATTTTTTTTAAAAATTTCTTGTTACAATATTTGCAGTATGCTCTGTATTTCGTGTACCTTGGGTTGATAGTTTGTGCATCATCCTATGCAGGTGAGCTAAGTGATCTGCTTTTCTTTATAAAAAACTTTTATGGGTGTTCTGAAACAAACTTTGCCTCGAGTAGAGACATTTTGTTTGGATGCAAACAGTACTATTATATCGATATTAAAAAATGCATTTGTATTTATTCTAGTTAGCCAGTTCACACTGGATCAATAAGAGCAAAATTAGGTCTCATGGTTGCACGTGGTCCATGGACCGTCTCCCTGTCTTTTAGCTCTTTTTTTAACACTTATAATTGTCAATTTCTTCATGTATTTTCCAATCTTTCAATATTATCCTAATCAAACGTCTCTATCATGGATCTGTAATTAAAAATAAAAAGTTACTGTTTAATGTTAGAAAATATAAAATTTTGTTTTGTATTTGTTGTTGTACAGAGATTGGTTGTTGGATGTACACTGGAGAAAGGCAAGTGAGTGCAATAAGGAAGAAATATTTAGAGGCAGTTTTGAAACAGGATGTTGGCTTCTTTGATACAGATGCAAGAACAGGGGATATTGTTTTCAGTGTTTCAACGGATACTCTACTGGTCCAAGATGCCATCAGTGAGAAGGTCCGCCTTCTCTTCATTAATTATTTTTCATTTAATGTCAACACTGTAGTAATCCAATTCAGTAAATTTTCATGGTGAAATCTAGTAGCATTCATAACTGTAAGGATAAACAAGGAAATATATTTGAATCAGGATATATGTTCAGTCTTCATCAGAGCGGGTCCCACCCGAAACATATAGTAATTTTGATCATCTATATACAGTGTAATTTCTCGATGAAGCCTGCCGGTCCTCTAGTTCCGCCCCTGGTCCCAGAATGGCACATGTTAGCAAAGCAGCACACACCATTTCTTGGCTTGTTTTGTTTGGAATGCTAGTCCTTTTTTTTTTTTTTAAACTTTTTCCTTATTTTTCGGTGATAATGCCAAATTAGTTTAACTGTATCTTTTTTTTTCCTCTCTGCTTTAATGATGTTAACTTACACTAATAATTGATGAAACAACTTTTGACGTGAAAACTTTAGGTGGGAAATTTCATTCATTACCTTTCAACGTTCTTGGCGGGGTTGGTCGTTGGTTTCGTGTCAGCGTGGAGGTTAGCGCTCCTCAGTGTGGCTGTTATTCCTGGAATTGCTTTTGCTGGGGGTCTTTATGCTTATACTCTCACCGGTCTCACCTCAAAAAGCAGAGAATCCTATGCCAATGCTGGAATTATTGCTGAGCAGGTCATTCATGATCACCTGTTTCTTAGTGTATAATAGTTAAACTCTTTATGGGAGGATATTTACTATTTCCGTTTTAATCTAGGTGTAATTATTTCAACGGCTAATTTCTTTTTGTTACTATGAAGCACTATGAAAAAAATGAATTAGTCCAGATGAAATGATCCTACTACATGTGAAGCCATGATAAAGTTTCTTAATCCCTTTATCGGTTTTTGAGTACCTTTAGCCATTGATTCTCCCTTTTTAGCATGCTGTTCCAGTTATCAAAGCTTAATCTTTGTAAAGTCACTTTATGAAACTATCTTTCTGATATGATATAATTACGAAAGTTATCTCTATAATTTGACTAATCAAAATGCTTTTATAAAATTACAAATTCGCTTTTTGGTTTCTGGAGTTGTAATTTGATGCTTTGCTATTCATCTGCGTTTTTGCCTGGATTCCTACATAAACAACCTATCAATTGATTTCCACTGCTTCATCAAAATTTTGTAAATGATTTAGAAGTTGTTTTGGAATAAAATGAACAATTTACAAAGTATTGTCGCATTTACAAACTATCCTGAAAGTTTTTGATGTACAAAGTTTTCAGAGGTGAGAGCTTTTCTTTTGGGCCTTTACTTTGATCATTTGTTCTATGACTTGCACGAAATGCAAGACTGTTTTCTTTGGATTTCCACTTCTTCTGGTTTATGTTGTTTACACTGTCAATGCAGGCAATTGCACAAGTCAGAACAGTTTACTCATATGTGGGCGAGACCAAAGCCCTTAACTCATATTCTGATGCAATTCAAAACACATTGAAGCTCGGATACAAGGCTGGCATGGCTAAAGGCTTGGGTTTGGGATGCACCTATGGAATAGCATGCATGTCATGGGCCCTTGTATTTTGGTATGCTGGGGTTTTCATCAGGAATGGACAGAGTGATGGTGGAAAGGCATTTACTGCTATTTTCTCAGCCATCGTTGGTGGCATGTAAGACCTTGACGTACATTGCTTTATTGTCACTTCCTTTAATTTGTTAATTTGGTGCATGTAACGTGTAATTGTTGTTGAAACCTTGGCTTTTGCAGGAGCTTGGGTCAGTCCTTTTCCAATCTTGGGGCATTCAGCAAAGGAAAAGCAGCTGGATACAAGTTAATGGAGATTATTAAGCAGAAGCCTACCATTGTTCAAGATTCTCTAGATGGGAAATGCCTGTCTGAGGTCAGCGGGAACATTGAATTCAAAAATGTAACCTTCAGCTATCCGTCAAGACCTGATGTGATTATATTCAGAGATTTCTGCATTTTCTTCCCTGCCGGAAAGACAGTTGCTGTGGTTGGTGGCAGTGGCTCAGGAAAAAGCACAGTTGTCTCGTTGATAGAAAGGTTTTATGATCCTAATGAGGGTAAATTTAAGACTTCCACCTCTAATATTTGAATTTTAAAGGTTGGTTACCTATTATCCCGCTTAAAAATATGGTTGATCATGCAGGTCAAGTTTTACTGGACAGTGTGGACATAAAGACGTTACAACTTAGATGGTTGCGTGATCAGATTGGCCTTGTGAATCAAGAGCCTGCATTATTTGCTACTACCATACTTGAGAACATACTGTACGGAAAGCCTGATGCAACTATGGCCGAAGTTGAGGCGGCTGCCTGTGCTTCCAATGCACATAGCTTTATTACCTTGCTTCCTAACGGATACAACACCCAGGTTACAGTTTGTTTTACGCCTTATCATTTAATTTCCTAGAGAGTTGGACTTGATTGGGTCGACTAAGATGGTTTGCACTCTATAGTAAGTTAATATTGATGCTATATCCAGGTGGGAGAGCGTGGTGTGCAACTCTCTGGTGGACAGAAACAGAGAATTGCAATTGCAAGAGCTATGTTAAAGAACCCAAAGATCCTCCTGCTTGATGAGGCCACCAGCGCTCTTGATGCTGGTTCCGAGAGAATTGTCCAGGAAGCTCTGGACCGTCTCATGGTTGGCCGTACAACTGTAGTTGTAGCTCACCGTCTCTCCACAATTAGAAATGTCGATTCAATTGCAGTTATACAGCAAGGGCAGGTAGTTGAGACTGGAACACATGAAGAACTGATTGCTAAAGCTGGGGCTTATTCTTCTTTAATCAGATTCCAGGAAATGGTTGGAAATAGAGACTTTTCAAATCCTTCTACTCGTCGTTCACGTTCAACTCGGTTAAGTCATTCATTATCAACAAAGTCTCTAAGCCTTCGTTCTGGCAGTTTAAGGAATTTGAGCTATTCATACAGCACTGGTGCAGATGGGCGTATTGAAATGATTTCTAATGCTGAAACAGATAGGAAAAGTCGTGCACCACAGAACTATTTCTGTCGGCTTCTCAAACTGAATGCACCTGAGTGGCCTTATTCAATCATGGGAGCCGTAGGGTCTGTTCTCTCCGGTTTCATTGGTCCAACTTTTGCTATTGTGATGAGCAACATGATTGAGGTATTCTACTATACAAACCCTGCAAGCATGGAAAGAAAGACGAAGGAATATGTCTTCATCTACATTGGAGCGGGTCTTTATGCCGTTGTAGCATATTTAATACAACATTACTTCTTCAGTATTATGGGAGAAAACCTCACTACCAGGGTCCGGAGGATGATGTTAGCAGGTATTTTCCCGTGTCAAAATATTTAGTATTACTAAAATCTTGTAACGAATTCCTCCTAAATTTGTTTAACTTTACTAGATGTTGAGCTAATTGTTTGTTCTACTTGTTCAGCAATTTTAAGGAATGAAGTTGGTTGGTTCGACGAAGAGGAGAATAATTCAAGTCTACTAGCAGCTCGCTTAGCTACAGACGCTGCAGATGTTAAATCTGCCATAGCAGAGAGGATCTCCGTTATACTGCAGAATATGACATCTCTTCTCACTTCATTCATAGTTGCATTTGTAGTTGAATGGCGAGTCTCACTGCTCATTCTGGCCACATTTCCACTCCTCGTCTTGGCGAACTTTGCTCAGGTGAAAAAAACTGCAGAACCAACCCATGCATTCTTGAAAGTATTTCATTAAAACAAGCATGTCAAGTTTCATTCTTTATTTCACATTTTAAATATTTAAAAAAAAAAAACGAAAACGGGAAGAAGGAAAATAGAGTAATTGTTTAAAATACTTTGTTAATAAAAAATTTGAAGTGATTTCTTGGAATCTCCCTCTAGTGTGCTTTGCAAAAGCATAGGACAAAGAGAGTAAGTACTTCTCCAATTCAGCTGCTTTAGTTCTTCGAGACTCACATCTGAACAACTTTAAATTTAAAAATACTCATATTCCAGTGTAAAACTGTAAAGATTCCCATCACCTATCAATTCCAGTGTTACCTAGCAGCAGTTTCCCTTTTTTAATTGTACTTTAGATTGTCCACTTCTCAAATAATTATTCTTCCTTTTTCCTTTTCCTCTTCTTCAAAATGGTGTTGTTCTGGGCTATTGCATCCTGCTATCTTCCACCAATACATGGCTCGATTAATTTTGACCACATTTTCTTCCTGAAAAGATATTTTGATTATATTAGTGAGAAATGAGAAAACAGTAGTAATTAGGAAGCATCCTGTTATTCACCAAAATCTATTTTTCACAGAGTTGGTCCGGTGGGAAATGGATGGAAAAACCATCTGTTTCTTGTAATGCTCAATGTTGTTTTGACTTTTGCTGTCTAAAAACCATCCAAAGATAGTGAAAAGGACAAGAGGGAATGGGGTTGAATAGGAGGTGCATAGGGTTAGATTGTATTTTTTTGACTTTGTTAGCTCCTAGATGTTTATGCCAGAGTCTGAAAAGTAGCAGAGATTCTTCACCCGTGATCATTTTGTGTATATGACAAACTGGACAAAACTTTTTTCTGTTTGAAATTTTTATCTTTTTACTGATCAATGTGAGTGAGTTATTGATGGGAGAATTGTCAGAAATGCCGGTCATGTGCCTAGCAGAGTGCTTGAAAATAACAGATCTTATACAGCTCAATAATCTCAGATCAACAATTATTTTTGTCCTTGTGCATGGGGTTCATTCCTTTTTGGTTTGTAACTATTCCCTAATTTGAGAAAATAGTGATTTACCATATAATATGTGGTTTGGTATAATTCAATAACTTTGGTCTAAATTCTGTATTCATATTTCAAGTCACTAAAATATATATATAAAAATTAAAGTCAGAATCCAGTTATTAGCATTTGAGTTTGTGTCTTAAAATCTGGAACTGCTCATAAAACTAATCTGGCTCCATGATACAGCAACTATCACTGAAAGGATTTGCTGGAGACACGGCCAAAGCGCACGCGAAGACTAGCATGATTGCTGGAGAAGGAGTAAGCAATATTAGAACTGTAGCAGCCTTCAATGCCCAAGAGAAGATTATCTCTTTGTTTTCCCAGGAGCTTCGAGTTCCACAAATGCGGAGTCTTCGACGCAGCCAAATGTCAGGAATCTTATTTGGTTTATCACAGCTTGCTCTTTATGGTTCGGAAGCTCTGATTCTTTGGTATGGTGCACACCTTGTTAACAACGGGGTCTCGACTTTCTCTAAGGTGATTAAGGTCTTTGTAGTCCTTGTGATCACAGCTAATTCAGTTGCTGAAACCGTCAGCCTAGCACCCGAGATTATTAGGGGTGGTGAAGCTGTTGGGTCTGTATTTTCCATTCTTGATCGCTCTACCAGGATCGATCCTGATGACCCTGAAGGCGATCCAGTCGAATCAATTAGAGGGGATATTGAACTCCGTCATGTTGATTTTGCATATCCTTCACGACCGGATGTCTCTGTGTTCAAGGACCTCAATCTAAGGATTCGTGCTGGCCAAAGCCAAGCTCTTGTGGGGGCAAGTGGCTCGGGAAAGAGCTCCGTCATAGCCTTAATTGAAAGGTTCTATGATCCAACAGGTGGCAAAGTTATGATCGATGGTAAAGACATAAGGAGATTAAACTTGAAGTCTCTAAGACTTAAGATTGGTTTGGTGCAACAAGAGCCAGCTCTGTTTGCAGCTAGCATTTTCGATAATATTGCCTATGGTAAAGAGGGTGCAACAGAAGCCGAAGTCATTGAAGCAGCTCGCTCTGCTAACGTGCACACTTTTGTTAGTGGTTTGCCTGAAGGTTACAAAACCCCAGTCGGTGAGAGAGGTGTTCAACTCTCAGGAGGACAAAAACAAAGGATTGCAATAGCAAGGGCTGTTCTTAAAGATCCATCCATTCTCCTACTTGACGAGGCTACAAGTGCACTCGATGCTGAATCCGAATGTGTGTTACAAGAAGCACTCGAAAGGTTGATGAGAGGTCGAACCACTGTTCTGGTGGCTCACCGACTATCAACAATTCGTAATGTGGATAGCATCGGGGTTGTGCAAGACGGTCGAATTGTGGAACAAGGGAGCCATTCTGAGTTAATCAGCCGGCCGGAAGGTGCATATTCTAGACTATTGCAACTACAACACCACCGCATATGATGAAAAATTACAAGAATCTCTTCTTCTTTATTTTCCTTTTTTAAAAATTTTTATGGAAGCAAGCAACATGGCCTTGTGTTTTGGCCTTTGGGGTGGTGGGGTATTAACAATGTTTGGGTCCTAGTAACTGTTGCTTTCATTTGGTTTATTGATTATTATGATGATGCTGATAGTTGTAGATATGGGAATGTCACGATCAAATATTAGATCATCGGGAAAGTTTACAACTCTATTCCCTATGGAGAACAAGTATATGATAAAATATGACTCCTTTCATTTAACTTTTCTCTCTCTCCTTGAATTATTTCATTACAACTTAGTTTTCCCTTTCTTTCATCTTTTTGCAAATTTTTCCAACTCTGAAAAAAGCAAAAGACACACCCCTTTTCCAGCTCACCTAAAATTTTATTGCTTTTGCACTTTATCTGCAGCATGTGTTTGCTCTGGTGTTATCTGCAACTTTTGTTATAAGATCAAGAAAAGCAATCGGAGCCTCTGGATATACATTGGATTATCATAATTTCACAATAACTCACATTGTTCTTAATGATATTTAACCGATGTTGGTTTATGTTACATATAAATTGGGAATTGAAATAACATGGTTTCATCAGTAAAAATCCGGTAGAGAAATAGAAGGGAAAGAAGATTTGTGTGTATTACAAACGGGCAAAGGTCTAAGCTAATATGATCAAAGCAGGACAAAGAAGTTTTTCTGAATCTTCTGGTCTTAAACTAAAGATACATAGAATATATCAAAATACCCTTTAATGTTGTAGTCTTAAATGCATTACGTGGAAAGTTAAAATTCAAGATTTGTCCAACGACAACAACATATCCAGTGGATAGGATAAAATGTATGCAGACCTTACCACTACTTCATAGAGATAGAAAAGTATTTCTGAAATTGAAAAATGGTGTGTTGTAGGGAGTAAGAAACATTTCTTCCGTTTTGAGATACATAACTAACGTTCTTTTAGGAACGAAGTTGAGACATATTGATTGGTATAGATGGAGTGAATTATTGTTTAAAAAGCATGAGCATTTCAAATATTAATGTAATGTATAGAAGAAGTGTGTTTTTCACATTGTGACCCTACCATGTTTCAATGAACAGTGTGTGCAATAAGGACTCTGTTGCTAAAGTTGAAAAAGAAGCCAGTGGGATACGGTCGGCATGAAAGTGATAATTGCATTCACTTTTGCAAGGACAACCCATATGCCTTTAACTCAATCAGTCAATCCCTTCAATTTGTGATTATTCTGCAAAAATGTTCAATAGATATCACCAAAGAAGAAAGCACAAGATTTATGCAGTAATGAGAGTAAGGTTTGAATTATTTGGACCCACCCCAACAGGGTCCATGGATTATTAAATACAGTAATTTGCACACTACAACTTCTTGGAGAAGACGGACTTGTTCTTTGTAACATCATTTTCCGCATGTTTCCCAAAACTAATAATGTCTATCAACCTCCATGATATACAAACATTGACTTGTACTTCTCCAAAATTACATTATAGTAGAAGGTGGATTGATCAAACTAGAGTATACCAAGGGGGGACGACAACATATATGCTCTACGAACGATAGAGATTGTTTCTAATAGACTCTATCTAGATAAAATAAGCAAGAAAAAAGAACAAGAAACATCATGCAATAACGTAACTCGAATAACAGACGACAATAAAATAATATGATAATTGTAATTGAAGGACGAGAAATAACAGATAGTAAAAAAAAAATCAAAGGACAAGAAACTATAGTAACTATATTACGATGATGTACTATAACATGCACTGACAACACAATAATATCTACTATCATAATCTGTGTTATGAGATGAGACGTAACCTTTTGACTGCAGGTGCTCCGATTAGAGATGTCAAACCTAACACAATCCAGTCTTATTTGCTGAGAATTTCATCCTAATCCACCAAAATTCAATTAAGAAAATACAGTAAAAAGGAAAACGGGCTGATTTATGCAATTGTCCTTTTTAGGATATTATTTAGATTTTGTTTCTATTTCTAAAGTTCGTACAATTGTTACCTTTGGACTATTATCTACATAATGTTAGATTTGAATTTAATGTTTGCTGTATTGTTCAATCTTATAGACAAAATGTTAGATTGCCATTATTATGATCATGTTTTTCAAATAAGATTTTAGTTCTGTAAATTGCAAGTGATTAAAAAAAAAAGGATCATTTAGTAAAATGTAACAGTCTAGCCCCCTAGTTCGAAACGAGCCGCCAGCGAGCTCGCGGATTTCTTGTTATTTTTCTTAAAAAAGAATTCTATGCATATTTGTGGATACTTCACAATCACCAATTATTACCATTAGAAAGTGAATTTTTGTTAATATTTTTTATGCTTTATTTTCTTTACACTCAGTTGGGGTGATTGTAATATGTTACTTCATAATGCATTGGATTATGTTATATCATATGGCTTTTATTATTTTAATAAATATAACATTTGGAGTGATTGTATTATATTCACTAATGTTGATAAACCTACACAAAAAGTAGGATACATAATAGAGTTACTATAAAAAAGTAAAATAAAAAGATAAATAAGATTATACAATAAGTAAGGAAAAATGAGAAGAAATTATTAAGGTAATGGAGCAGTGATAGCAAATTAGTCGTTACACAAAATGAGATTTTCCATCATCACCTAACGATAAATTTAAAGATTACAATATAATAAAATTTAAGTAACAATTAAAATAAATATTATATTTAAACTAACAATATAATATAATATAATATACAATACAATACAATGTATAACAACCATCCAAACAAGGTGTTAGTTTTAAAAGAACAATCAATCAACAAAATATAAAATTAGGTCCCAAACCTAATTCTAAATTAAAGGAAGAAGGATTGTACAAACCTTATAAACGAATCCACTCATTTTATAGGTCGCAAATTTTAGCAGGTAGTAACCTTTGACAAGTTGATGTAAAAGACGAAAAGAAGAGTGGTAAATTGGTACTAGAAGTATTTTGGAGTATATGGAGGCAGAGTGGGGTACACTCTACTCTGTTATTGGGTCTTTGGTAGGATATGGAGATGTAATTGGCCTGCAATATTTGACTGTTGGTCTTCTATCACAATCACAAATAAAGGGCCCAATTGCTTCGTATTCTTTTGTTCTCTTCTTACAATTAAAAATCTTAAACTTAACGCACCTACCCAAACATAGACAGTACAAGGTCAAAGCTAATTCTTTCTTAAATTCGTCATTTATTTTAATTATAATTAAAGGAGTACGTGTGGGTAAGTGACATCTTCTTTTAGTTTTAGATCCCATATAATTGTATACGAGATTTTTTACTTGAATTACCCTTATCCCAGTTAAATATGGTCTATAGATAAGATGAAATTAAGACGGCTTAGGGAACCGTAATGACAATATATTCCAAGGCTTTTACAGATTGTCCTATTTTGGGTGGTCTGTCATTCAGCACTTTAAGCATATTGACAATTAAAAAAGATAAATGCCGCAGGGCATATATTCACCGACTCAAGTTATGCCTAAGACAAAGTTCTCTAAAACACTTCAAAACTTATGCCATGCCTTAGGTCATAATTAAAGGGTTCTTGACCCAGTAATTTACATTATATGAGTAGTACTACAACAATAACAACATACTCAGTGCAATTCCACAAGTGGGGTCTGGGGAGATAGATTGTACGCAGACCTTACCACTACCTCATAGAGGTAGAGAGGCTGTTTCCTAAAACCCTCAGCTCAAAACCCATATGAGTAGTATGGACAAAAAATAAATACCACGAATTTAAGGTAAAAATTAAAGAACACTCACAAATAGAGGTTGAATGTTGATGAATGGCTTAGTCCTAAAATTTAGTAGGCTGAAATAGATATGATTTGAATAATTATATTTCATAGTTATAGCTATATTATATGCACATTTGTGTGTATAATTGAGAACTTAATTATACAAATTTGAACATAACTCCTAACAATTCGAATGAAGCATTAGTAGCAAGTGATAATCATTTAGCATAATTATTATGATAAATAATTAAATAATATATATTTATTCATCCACGTAATTTTGCCTAAATAGAGCTCTCTGTGCAGATGATCCAATATATTCCTCAATAGGCCGTTTCCGACGAAAATGTTTGGGCTGATTTGGGGTTTGGTCAAGATTTCATGCCTATGGGTCCTTACATATATAGCCCAATATTGTCCCCCTTAGGAATAATTAACTTTTAAAATCCTTTGTATAAAATATTTATTATTTTTTAAATATATTTTTTATTTGTTATCTAGATATTTTATATTTAAAAAATATTTATTATTTATAGCAATTGTATAATGTATTAAAAGTGAACTATATATGTAATATATTTGTATTATGAATGTAAACTAAGCTAACATCCAATAGTTAATTATGATATATAACTACTGTTTGATTTAATTGCAAGTAATGGTTATAGTTTAAAATAAAATAACTATTAATTGGACTCCATGTTTTTATTGGTATACACAACAAATCTTTTCTTTCCTCTTTTATACAAATCAAAATTATTTTCTTTCATTTTACTCATAATCTAATCCCTAAAAATCTATCAGATTCCCTTAAATCTCTCAACAAAATCAACATTCAAATTTTAAAATTTTATGATTCTCTCTCCTAAACCTTTATACCCAAATCAAGGTAATCTATATTAGTTTAAATTTTTTTGTATTTTTCGTAAGTTTCTTTATGATTTGTATTTTCTTTTTCAAATTGTTCTCATTATTTCATATTTTCAGTCATAGTCTTTGATTGTTTCAGTGTAATCACAATCATGGATGAGCCATCTCCATCAAAGAGAGTTACTAGAGGCATACATTTGTATGTAACAATAACTTATCTTCCTCCATCTTTTTCTTTGAATTCAACTCAAGATTTCGGAGGAAGCACAAGTTTCGTTGTGGAATCTCAAGTTATTGCGAAAAATTATTTAAGTGAAGAAATTCGATATAAGTTCTACACTAGCCCTATTAGATTGCAACAAATCATCCAAAAATCGAATTTACAAGAAGCAAAAAAAAAAAAAATTAAATTGTATAACTCAATTTTTATTGTAGATTCTCCTTTTTTTTTTTTGGGAATTGTATATCATATTAGTAGATTTGCTTGTATATGTATTAATTTTATCAGTATAGATGTACATGACACTTCGTTTGTACTAAAAAAATATAATTTATGTTTATTTTTTATATAATTTTATTAGTTGTATACATTTAATTATTTATTGTATACTATAATTTATATTTTTTTTGGACTTTGTATAAATGAATACAAAGTTATCTATAATCGTTGTTTATATAATTATTTTTATACATGTTAATGATTTCTCAAATTTTATATATTCTTGATTATACAAGCTTGTTAAGATATTTTATTCAACTTTGTATAAATAGGGAGTTGAATTTATCCTCAAAAATGCTCCCCATATGCAGTGATATACAAACGTTAATATAATGCATGTTATATACACAAATTAATTGTTGAAAAAGATAGAAATATTCATAAATATAAATACAAACAGTCGCTTTATGTTTTTAAAC
>JAABOM020000049.1:24013814-24027578 GCA_011800125.2 Solanum clarkiae | reverse complement strand
GCATATATGTATATAATACATAGTCCAATTGCTATAAATTAATAAATATTTTCTAATATAATATATCTAGTTAATAAATATAAAATATTTTCAAAAGCAATAAATATTTTATAACAAAAAACTCAAAAAAAAAATAATTACTCTAACAGGAATTGGTGATGAGACAAACTCTAGCACTGTCATTTATTACCATTCTCTCCCTTTCAATAGGTTTGTTTTTGCTTTTTTATTTTAAGTTTGTTTAAACAAAAATGTCTCCTAATTTTTATATATAATTTTTTAATTCTAGTTTTTTCACGTGATATATTTAACATCACAAGATTAAAGGATATCTGGATATATTTTATTTATTTTTTATTTCAAACCATAATATTCTTTTTTTTATTTTTTCTTTTTAAATTTTTTTTGGCAAATCGGTGATAATAAGACAAGCTGGAGCGGTGTCATTAAGGCTTAAGCAAAGAATTAGTTTTGTTTTCGATGTATTTATTTTCTTCCCTTTTTCTCTTGTAACTATTTATATTTATTACGAGCATGTTATGATATTTGTATTTATTTAGTTAGGGACTAAAATGTGGTAAATTCATGGAATTTGGAGAGGGGGACAAGGGAAGATGCTTTTGAAGTAGAAATAGAACCAAAAATTCAAAGTGACTAACAAGTCACATGGAATCTACAAAATACCTAACAGATAAAAGCCTGTTTTATTATTTACAAGACTATTTTTTTCTTTTTCTCTTTTTAACTTATTCGGAAAATTCATTCAGTAATAAAAGACTATGCATTAGATTATAGCCATCAAGCAGCGGTAGTAGTGAGGTTCGAGGAAAGTAGAATATACGTAAATTTTATCATTATTTCGTGAAGATAGAGACATTATTTTCAAAAATAATAGTAATCAAGCCTGCCTTCTTATGACTCTATGAACAAATTAAACTATTAATTGATACGAGATTACAACCACATTGTTAGCAGCTATATTGTTTATTTAACTGCTGATGTTAGCCCATTTTTCAGTTTTCTTTTGAAGATTTCCTTTTGGGGCTTGAAGGAGACACTTAGGGGAAGTGGAACCTATTTGAGTCATAAAAAGATATAATTGACACAAATAAAATATATTTTTGGAATGTCATTAAATTAGACTTAGTTATTTTTTTTTCCATTTTGTGGAAAAATTCAAAGGTTGATATTTTAACTGTAAAAGTCAGATCTTGATATAAAACAAAACTTTTTCTTTCACTTTATAAAATAGAAAAAATTCTTCCACTTTATAAAGTGGAATTTTTTGTTCCATTTATGAGAAAAGCTTACTTTATTAAATTTTCACTTTCTAAGAGTATGGCTTATTTATGTCCATTTTATCGTTTTTTTTATGGCTCAAAAAAATTTCAAGAGTGTTTGATATGGAGGAAAACGGTTAAGTTAGATTTTGGACTTAGATCACATTTCAAAATCTAATTCTAAGAAAAGAAGATTGTCCAAATCTTATTAGGAGACCTTTTTAAATATGTGGAAGTTTCTCCCTATCTTCACCCCCTCCCCTTGCCCAGACCAAGATATTCTCTTATTTGAGTTTTCACATTTTCACTATCTAATTTGGTGCGTGATATTTATGGATCAAGATATTTTCACCTCTCGTAATTGTTCCGATTTTTGAGAACTCACATCAGATCAGACCTTAATATCATGTTAAATGGGATATTAAATCGCTCACATCTCTACAATTAGCTGATCAAATGGAGGAAGATTACCAACCTTCCTACTTTCCCACATCACCGACACTTTTCATAATACATATCTAAATTTTATACACATATTTTTAAGATAATATTTTTTTACTTCTTAAGAAATCCACATCAGGTGAATTGGGATCAGGCCCTACCTGTTAGAGGAGACATGACGAATGTTGAATGACAACTTGTTTTTCAATTTTACTAGGAAAGTCACTTTCCTAATTTCTGAGGTTGTTTTTGTAAGCCAAGATACTGTTTTTCCTTAGAAGCAACTTTTTTTTTTTTTTATTTTGGAAAAAATATACTTACGAGAATTCATAAAATGTTTGGCCAAATATTAATTGCAGCTCAAAATTATCTTTCAAAATTTATTGGCTAAATATAAATTGCTTCTTATCAAAAATTATTTTTTGAAAAATATTTATAGAAAAAACTGTTGAAGAATGACAGAGGCTTGGACAATTATCCTTCCTTTGAGTTAGTATTTGAGGTGTGAGTTAGATTCAAGATCGAATTTTATAAAAACATTTTTTATTTTCATAATAAGTTGATTTTAAAAGTTTCGCTGAAACCAACTAAATCAATTCATATTTTCTAATCCTAATTTACTACTTATCATGATAAAAAAAATGTAGGTAATTTGACGTAAATGCTCTATACCGATAAAGTTTTCTGGTTCCTCTCACAGATATATATTGGTTTGCACCGCTTAAGAGTGTACCTAAGCACAATTTAGCTAGGATAATTAAAAAATGAAATTTAGGTACTAACCTCAATTTAGGTGCTTAAATGAAAAATCGAATACAATATGTGAGATTTATTTTTATAAATACTGCACGCGATCAATAAGAGTGGAAAATACACTCTTCGCCCTGTCAGTGAATTAAAACGTGTCTAGTTAATAAATTTTGGACCAATTAAAGTGAAAAAGTCTGCCACTAAATAAACGAGTAAAACAAAATATTTATTTTTAATATTGAAGAAAAAAATGAAAGATCTTTTTTGAGGCGTGGTTATGGGGTCAAGGACTCAAGGGAGTGTTGCAGTGTCGTAGCTCAGGATGGCTAATTAAATATTATTTATGAAGAAATTATATTATGCGTAAGAAATTTTATTTTTTTGGTATCATTTTATGTGGCATTTTATTTTTTTTATTTGTTCGTAGAAAAATGTCATTTTACTTTAATTAAAAATAATTTAATTTTAAAATTCCTTTTTTACTCCTAATGAAACGATTGTTGACTGTACAAATATCTAAGAATAATTTTAGACTATAAATTTAATAAATCTTTCTTTTTTCTTGAATACTGTGCCAAATCAAAAAATACCACATAAAATGAGATAAAAATTATATAAAATATATTAATCAAAAATTACTTTTATATATATATGTTCCTATATATAAGAAGACACAGTGAGGAGCTTGGGCTGACTCATGGTCATGCGTGCTCCTCGGCTGCCCCTTCTCTTGCCAGTGAGATGCTCAAGAAGGCAGCAGCTCGATATGCCTGCTTGAGTAGTTTTAGAGTACATCGATAATTTTGAATAATTTTTTTGTTGTAATTAAATCAAGAAGTTCATTTACATTGCTAAATAAATTTTTTATATGCTCTCAAATTTTTTTGGTGCAATATAAATTAGAATAAAATAAGTAGAAATTTAATTTTCTTATGTGTACAATATAAATTAGAACAGAATAAAATAAAAATTAAATTTTCTATAGATCTCGATAATTAATAATTTATAATTTTAAATTAAAATTAAAAATTAATTTATATTAGACCTATACTAATACGGGCTATCGTAACTAATATGTATATAGAATAGTGAATAAAAATTTTGATTTCTACGTTGAAGAGTGGGGTGGAGGCTTTGATAAAACTTCATTTTAGACATGTGACTAGGGTCGACAGAAGCATGGGTGTTATTAATTTTGGTTGCTTGATTTAGAAAATCTCTTGCCTCCTAAATAATATTATGCCACGTGTCATGTCGAGGATGGAGAAGAAAGGCATGTGACATGAAATCCTCCTCTCTCGTGCTTATGTTCCTAACAAGGTGGAAAATTCATTAAATAGATGGCCCCTTGCATAGGATAAACTCTAAACTATTATTTTATAATCATAACCACTGTTCCATTTCTTCCACGGCAAATGGGCTCATATTTTATTTATTTAAACATTCCAGCCGACTGATTAATTTCACCGCAACTTCTCTTCTTAGCGAATAAAATGTAATGACCTGACTTAATACTGTGAAAAGTATTATTTATTTTTGAATATAGTCTATCATAAATTTATTTTTTGGGGCTCATTTCTAAAGGTGTCTCACAGTATATAGATCAGTCCATTACTTTATATAATCAATATCTCTCCTGTGTTTTGTGGATGTTAGACATCTCCTCTGGGTTGTTACATAAAATTAGAGATAAGTGCCCAAAATATAATTATTTTTTAAAAATTCATATCTAAGTTGAAGGTATAAATTTTATATTTTAACTATTATTTATTCATTTGAGAAACATACTTCTCTCTTTTATTACTACACTCTTATTATAGTGTGTAGTATACTCTTTTTTTTTATTTTAAAAAAAATTATCATCTCACACTCCACCTTGATAAAATATTACTCAATTAAAATTAAATAAAATGACGAGGAATTATATGTGACAAGTTTTTTTCAAATAAAAGAAAGAGTTTATTACACACACTATTAAAGTGTGTTTTATCAAACTAATGAGTGATAATTTATGTATGAATTTGATACTTCCAATGATTTATACATGAAACTAAAATAAAGTGATAGATTAAGTGTGTTGTTGATACTTATTCATAAAATTAACTCCATTACTTTATATTGAATATAGATTGATATGCAATTAGGTCACTAGGATAATTTATTGATGATTACGTTATTTTTGCGAGGGCAACTTTAATCTTGAGAAAGTAAAATTAAATGAAATTATTAGGCAGACACCAAAAGTCCATCGATCATGAAAGTCATTTTAAAAATTTTTATTTTGTTTTTAATTATATAAAGAAGACACATAAAGAAAATTGAACTCACATTTATAAAGTTGAAATACCCGGAAACTTCACTTATTGACTTTTGTTGTATTTGGAGTTAAACGAGTGAAATCTAAACTAAATTCTAATTTCCCTTATTTTAGCCTATCATTGAGAAAACTAGTAATTATTTTTAAATTCCAAATGAAGTTCATATAATAATTTCATCTTGAAATTTGAAATTTATAATTATATTCAAATTTTAATTAATTTTTTAAATAATTTTTATTTTTTGCTCCTTTGATGACTCAAACTTACAAACTTTAAATTAAAATTGAGGAATGCTTACCATCTGAATAAATTGGTAACAAAAAATGAAAAGTGACTATTCGAAAATTTTACTAAATTTTGCTTTGCTCGGTCATGAACCCATGAGGTCACCATCAAAGGTCCTACCTGCTTTGTGCCCTATTAAGGAAGGGGTTTATTGCTTCTCCTGTAGTCCTGTATACTGCTGCGATGGCTACATTCTACATCCAGCATATTTACCGCTAATTGGCACTGATCCTCTTATTTTGGAGTGGTCTTTAATTTATGTTTTTTTAATAGAAAATAAAAAAAATTATGATACATTATTTGGTAACGTTAACATCCTATCTATGACAATGCATGTGAGGGAGCTGAGGTGGCCCAGATCGATGTCATGATCAAACATGACACTTGTGTGATAGACTTAATGATACGCGCTTGATCGAACATCATCTATAATTTTTGACATAATGATATGCGTTTGATCCTAACAAGTAGTATTAGAGCCAAGTTATGAATGTGATTTCCATGAGCAACATGCTGCATGAGGCAGGCGTTGGAAGAGGGATTGTTGGATAACATCAACATTAGAAATAAAATATGCACATTTGCTATCAACTATAACTTTTGACATAATTACAGACACTTAATCTCAATATAAATAAAAATATATATTTTTGTATTATTATTTTCAAGGTTAAGCTAGTACATAACTAAAAATTAGAAACCAACTTATTTTAAGATTAAAGAAAAAGAGAAGTAAAGGCCAGCCATTTTAGGGCAATTCGTGCAATTTCAATCATATATATTTACTTTTTCAAATTTAACGAAATACTTTTTGTTTTAATTCCATTTTTAAATGTAGGTAAGTAGAAGACTTTATATTTTAAAAGTCAAAATAATAAGGTTATTTAGTAGCCGCCATCGCATTTTTTTAAAGAGAATTTCAACTTCTTTTATATTAAACAAATAAAAAGTCGAGCAAAATTAGTGGCCCAAAGATTTAAAATTATTATCTTACCCTTCATTTATTTACTCTGAATCTCCTTGGTGAAATATCCAACAAGGAGTAATAGTTATCCGGAAATGAAGGAGACAACCTACAAAAACATGTTTAATTACGTTAATATCAGCATGTATAATAAGCTAAATTATTTAAAAATCTACTACGTGATTGTGTCCCTAATAAGGAGGAAACCCGTTAGTTTGAGGTTAATGGTTTTGTTCAATTTGGCATTGACAGTGATACCTAATTTCTTAATCATGCCTAATGTTTGCACGGCCGTGGGGTCACCCTTACTTCCTAATCTTCCTACTTAATCTGATTTTGTCAGATCTTCCATATTAATCATGTTTAGATGCCTCACATATTCACACCATTTACAAAATTATTTTGGCCCTTATATGTTCACAACAATTATTTATTTAAAATTTCTTTATTACATCAACAAAGAAAAAGGGAAGCTAAAATATAATATGTGATGTAATTCTCCATATTAATTTAAGCCGGACGCGCGTGTGTATGTATAGTATGTGCATCTAGTTTTCTAATTAATAAAAAAGAAATAATATACTCTTTATGTTACAAACTAAGAATACAAAAGAAATGATTATGAGTCCGTTTGGATTAGCTGAAAAAAATAACTTTTAAAAAGTTGTTCAAAAGCACTTTCTAAAGTGCTGAAACTTATTTTAAAAATAAGCCGTGTTTGGATAAAAGAGATTAAACTGAAAAAAAGTTGTTAATGTGTTTGGTAACAATGGGCTGTTAAGCATTTTTTTAATCAAATGTCTGAAATACCCTTAACTATTGTACATTATAAAATATTAATTATTACTTTACATTTTTGTTTCTAATTAATTTATTTAAATTCATCTTCAATATAAATTGATTATATAAGTTAATTTATATGTCTAAGCTATTCTTATTATTTAAAATATATAATTTTAATAAAATACATGAAATATTTGAGTTTTTTTAAACTTATATTTGTAATAAATGACTATATTTCTTCTTTATCATAAATAATTTATAAAAAGAATTATAAGGAGAAAATAATTTAGAAGAAAAAAAAAAGAAAGAAAAAGCAAGAAAAAGAAGAAAAACGGAAGAAAAGAAAAAACAGGAAGAAGGAAAAAAATAGAAGAAAGAAAGAGCAAGGATAAAAAAAGAAAGAGTACAATTAAAAAAAATGAAAGAAAAAAATAGAAAAAATATGAGCAAAATAATATAGAAACTATGAGTAAACATTAGGGATAAAAAAGTAAATTTGTTGGTCAAACACATATGACTTTTAAGCCAAAAGAAAAAAATAGGGGGAGGCTTATTTTAAATTATTTTTAACTTATTTTAAGTTATTTTAGAATTTGTCAAACACTTTCAAAAGCTAAAGAGAGCTTAAAAGCAGATTTGACTAGCTTTTAAACCCATCCAAACACCCTCTATATCTTCTCTATAATTGTAGTGACATTAATGAGTAGTAGTATAACTTCTTGTCTGCTGCAATAGAGCTAGAGTTTTAATTACGATTAATTAAAACTCAGTAATTTTGATTAAAATTTTATATTTATATCAAGAAACTCACTTAATGTATTCTTTTCATTCCTTTTTAGTTGTCACAATTTTTTTAGAGTCAAACAATATGAAAATTGATTAACATTTCAAGAAATATTTTTTCATCATATTGATATATAAAAAAATTACAATTTATACGACTTTTTATATATTTTTTAAATATTTAAAATTTTATTTTACAATATTAAATTAATATAATCTAATTTAGCTTTAAAAATTAATCAAATTCACTCTAAAAAAAATAATATGATAATTAAGAAGAATCAAAGAATGTATACATAATTTATAATCTAAAACTCAATAAGATCACCTTTCTTGAAACTAGAACCTAAAAATCTCATAATTCTGAATCCGTCGCTATATTATTATTGGATTTGGCTCCTTCTTATTTTGTCAAGTGCACCTCTAAATGAAAAGCATGTGTTCTACTCAATTTTTAAAGGTCAAGATTATATTATATCAACAAATATTATAATCATAGTTAAATTAGCAAATTTAGAAAATTACTCTCCACATTTGATAAGAAAAAGATGTTCTCCACAAATTTTAATATCAATTAAATTTCACTATTTTCATCTTATTTTTTTTAGATTTAATAATTGAAGGATACGATATTTAAGATGAGAATCGACTAAATAATATTTTGTTTCAATAAACTTTATTCTTGAAATATTATATTGAGAAACAAAAAAGAAGGTGAAAAATTATCAATGAAAAAAAAAAAAGTAAAAAGACAGAGGTTATCAAGATTACAAAATGTGAAATATTAAAATTTTAATGTTTGAGAGAAAGTAAGCTACTGTATTTGAAGTATATATATATATATATAGAGAGAGAGAGACCTTTTTTTTGTGAATTTTGAAAATATTATTTTATATTCAAAATAATTTTGAAGACTATTACGTATCGTGCTAAATGAAAACATTGTTCAATTAATGTTCTACTTTCTAATAATCAGTTAGTTAAAAATATAAGATGAAAATGATAATATTAATGGATATTAAAATTTATGGAAAATATCTTGTTCTTATCAAATTTGGAGAGTTATTTTCTAAAATTTGGAGACTGATTATTAATACATATTAAAATAATATAATATAATTTTGAGCTTTAAAAATTAAATAGAATACATATATCTGCATTTGACCAAATAGAAGAAAGGTGTAACGGATGGAAGCCAAATCCATAATTATCCATGAAACGAAAACAAATCATGGACAGTCGATCACATGCGAGTCACATGATCCCCCAAATTGTATTTAAAATTGTCATAAAAAAGTTTAGGAAGGTGTGGTGTGAACCGCAAAGTAGGTCGTCCACATATATAGTATGGTGCTTCGTACTTAACTAGTACTAAAAAAATAAAACACAATCTTGAGGTGTTTAATTCATCAGATATGCATGTTCATAAAACAAAGGATATTTTAGTAATACTTTAATCTTAAGTTGTGCAATATAATATTCTTCTTTTTTGATTTTTGTACTTATATATTTGGGCAAAAGTTGAGAGTCCTTGGATCATTAATTAGCAAACATGCTATGTCTCATGTAAAGAAAGAAACACAATCACTGCCATGACATTCGTAAAGATGTGCCACGCATGGCCCCTAATTTTCTCAATTACATGGTATAATAGCTTTTAGCACGGAGTCAGAATTTTCACTAAAAAGTTTAAAATATAAAAAAATAAATGCAGAAAAAGTCAATGATCCTCTACTATATATATATTAAAAAAATATTTTTTATATAGAGTAATTTAATATCGAAAGGGATGAATCGTATCGTACTCATCACCTTGTGTTTTTTTATATCGTACTCACGTGACTCATCACCTTGTGTTTTCCCCATTCTTGGCGGGGCAAATTTTAAACATTGCGTTGGTTTGACTGAAATTAGCACCAAATGTGGATCACTGTATGAACGTCACGACTCTATAATTTCCTAGTACAACAGTATCACCCAATTACTGCCATGACATCCGTGAATCAAAGTCCATTTAACTTTTTGGGTAAAACTAAAGTCATTATTTGTTTATCTTTTTTGGTAGTTAGATAGATGTCATATGTTGACCGTTGATCAGGTTAATATCAATAGGAGATCAATGTCTCAACGTATAGTACTGCTAGCGATCGAACTCGAAAAGGACTTTTAGAATGGATGGAAAGAGGGACTTCATGAATTTAACTGTTGATGTGTTAAAGTTAATATATATCTTATTAGTAGTTAGATATGTGTTGATTGTCATGTATGTCAGTTACAATCGGAGATCTATGTCTTAGGGTACGTAACGGCATTTGTACTATTAGCTGTTGCACTCAAAAACGACTTCTATTGTGATGAAGATTGTTTTAGACCAATCTTACGTTAAAATGGAAGGAAAAATAGTGTTTCATATATAGGGTGGGTTCACAAATTTAACTGTTGATGTGTCTTTTACTTTAAAGCGATCAATACTTTAATAGTTGGACCTGCCTTTCCACGAATTGATGATGATGATATGACAACAGTGTTGGAATCAGCATTTTCTTCTTCAGGGATGTTCATACTCTTAGAACATGGGCGGATGATTTTTCTGTCAAAGGCGTTTAACAATCGATATATATCAAAATATCTATATTTAACCTATAAATTCAAAATATTTTTCGACGAAGGGTGTTCATCTGACCACTCTTGGGTGAATGTAGCTCCACCACTGTGTGACAAGCAAACGCATTATATTGATTCAAACTATATGTAATATATATGTATATATGCTTTGAATAAATAATATATACTTATACTAAATTTGGTCTCATTATAGCAACAAAAGATGAGTAATGATTAAATAAAATGATAGTCTATAGCTTGTAAGCTAAAATCCTAGATCTTTATTATTAATGAGAAGTTTAATAGAGAGGGTTTGGTGGAAGAGTGGAGATGTGTGGAAATAATCACATGATATTGTATATGGAGACATGCACATGAAAGGCCCACCTTGTTAGTACAATAACAAACACATAATTTAAGCCCACTTGAGATCAAACCCCAGCTTGGAAACAAACAAACACAAATTTTTAAACTAAGTTATGGCCTCCCCTCCCACCCCCACCCCTAAACTTGGAGTTGAATTAGTAGAAGTGTTAGTTACCATTTCCATTTAAGAAAAAAGTTTTACTGAGTTTCTTCAATGCAATTGTCTTCTTCATATCCAACACCACTATCTATGTTTTCTCTCTCTTTCCTTTGTGGTCCTTCCCCTTCTTTAAAGCTAGTTCGTTATCTCTTCTCTTCTTACTCTCTCTTTTTCTAACTACCATACCATAACTTCCTTTTCTTCCTCTCCTTCCCAACTTCCTCCCCCACACACACCAAAAGAAAAATCTTTCTTTTCTCTATCCATATACACGTTACGTTCAAATTAAATAAAAAGGATACTAAGATCGAAAGAACGAAAAGAGAGACATTTTATTGTTGTTGTTGAAATTAAGGATGTCAAGCAGAAGGTCGAGACAATCATCATCAGGGTCCTCGAGGATTTCAGATGATCAGATTATTGAACTCGTCTCCAAATTGCAACAACTTCTTCCGGAGATTCGCAATCGTCGCTCCAGCAAGGTTTTTTTCTTTTTAAATTACTCTATTTTCTTTCTGCATGTTCATAATATATGGCTAATATACATGCAACTACATTTGATTTTTTTTTTGAATTAAGGTGAAATTAATAATTTGAAATTAAAAGAGAGAATTAACAGTATAATTAGGCCAAGTTGCATCATGTGGAGCTCTACGCCTCTCTTGTCTGTGTTAGTGGCATTAATTACTATAGTATTATTCATGAAGGAACATATTTCGCCTGTTATATTCAAGCATTTATTTTATGTCTCTTTTTGGACTCTAAGGTCCATTTCACATATATCCTAATTTGTCTTGCCACAAACTAGATATTCTTTCTACTAAGAAAGAAATAACAACACCTTTTACATATCAGTAAATTTTAATTTATTGTAGTAACACTTTTTATAATTTATTTTGGTGTAACTGTTATTGTTATTATTTAAATACTTAGAATCAACCATGCAGAATTAACTTGAGGATAGGAAATAATAGAAATGTCTCTCTTTCTCATACACTTCTCACTTTCTTGGAAAAGATACAAGTTTGGCGTACAAAAGGAGAATATTATGATTTGAATAATTTTTTGTGACCATGCCTAGGACCATGCTTTGGGGTCCCAACTCCCAAAAAATACAGAGATCAATTTTTGATTTTGTAGGTCAATGACTTGAATATGGTCAAAGATTTGCAATGCATTATTGCACAAATTAAGGCATGTCTATTACTGATATAAATAAATTATCACGTAACACAACATGCTGACTCTAGAATGTAGGAGTAAAAAGTGATAGTACTTTATTTGAGGAGTTGATTAATTAATATAAAAACTACATTTCTCCCATGTGATATGGCTAGACAGTCTACTCTAATACAAATATTAGTTACAGTTTCCATGACCCGTTCTTCTCATATATTATTATGTTCATACAACTACAGGCATCAGCATCAAAGGTACTTCAAGAAACATGCAACTACATAAGAAATTTGAATAGACAAGTGGATGATCTTAGTGATCGACTTTCTCAGTTACTCTCAACAATTGATGCTGATAGTCCAGAAGCAGCAATCATCAGGAGTTTATTAATGTAGTTTCTATCTCTATATATATATATATACTCCTATTAATTTATGTATTTTCATTTCTAAATATTGGAGCTATATTTATATATAAATCTTACTACCAAGTTCTTGTTTTTTTCTTTTTGGTTGTTGTTAAGCTCTAGTTGACTCCGCTGGTCACTAGCTAGGCCAATCATGAGTTAGAATTTAATTAGAACTCATCTATATATTAGTAAAGATTGAGCCAATGTGATACCCCTAGCTAGTATGGGCACACGCTTGTAATTATATTTCCCTTAGTTTTATCTTATTTTATTTTATTTATAATTAATAAGATGGACTTTTGTGCTTTTAAATCCCTTTTCTTTTAGTACTAAAGTAATATATTGAATTTTAAATCGACGTTGATGCAAGAAACTGATAACATGAGAACTCGAGATTAGAGAACAAGAAAATGTTATCGTTGTTGTGTTTTAATCTTCCAACACATGTTTTTATTTAAATAAGATTTTTATAATATTTTATTAATTTAATATTATATTTTATATGACCATTCAAATATTAAAAATAAATAAACTTAATTATTCAGTATTCAGATGTAGTGACTACATTTTAATTTGTATTTAGATGTATATTGAGATCTAGACATTTAGATCGTAATGCATATTTTAATACTCAATGCTTTAATTTAAATAAAAATAAATAAAGTTTTAATATGGCAATTAATTTAAATGATAAAATAATATTTGAGAAAGCGAAATAAAAAAAGGAAAAAAATAGCAAAGAAAAAGACGAAAACTGATCAGACCTTGCTCGTTTTTCGTTGGTTAATTGAGTAAGTTCAGGGTCAATGTTGGCCTGAAAGTTATCAATCACCTAATGCACCGCTCCAATGCCAAAATATAATTCTTTTTTCATTTTAATTAATTTATTTAATTTATATTTAGTGATTTTAACAAGATAAAGAATATTTTTAACTCTTACAATCTCCAAGATCGAAGTAAAAAATCAGAGAAAAATATTTGTGAAAGAAAAATTTGCACCTAAACAGTTACATAATTTAAAAAAAAAAATCAACATTCCAAATTATCTCATATTCTAAAGAATAATTACAAAAAATCCGGGGCCAAAGCATTTGGTGTTCGTAGTATTTGGGGAAAAAATATACCCAAAAAAGAGAGTTATGTAGACAATTTTTTTTATCGATAAGCATTAGTACTGATACTCATAAATCAATGGAGACAACATTGTTATTTCTTCCCGGCTCCTTTTATATTTTATAGAATATAGAGTAAACTAATAAAGAAGTTATATATTTTTTTTTTTTAAAAAAAGTATAACTTACACAAATCTCATACTTTTTTGAAGCTAATTCTAATGCCCATTGCGGGGTAAGGGAGGGTCGGATGTATGCAGCCTGACCTCTATGTTTAAAAATATAGCGCGACTGTTTCCGGATGACCCATGATGAGCGTCGAAAGTTGCATTG
>JAABOM020000049.1:23979622-23999159 GCA_011800125.2 Solanum clarkiae | reverse complement strand
GGAAAGTGAAGAAGGGGGTATTTTGAGGGATTTGGGGTTTTGATAATTGGGCGCACGCGCCCGGTTTAAAATTCAAAATTTTTTTTTTTTTGAAAAAATATTTAAAAAATTGTTAAAAACAAAATAAAGCCCCGTAAATAATTTGACACCGTGGAGGGTAAAAATTGGGTGTCAACAGAAATTAGACAAACTTTGGAAAATCGATTTGATGTTTTTTGAGCTCTATCAGTCTTTGAAAAAATAAAAATGATGATGACCAATTCGCTAAATTTCGAATGATTTTTCGATTTCTTGGATTCAAAATCGCTCTCCTTTGCTAGGTTTTTTTCGAAGTTCTCTCTTGTGTCTATCCCCTGTCTTCTTTTAGAAGAAAACAGAAAATCGACTAAATAAGAGAATTTTGGGATTTTCCGTTGCATGGGGGAGAGGAAAGCCGCTTCTGGGGAAAGTATGAGATTTCTGGGAAAGGAAAAATGAAAATCAATGAAGAAGAAGAGGATGGGAGTGGGATAAAGAATTTGAAGAATGGGAAAAACGGCTTGGGAAGAGGGGAAATGCGCCGGGGAAGGGGAAAGGGTCTTGGGAAATGAAGAAGGGGCGGGAGAAGGGGAAAGGATAGGGGAAAGAGGAGCGGCGGCTAGGGTTGGGATTAAGGGAAAGGGAAAGAAAAATGGGGAAGAAGAGGGGTTGGGAGAGATATATCGGGCGCGTGGCCCTCACGCGCCCGTTTAATTAATTTTTTTTAATAAAATACTAATAACGCTCCGATAATTAATTTGACACCATAGAGGATAAAAATATAAAGTCCAATACGAAATTACATGGCATGGACGATAGAATGATATTGATCCTTGTTAATTATAATAAATTATACTTTTTGAAAAAAAATTATTATGATAACTAAAGCTGACAATTATTGTGATCTACCTTAAAGGTTAAAATTTCAAAACATTCAAGTCTATTAATCTAAAATCAAACATATAACATCCACTCTAATCCAAAATTATTTGATTTATAATTTTTTTCAATTTAAAAATTAAATATCAAAATTATAATTTCATATCTAATGCAACCGCCCAAACTCCCATGATCCACCACTATTCCATACCCTATGTATAATTTTTACTCATTTACTATTATTTTACTCCGTTTATTATAAGCACTATAATTCCTTTTCCAAATAAATCACTTTTAACGGTGTAAGCTTTTGAATAGAACTTGAGACGAACAGTTAGTATTGGTTGGGACTTATTCTATGATTACTGATAAATTAGTTCTTCATAAATTATCTATAAATCCATATTAAATAACATTCTTAATATAAATTATGATTCTGGTATAAGCTGGGGTCCTCCCCTGGCTGGAGACCACCTTATTTCTAGTCTTTCAATTGCGTGTTGGGTTTGAATAAAAAATCTCAAAAACAACTTTTTGTATCTTATTTCCTGGAAAAAGTTGTTTTGCTTACACCTTTTTCCAAATTGGTTTAGTTGTCAAAATAATGTTTTACCAAATTATTTTCTCTACAAATAATTTTAAATGGGGATGGGCAAGATATAATACTACTACAAAAAAACTGTACGAATATGTCAGAGAAATTTACAAATTCTGGGTAAGTGCTTAGTGACACGGTATAATTAGCACACAACTTTGTTTTACTTGAATTGTGATTAGGTGCAAGTTAATGATTATAAATTAAGTAGCGTATCCGCTTCTTTGACAATCTTCAACAAAACATCTTTTAACATAAGTTTAAGCAAAGCAGCTATCAAAGGATCCGATCCACATATGATTAACATTACGTAAGAGGTTTCATGTTAATTACATATATAAAAGAAAGTCTCGTAGACGTGTTGCACCAAATAGTAGAAAATAAATTCTTGTAAATGTATGAAAATTCCATCAATTTAACAAGTACCTTGTGTTGTGTTATAAATTTCAGTAGTTTTGTCTCTAGTACAAGTAGCTTGAGGTGTGTTATAAATTTCTAGTTCTATTATCGTCCATTATCCCAAAATTTTGGAAATGACTTTTTAAAATTATTTTATAAAGGTAACCAGAGAAGTGGCCAGGCGATGGTACTGATTTGTGCACCCAAATGAAACAAAAAATCTTATGCAGGGAGCAAGGGCCAGCGCTGTGATTTTTTTTGTTTCATTTGGGTGCACAAATCAGTTGTACGAATATATTTTTTGCTTTGGAGAATGTTGCCCTTGGTTTAAATCATTTCATAATTGAAATTGAAGTGTAATTGTTATTCTTCTCCTTTTGTAAAATAAAAGCTGATATTCTATTCTTAAAAAATAAAAATAAAAATAAAAATTGAACCTTGTTCATTCATTTCAAATACTATGCCATAAACATAGTAAAAAGATTTGATATCTTCAATAAGTCACAAGACGCATGGTGCAGGAGGCTAGATAGAAATTAGAGGTGTAATTTTTTTTACCTAGTGTTTGGTACGAGCTCAACTAGTTCAGATTCACTTCGCATAGGATTCATTGGAAACACTTCATATTAAGAATTTATTCATATTAGAGGGTCAAATTCAAGGTCTCTCATTAAAAAAAAAAAAAAAACTTTGCTCATTGCACCGCATTTTTGATGGTACTAAGAGGTAAATTTTTTTATTTTATCTAGTGTCTAGTTCGAGCTCCACTAATTTAGATTCATTTAGCATAGAGCTCATTAAGGAAAACGCTTTCTATCAAGGAACTTTTTTATTTTCGGAACTCGAATTCAAGATCTCTAATTAAGAAAGAAATAATTTTATCTATTGCACCACATTCGTCGTTGATGGTACGAGGAGGTAAATTCTTGATTCTTCTTTTGGTTATGATGCTAATTAAAGTGGAACCAACTTTTTGAGGGGCTTGAAAAAGAAGGAATTGAAGAAAAGTTGCAGTGGTGTCTATTTAACAGTGGTTTATTATATAGGATTGAGAAAGGGACCCTGTGGGTTCTTCAATAACAAATGTGGATACAAGCCATTCATCCAATATTTCCATCTTCAATCCTTCCAATTTCTATATCTTTTACTCCCTCGCCAAAACATCTTTTTGTAATATCACATCTCTATAAATAAAAAATAAATCATAGAAATAATTTAGTTATTTAATTAATTAGTATCCAATTTATTTTTTCTCTCTTAATCTATTTTTGACTATCTTTATCAGGATTTGAAACTCAGAAGCTGTGATGGACCATCTAACGATAATACAACGACGGACTACCTTCCTATTGCTATTAATTTATGCAAACATACCAACCCATAAAATATGTTCCTTACTTTTTTTATCTAAATAAAAATGAAAAAAATACCTGTGCACTTACCATTTTAGCTAACTAAGAAAATATCTTATAACTTATCCTTTTGATGTCTATCCTTTTTTTTCTTTGTGTTTCAGATATTTATAGGATTAAAATCGTTAGAAATTTTTTTTGCGTCTGATTCAAATATTTATACAAGTTAAATTTCTCATATTAAATAACATTAAATATTATAAAAAGTTAAAAAAATAAGCTGCGTCTTCAATCTTAATCCACGCTACACACGGAGGATATGGTTTTCCCACTTTATGGCACGTGTGCCTCTTTTAATATTTAACGATTTATTACAAGAGTGTCCTGGACATTAAATTCATATATTAAAATTCATCTTGTTTTCTAAAATAATTACTAGTATATATTAAACTATCTTCATCATTGCTAAATGCTAATAATCATTTAATATCATGAGATCCCGCAATTGCTGATCCCACTATGGGCTTCACTGTTAAGTTGTTTCTCCCTTTTCGCCTAATTCCTTTTCTCACCGTCTAATACTCTTTCATTTTAGTTGTCACAATTTTTTTATTTTTACTTATTATTTTTTACAAATTAAAGTAGGATAGTTTTTTATTACACTTTTAATTTACTATTATTGAACTAATAATTTTGAAAATATTATGAGTGAATCTTATCAATTAATAATAAAATATTGAATTTACTATATCAAAATTTATTTTTTTAATAAATATGTTAAGTTAAAATTTGACAACTAAAAATAGACGGAGGAACTAAGTACTGCTACTTTAAAGAATGATAAACGGGCTGTGACCAAAAGTCTTTGGCGCACTTCATTAAGTACAACCCTTTAATATATGGTTTACTAGCAGCTGCCGCATATTTATTTTCTTTACCAATATACATTTAAGACTATAGTGAAATTGATTTAGCACATTATATTTTGGAAAACCACTTTCTTCTCCCACGAAAGTCTTTTGGATTCATTTCTAAAGAATTACTTGAAGTTCTACACATGACTCACTGAGGCCCCATTCGAACATTATCTCAAGAGGATTCGATATTTATGTTATTTAAAAAGTTATTTTTATCATAGTATAATTTTCTAAAGAAAGAGGGTTCGAATGAACTCTTAAATTATAAGGTGACTTTGCTGTTGATATTACTCCTTCCGTTCAACAATGCTTGTCTAATTTATAAAATTAATAAATAATTTATTATTTTATGTCTATTTTATCTTTGTTATAAAATAATATTCACTTTTCAATGTTTAGATAATTTATATTTAATGAAAGTGATTTAATAAAATTACTTTTTTATTTTTTTAATTGTTATGCCAAATTAATTATTAGTGGACAGAAGGAAGCATGATGGCTTGACGTGCTAGTAGCCGTAGAGAAAATACGTAGCTGTTGGAAAAATTTCATCAAAATAACTAGGTAGCCACTTGGCAAGATTATAATTGGATACGCACTAAGAAAAGATCCCTAAAAAGGAGATTAAATTCCCATTTTTTGAGGAGAGATAAAACAGAAATTAATTAATGTGCTTCACAAAAATAATCCTATGGTTTAGTTAAGAGAGAGAGGTGTACATTGACCATTCGGCGTAGATTATGGAAAGAATGTCGCCTCTTTTCCTTCTACTTTACGTTCATCATCTCCACTATTCCAATAACAAATTCCTTTAATTAATTATTTTATTTATGCTATTTATCATATTATATTACGATATGATTTTTATTAATAATACCGATTTAGGCTAAGGTTATACTTTTTATGATGTCTTGACCACCTCATTTTCTGAAACTAGACGCCATCTTCTAACTAATACATATATTTTAGTAATAAGTGGTATTTGAATCCTTTAATTTGATTCAATATGAGTGATTTTTAATAGTTTTAAATTGATTGAATATGTGTTTTTTTTTAAAAAAAAAAAAATTAATTAAGAGAGTCTTAATTTTGTCCTCCACATTTTTATTTTTTTTGGTTAAATAACCTCCACATTTAGCTTAGTCTAACAAATGATTTTAGAAAATTTATTAAAACAACTTGTTAATTAATGTTGAAAAGAGATAAAGGGATGGTTCCTTCAGATAATTCTCGTAATTAAATATTATTTAGTTATTTTCTAAATGAATGTATCAAATAATGTTTTTTCAAAAAAATTATTATAGACCAAAAGGGAGTATTATTACAAATTTAAGTGGGATAATAATTAGCTTTTCGATAGGAAGAAGAGCTAGGGACACATGCTCCTAAGTAAAATAATTTAAGTGGGATAATAATTCTCTTTACTTTTGTCAAGTATGAAAATATATGATAATTAAAAAATAATTACACATTTAATAATTAAAAGGAAATTGTTACATTTTGGATATAAATTTAACGTCTTAAAATTACAAAGAGAGCGACAGTGTTACAAACGTAAAGAAATGTGTCATTAAATAGATATATTTTGAATGAAATTTTTCCTAGGCTCCTGCTACCTATTACAATAGAGTATAGAGCGTAGTTCGGAATTCAGAAATATGTATATTATATAGTCTTTTAGGCTGACCAAACACATAAGAAAATACTTCTAAGGCTAAAAAAGTGCAGGCCACAAACTCATGAATTTCTCCTATTCCATGTGAAAGACTTTTGTTTGTAATTGTTAGATTACGACCTTTGGGAATTCATTAGGGTCTGAATTTGAATGGTCAACTAATTCTTTCTTCCGTCAATCCGATTATGACTTGACTAATTTTTTTTATTACGCAGGTAGGTGAAAAATATTATTTGTATATAATTTAGATAAATAATATGAAAAATGAAAGTCGGGAGGCAAAGAATAAGGGTAAAGATGAGGTCTGTTAGAAAGCAAAGAATGAGAAGGATAAACTAAAAGTAGAGTGTTCCGCGTGGCATTTATTTTTTCTATTTTCACTAATAATATCTTTTTTCTATCTAAAGAAACTTGTTTTCCTAAAAAAAAGTAATGTTTTTTGACCAGTCAAACATGAAAAAATAGAAAAATATCTTTTTGCAACAATTGTTTGACTAATGATTCATCGGTTTTAAATATTTGTTGAAGTTTTTAAATCAAAGAACAAAATCATGAGATTCAAATATTATAAGTTCAAATTCAAGGAACTATTCATGGGGTTCAAAAATTTTGAGGCATATATGATACCTGGGGTTCGGAGAGAAAGGGGAAGATGTAAGAAAAATTATCAATTTGATTCTTAGCCCGAGTATCATATTTACTAAATTTTCTTTCAAAGGAGAAGGATGGATTGTTAGTTAAAGAGCTAGTTTCAAAACAAAAAATCAATTCATAGGATTCAGACTTTTATATGTTGTGAAAATTTATGAAGCTATTGATGAGGTTAAAACGACTTTTATAGTGTTTTAACACGAGGTATTTCTATCCAAATCGTATTTTCGCATATAAACGCTTGCTAAGTGCTCATAGGAAGCCCACCTGACTTTTACAACGGGGCCCATTAAACAATAAAATGGGCTTTGATGACAATGAATAATGATCCTTTATTTCTTGATAAAACAATAAAATGGGCCTTGGTACAAATAAAACTAAAATGGGCTTAAGCCCAACAAAATGCAGAGTATTTGATGCACTCAGATTTTCATATTGTAATCTCTTGTTTAATGTTTGTAGCTTATGATAGAAATCGTTCTCTTAAAAAAAAAACGAATTTCTTACATATTTTTCAGTGTTTGGTAAGTAAATAAAAGAAAGTAAGAAAGAATATAATGCATTTGAAATCGAAGAATTCAAGTTGCCTTTCGATATAAACAATCGATATGTTCGCTAATGCATTTGTCAAATTTCATGTCTTAGCTTACTCAAGACTTTGAGAAGACAATCTCTGTTTGTAATAGCCCAAAACTGCTAATCCTCACGTTTTGCCACAAATTATAGACTTTCCATATATTCCACCCTATATATTTAATATTTCTAATCAGATATCAGATAATTTTGTCCACAAAATTTAAGTCGGTTGCCGTTTTTAGTTAGACCATTGCCTTTGTTTTAGCACTAATAATTGATAGCAAACTCAAAAAGTGTGTTACAAAGTGGCATCCCAGCTTTCCCTATGACTGATTTGGTGTCAGAGTGTACTCGTTCACTCCCCTCCACTCTTTTCCTCTTTTTTCCCCACAAAGAAATTCACATCAAAAGATTCCCCTATGCTTCTTTTCCCACTCCTCGTACAGGTACAACTATTGTTTCCTTATTTTACGTTACTCTGACCGGTAAAAATATATGTGAGTCATTTTTATAACGAGAGATATAATAATTTTAAGTCATAAGTTAATGGATATATCAAACTTTTTTTTAATAAATATATTTAATTAAATATATGAAATTAACTCCAAATATTCCTCCATCATTTATCAAAGTTCTCGCTTCTTGAAAATGAAATCTCCGAGCAAGTGGAATTTTGCGTAACAAATTCATATTAATTAAATTGAACTCCAAATTGAGTTATGGACATTAATTGAATGCGGAACAGAAAAAATGGAAGATAACCCTTGTTGCAACAAGTAGTTGATGCAATGGTACCACGTCAACCAAGTTATAATTACTTAAAATTACTATAAGGTTCAAAATAAATCTATTCAAATATTAATACTGATAACTCGCATAATTCTTGTGGCTGATGCACTCCTCGCATAATTCTTTTTTTTTTTTTTGTTATGTAATGATGCGAGGAGTGCATCAGCCACAAGAATTATTTAAACATATATTCCCAACAGTAACATGCGCCCTTCAGATTTTGTGGCCGCCTATGACATAGTCGCTTGTATTCATTTTATGTGATATTTTTTTATTTAATACGATATTTAAAAATAAAGATAGATTTTTAAAATTAGTGTTCTAAAATTGTGCATAAATATTTGTACAGTTGAAAATTATTGCATTATAAGTAAAAAAAAATTTTTAAAGTTAAATTATTTCTAATTCTAGTAAGGTGATATTCTTATTGAGATGGACTCAAAAGAAAAAGATGTCATATAAAATGAGACCAAAAAAATATCTTATTATTGGATTTAATTGTAAAGTGAGATAAAATATTCAACATTTTTGTTATTGCTTATATACTGCTACATTTATTAATTTTCTATCAAGCATCGGTATATAGATGCTAAGCTAGTCGCCTTTATTAAATAGAGAAATACTATAATCTATCCCCAGCATAGACAACATATTAAAATAATTGAATGCAGAATGATTCCTACAAGTTAAAATAGGTGTGTCCCAAAATTGATGCTAGAATTTGACCCTACGATGTCATTTTAATTAGAACTATATATACATCCCTGTGCTTATAAACTATTTGCCTACAATGCAGAGTCATCGTTTTTTTATCGTTTATATAATAGTATGATTCTTATCTTATATATAAGTTTTAGATAAAAATCAATCCAAATCGAACCAAATTGATTAAACAACTCGATCTTATTTGGATTTTGTTTTTAAAAAAATGATAGTATTTGATTTGGGTTTGTATTTGTTTGAAAAAATTGAAGAAATAATCAAACTGAATTGGCAAATTATATTCATATACTTTGTAATTTATACACACATAATACATTATTTATAAAAATAATTTTAAAGATCTTATATGCATTTTCATCAAATTTTATTTATTAATCTACTTATGAAAGAATAAATGCTCAAAACAAGAACATTTATCTTGTTGATTTCATACATATGAATGTATATAACAATTCTTGATGAGACTGGATCTATCTCTTCTTTCTAAGCCAAAATGGTAAATTTTGAAACTATATTCACAGTAAATTTTATGAATAAAAGTTTTATAATTTCAGTTGTTCTAATTATTTTTCATTTCGAATAAATTGTTTTCACTTGTTCTCCATTTTGAAAACATCATTACTTTTTATTTTTGTATATGATTAATAACCGAGTAACTGAATCAAACCAAACCGACAAAATATTATTTCATAATGGTAGCGAAATATCCCTTTCTCGGATCCTTCTTGTATTAAAAAAAAAAAGAAGATTGTATCTTTATTATACGTTTATCCAGTTATAAGAATATTAATGAGCATAGAAGATCTGATAGATCTATATTGACACAATTGTAAACATAAAAAGAGATTTAAGGCTAGGTTATAATGGATTTCATGTGATGTAAAATACGTGAATTAAGAAAAGTATAAGAGCATTTATACAAGAGCACATCACATTGCAGGTAAGAAGAATATTTGAAAGACTAATAAAATAAATAACACGTCACGTTATATGCTCTTATTTGTTAAGTATAAACTTAGCTGGCTTCCAGTCTTGCCATCTTCCTACCCCATGTTAATGTCCCCCTCCCTTCCCCCAATTCCATGTTCCCACTTCCCTTACTTAACATCCTTATTTTTAATAAAAGACCGCTAGATACTCTGTTTACTATTAATATAAATTTGCTCAAAAAAAATAATAATGGAGTAATAAATTAACACCCTCAACCCCACCTTCTACCCCCATAGCTAGCTGACACCCATCACATATATACAGTAGCTTACTATAGATATTTTTAGCTAACATGATTTCTGGTACTACAGGGATCATGGCCTTTCTTCCTTCTACACCTGATAATATTTCCCTAAATTTTCAAGATAATAATCATCACCTTCCTTCTACTCCCCCTAAAATCTTTCCCTCTCCTCCTTTTCCTCATCAAGATCACTTCAATCATGGTAAGTTTAATAGTTTTTCTCTCCTACCAAACACGAATTCAGGTTTTAAACTTAGCTCATATAGTAGTATTTTGAATTATGATTCTCCATGTTTTATTTAGACCTAGCTCGATCCCTTCTTTCACGACCACAATTTTATCGTCGTTCCACCTAATCTCTCTTTTTCTCATCACATAAATTCAATTTTCATTTCATACCAAAATTGAATATTTGTCTAGTTTATATATGTTTCATGTTTAAATATCGTTTTACTGGATTCAGTTGAACTCATATCATCCACATATATACTTTGCTAGCCAATTTAATTTGTTGTCGCGATTGAATATATACGTGCAGGTGGTACTGTACCATCAATGTTGATGAGGAGATCCATGTCATTTTCGGGAGTGGAGAGGTGCGATAATCATCAGGATTTGAGAGCGGACGATAATGAAATGTCGGATGATGATGGATCATCGCAGTTGCTCGGGGAGAAGAAGAGGAGGCTTACTATGGAGCAAGTGAAGGCACTGGAGAGAAGCTTTGAAGTGGCTAATAAGCTCGAACCAGAGAGGAAAATACAGTTGGCTAGAGCTTTGGGCTTGCAGCCAAGACAGATAGCTATATGGTTCCAGAACAGAAGAGCAAGGTGGAAGACTAAGCAATTGGAGAAAGACTATGAGATTTTGAAGAGACATTATGATTCACTTAAGGCTGATAATGATGCGCTCAAGACGCAAAACAAGGAACTTCATTCTGAGGTAATTAATTTCCAATCAAGTAAATTAATCGAAACACTTAATGAATACTTCTTTCTATTTACTTTTACTTCTCATTGTTTCGCTTTACTCGCCACCTGATCCACCTTATAGCACGAGTAGAAGTGACAAAATTTGTACAGGTCAAAATGTGTCGAATTAATAGATAGATCAAGGTTTTACTTGGGATCAAGATGGTTCTAATAACGCTTCATATAAAATTGAATCCGCTCAATATAGCATTTTAACTAAGTGCCCTGTCTGAACTTAATTTATTTTAAGTATTTTTAAAGTGTTGGATAAGTGGAAAAGATATTTGTAAACACTAAATTTCAGACTAAAATGATAAAACAAGTCAATTCAAACAGTCAAATCAAGTTACGTTATTGGGATGACCTTATAGTTTGATAGGTTACTTTGCATTAACCCCTAGTTAATCAAGTCAATAAGCAAGTCATAATCCAACTCAATGATTTATCCTTGTAAGATATATGCACCATAAAGTTTGTTTAATTTGTTCATTAAAAATTGTGGTATGGCAGTTACAGTTATTAAGCATGAAGAAGAGAGAATCATCCGTGGGAGGTACTACACCAATGATGTTTAATCTGAACAAAGAAAACGAAGGGTCATGGAGTAATAATGGAAGCGACGAAAACAACAGCATTGACGTTAATCTAGGAACAAGGACATCATCAGGTGACAGCCCATTTTACTCCAAGAATGTTTTTCCACCCGAACCCGGCCCAGGCCCAATTCCTCTGACCCAGTTCCTTCAGAGTTCATCAACGCCAGATCTCACCCATTGCCACAAGAATATTGATCCAACGGTCCAAGATGAAGGATTCTGCAACATGTTTAATCCTGTGGATGATCAAACAAATTTTTGGCCATGGCCAGAACAGCAACACTTTAATTAATTTATTTTCTATGATCGTTCAATTATATCATCGATTCTCCCCAACTCTTTTTTTTGTTCTCATTGCTAATAGTTTAATTCTTTTGTGTGCATAGCAAATCATGTAAGAATTATTACGAACCACTTCATGAATGAGAAATGGATTTTTCTTTTCTCTTTTCTTCTTTGCGGACTATAAAAGTATTTATGGTGAGGTATTTCCCCGGAAGTCATTATACTTTTGGAAATTCTAAACTTAAAATTTGATATTTATTAAAAAAAAATATTTTATTATAATCTCTAAAATTATTTACCATTAAAAAATTTAAAAATTCTATCTCTGTTACATTACTCTGCTCTCACTGACACATCCGTATTTCTTTCTTGAATACATTCATTCTCACTCTCTCTGATATATCCATCTCTTTTTGGATACATAAATTTTCTCTCAGATACGTGCCTCCAGTATACATTCAAATGTCCTTATACTTTCTTATACATCCCTCTGCTATGTATCCGAATGTGTTGGTGCATCAAAAAGTCTAATAATATATCCAGAAGTCTAGTGATGTAATTAAATTTTATACATTTTAAAAAAATTTTATAATTTAGAAAAAATAAAAAAATAATGTAATTAGATCTAAATGGAGATTTGCATTTTAATACTTTCTTAGTTGTTTTTCCTTTTTAGTCAACTCTTAAAGTAATCATATTTCTATGTATATATCAAGGTGAAAATCATTTTCACCCTAAACTTTATTTTTAAAATCAAAATCCCTCTTTCAACTTTGAACAATAATTAAAGTTTTCTCTCTTTTTGCTATTAATCTTTAAAATACGTATTATATCCTTTCATTACCTTTTTTATTTTATTTTTTTAAAGATCATGATTTTTTTATTTTTTTAATTTCATGTAACAATTTTTTCATAAAAGCATAAGCATTACCTTTAAGATAAAAAAAAGTAAGAAATATTAATTAAGTATATAAGCTAATTATGTTTTATAAAAAAATATATTAGCACAATGAGAAAATTAATTTTATTAATAAAAGTCAAAACTCTAATATTTATCTACATAAGTGAAAATAGAAGCGAATAATAATTATATAAATATATTTTGAAGTAGAAAATGCAAAATAATTACTTAATTAAGATCTTATAAATTATTTGATACTCCATCAATGTCAATCAAAACTTGTTTATTTGAATAGATAACAAAGGTTATACCCCCCGTTCCCCCTCTCCGCCTCTCCCCCTCTCTCATCTTACTTGACCCTCATTCTGAACAATAATTATTTTAATTTATTTGTCCAATTTATGAAATAAGTTTTTTTTATATATATGTTTACCTTTAGCATTAAATAAATATTTAGTAGTAGTCAAATTTAAAATTTCAAAGCATTATTTATTATGTTAGTTTAATAAAATACATCTCTAATTAAATTTCTCTAAGGAGTGTCATATCAAAAAGGTCAAATAATATGAAGCACATGAATTAAGAGAGTGGATAAAGATAAAAATATACGCATACATAATATACACACAATTAATGCAAATTATATTGAAATAGTGATTATAAAAATAATACTAAAACTTATGTGATATTCATAAAAATATAAGTTTATTTATAATATTAATAAACTTAAAGAAAATAATTATAAATATCTAGTTAAAAAATAAATTATATATAACATATATGTGATATAATAAGGTTAAAATAAACAATTTATAAAATATAGGGGAAAGTTTGATTATTGTTCAAAATTGATGTGGGAGTTTAAATTTTAACGTAAAGCTTGGTGGTGGTGGTAGTGATGGTGATGGTGGTGGTGATGATGGGAGGGGGGAATGACTTTTACTCCTTATTTAGTAATAATTCAATTTTAAAATGCCAATTTTATTTTTTTAAAATGATTTATAGTTATACGAACATCTATTTCTCATTTAAATTATAAAATTTTATTTTTTTAAAGTTCATATTAAATAAAACAAAATCAAATAAATTAAAATATAAAATATATTTATCTTCCTCAGAAAGTACTAAGTTGAGTTAGATTCGCGTCTTTCCCAGGTTGGAGCACTTGGTAATATAGGAGTTTTAACTATAATGCCAATATGTCGTGTGGATAATAAAAGAGAGCCATGTGGCCATGCAATATTAGGAGCCGTGGGTTCCATTGGCCCATTTAAAAATATAAATATACAAGTGTGGTCATCGTGGGGTTGAGGAAGAAGATTCTCTCCCTGTTAGCCATAAACATTTGTATATCTAGTGATTCACGTACCTACCATCACCACTTTTTTCTTTTTTCTTCTTTTGCTTTTGTAAGTTAAAACGTGTACAGAGCTTTAGGTAATTTGTAAATAATGTATACATCAAGTCACCTGATCTCTTCATGCAAATTTCATAACAAATTATATATTGACAAGACGTACATGTTTTGATTTTTCAAGCAAAAAGGTTTTCAAACTAATTATAAGAGTAGAGTTAATTGAATAAAGACATGAAGAAGGAGAAAGGTGCACATGCCATAAAACAAAGGATGTCCCATTTACGTATCCGTCTTACGTAAATCCTCGACCACAATAGTTAGCTAACATGTTCTCCAATTTGGCCTACAATGTGACAGCTGCTCACTCCTTGTGCGCTACTGGGATTTTTTTTTCCCCCGAAGTCTCCAATAATTTAGATTCGTATTGTAAGGGTTGACAAGGATCAAGTGCCATGCGCAAGCTAGCAAAGCAACCTCGAAAGACCATGAATATGAAGATAAATGAGAAATATACCATAAATAGGCACAAATATTTAATGTGGTTCGGTCAACTGACTTACATCCACAAGGGGAGATGGAAAATCTACTATATGAAAGAGAATACACAATATCGAGATAAATAACCTCACACAATTTATTCATAATACAAAGAGGTTCACACAAGTGTTAACATAACACTTGTGACTTACCATTATATTACTCTCCCTACACAAAATTCTCAAGCCCTCATGCTTATATTGTGAATGCTATCAAACTAGAAGGAATGGGCCTATATTTATAGAGTCTTCAATAGTTTGGATTCACATGTTAATTAATGGTCCCCGTGTGTGTTGGGGGCTGGGGGGGGAGGGGGGTCGATACTGCAATTCTTTTCGCTCCCATAGCTCAAATTGGCTCAAAATTCTAGTTAAAGAACAGAGGAATCTCAACTATCTTACCACAATCCATGTTAGTTCGTATATCAGCTTGATTAATGTGTGATTTTCTTACCTTTTTTTTTTTTTTGTTAAAAAGGACATAACATTTGTGCCGACCCTTGAACTTTTAAATTGTGACTTTCATTAAGGTGAGTGTTCAGTCAATATTTGTGTGTGTTATTTTTTTAAATACGAAAATAAGTATAGGCTATGGATAAAACACAATGGATGTTTAAGCATATATCCCTAACATTTTGACCTGAATGTAGGTCTGCTACTGCATAATCTTAAAAATATTTGAGTGTTATTATAAAATGTATTGGGTCACAATAGGCCATAATATTTTAGATAGGAGTTTCGATTAATTGTGAGTGAAGTATTAAAAATAGATTTAATTTTTTTTTATTTCGTATTTAAATTATTGATAGTTTTATTAAACTATCACTCATTATAATTGGAGAAACACATCTCTCTTTTATTACACTCTCTTAATATTGTGTGTATTACTATCTCTTTTTAAAAAAATTCTTACTTCATCCCTAACTCCTCCCCCTCCTCTAATTTTTTAGATATTATTAAAAAAAAAAACCCACCTCACCTCAACTTTTTAGATATACATAAGTTCCTAGGATTGGAAAGTGTTTTCTACTTTGTAAAAAGAAAAATTTAAAACAAAATTTTCTTTTCAATTATAATTATTAATACGTAAGTAAAAAAATATTTTTTGAAATATATATATATATATATATATATATATATATATATATATATATAAAATACAATATGAGAATAATATGAAAAAAATTGAAAACAGGAGCACAGAGTTAGAGTTCTTTCATATAAAAATAAAAATAATATCAAAATATATGTATATATCTAACATAATATGAGAATAGTATGAAAATTCAATTCTCAAGGCTTACAAATTTTTGAAGTACCGTAAGTTTATATGAATTGTAAAAATTGATAACGTTCGATGCACCATGCCTATCAAATAAGTTATAAAACAGGTTAATGAAAGTCTGATCGATAAAAATGATAAGTAGATATAAATGACTGCAGTTTAATTTTCCTCCGTATCAGGGGGAAAAACATCATATTATCTCAGAAAAACATGCAAGGAAAAAAATACACATATTTGTGCCACTTTGTACTTTTTTTTAATCTCATTTCTCAAAAGAAGAAAAAAAATTATATCATTTACGACAAGATATTTACAGATAAGCGTAAAGTGAAAACTAAATTTTGATAATCAAATGTATAACTTTTGGAAAAAACTAAATTTAAGTTGGTATTATGAAGCAAATGGGATTGGTTTTTGAAATGTAATTTTGAACTATAATCTTGAACTCTTTGAGAGACTTCAAGTCGAACGAAAAAAAAATGAAGAAACCAAACAATTCTTCGGTAAGAAGTTGTAAACTTTTGAAGTTTCTATGCATGTCACCAAGTATCAAATTATCTGGTATCACTTCTTTAATTTTTTTTTTATTTGTGTTAAATTAAATTTACCTCACACGCGTTGCACGTGAAGATTTATAAAAGTATAAAATAAAATTAGCATTAACTATAATTTCATAATTTTTCAAATAAAATACTATTCTAAACATATTCCACTAAAAATTCATTTTAGACAATACCAAGCCTCAATGCAAGACAAATATACGCATAAATTTTGCAAGTTTGTACTATTAGTTTTTCTAAAACACATTTCTCAAAGAAAAAAATTATATTATTTATAATAAGATATCTATAGACAAGCGCAAAGCTAAAAAAATCTTTATAAGTTGACATTAAGAAGCAAATGAGATTGTTTTTCCAAATCATAACCTTAAACTTTAACTTTGAAATCTTTGAGAGACTTCGAATAAAAATGAAGAAATCAAAGAATTCTTTTAGCAGGAGGCTGCAAAATTCTGAAGTTTCTAGCCTATCACTAAGTATCTAACCATCTAGTATCACTTTTTTAATTTTTTTTAATCTTTTTTTTTATTAAACTAGATTTACTTTACATGCGTTGTACGTGTATATTTATAAAAATATAAAATAAAATCAGCATTAACTCTAATTTAATCATTTTTTTCAAATAAAATATTATCTAAACATATACCATTAAAAATTCATTTCAGATAATACTAAACATTACAAATACACAATTAATTTAAGATAAATAATTAATTTTAGTGAAGCAGTAATCCTTTATAGTAAAACTTTGGCACATAAAAGATATGAATAAAGGATCAGAGACGAGAGGGAATTGCTTGGATGATAAGCACCCTTCGCTTTCAACCCTAAGGTTGGGAGTTCGAGTCATTAAGGGAGCAAAAAGATAAAGCTCCTAAGAAAAAGCAAACTTAAAAAAAAAAAAAAAGAAAGGATCCAGCAGGTTCTTAATTAGAAAACGAGAGGAAATTAGTGTCCAATCTTGAATTTTCCTCCCAAAATAAGTTGATCTTGATTTTTTGTCCTTCAATTTTTTTAAAAAAGTGATCTTATATAAGATAACAATTTTTTATTCATGAAGAATACATAATTGTGTCACTTTGTCTTTTTTTAAATCACACTTCTTAAATGGAAAAAAGATTACATCATTTACAATAAAATATCTACAGATAAGTGCAAAGTGAAAAATTAGATTTTGATAATTAATTTTATATAGTTTTTAAACAAAACTAAATTTAAGTTGGCATTATGAAGCAAATGGGATTATCTTTCAAAGCTATAACCTTGAACTCTAACCTTGAAATCATTGAGAGACTTCAAATCGAACGGAGAAAAATGAAAGAAATCAAACAATTCTTTCAATTGCAAAATTTTGAAGTTTCTATGTCTGTTACAAATTATAAAACCATCTAGTATCACTTTTAATTTTTTTTTCATTTTTTTTATTTTTGTATTAAACTAAACTTTCCACATATGTTGCACGTGTAGAATTATAAAAATATAAAATAAAATTAGCAATAACTATAATTTCATAACTTTTTTCAAATAAAATATTATTTTAAACATATTTCATTAAAAATTCATTTTAAAATATTATTCTAAACACATCTAAATTGCAATGAAAATTAGCTCTATCAGATGCACTATGCTTCCACAGGAGTATAAAAAAGTTTAATTAAAGTTTGGCTAGAAAAAATATAGAATATATATATGCAACTTTAATTTATATTTCCTGCATTTGATTTTGAAAAGAAAAATATTTTCTCTCAAAAATCAAATATGTACATGAATGCTGGTAAAGAAGAAAAACTAATTTAGAAGGAATTTTTTTTAAAAATATTATGATATATAGTCATTAAAATATGTGCAAGGCAATGTATGCTACATATTTATAAAAGAAAAACTTATTTTTTTTAAAAAAAAATCGACAACAACTGAACCGGGAAAATTAGATTTAATTATCTTGATTTTAATATTTAAAAATAAAATTAATTAGTTTGATTTCCTTTTAGAAAAAATCATTTGATCTGTAGAGATTTTACTAGTGAAACTATTTAAAAATTTTGAATTAATCACTATTATTTAAATAATACTAATTTATTTTATTTCATATGTCTTAATTTGAATTAAAAAGAATGACTTTTGACTTTGTAATTTTAAAACGTATATAATATATTATAAATATTGTTTTAACCTTATAATTGTCATCTCTGTGAAAAGGAATTTTGAAAGTGAAAAAATAATTAAATATAATAATATTATTTATTTTAAAAATAAATAAAATTGTAAAACTCATAAATTGGATAGGATGAAGTTAAATTCAAAGAAAAAATAAGGAGAATAATTTTTGGGGTTGACGTAAAATATAAATAAATTTTAATTTATTGTGAAATTTTTTTGACTAGATAATAGACCTATTCTTAACTTAAATGCTAATTTTTTTTTAAAAAAAAACAAAGATATAATTAGATTATTCAACCATGTAAGCAATACAAAATTTCATCAGAATTTCTCACTTTTTTGAATAATTAAACTATACCCTTGTCATTATCGTTCTTCATTCGGTCTCAAAAAAATTAACGCGTCATTGTCTTTATATTCAACATGTTTTTCTTTCTTTTATTTATATTGTATGTTCAATGTTAGAATCTAACGGATAAAATGAAAAAAAAAATATGAAAAATGAATTTCTTTGCTTTAATAAACAAAAAGGGGTCAGTGACCTATATTCATTAAAAAAAAAGATTTTGATAATTGAATGTGTAGTTTTTAGACAAAACTAAATTTAAGTTGGCATTATGAAGCAAATGAAATTATTTTTCAAAGCCATAATTCTAAATTCACCTTAAACTCTTTGAGAGACTTCAAATGAAGGGAAAAAAAATGAAGAAATCAAACAATTCAACAGGAGGTTGCAAAATTTTGAAGTTGCTATGCATGTCACCAAGAGTCAAATCATTTGGTATCACTTCTTTAATATTTTTTTCGTGTTATCACCTTATTTTTTAATTTAGTCTTCTATTGAAATAGTTACATCTCTATGTTAATTTTTTTTTCTTGTGATTTCATATCTAAACTATTGAAGATACGACACATCTAAACTCTTACTCATAAATTTGAGAAATTTATCTCTGTTTTTTACTACACTCTCTTGACGGCGTGTGTACTACACTATCTTTTTAAAGAAAATTCTTACTTCATCCCTAAACCCCCCCCCCCAACCCACCCCTTCCATTTCTTTTTTTTTTTTTTAAAAAAA
>JAABOM020000049.1:23946293-23967767 GCA_011800125.2 Solanum clarkiae | reverse complement strand
ACAATTACACAGAATACACATATAAATGGAGAATGAACAGTAGCAATTAAAACCTCGGGGCTCCGCCCCGAACCCCGACCTTCGGGTGGGGGGCTCCCGCCCCCCACACCCCCCGGCAACCTCACCGCGGAGGTTGAACCGCGATAGTTGCTAAATATATTATCAGGCTCCACTACCTAACAAAGAGGACAAATCAAAATTCAAAAAGGCGCTAGTTGATGAGAATAGAATTAGCCACTAATCTGAATAAACTCAACTAAATCACACAACTTAAAAATCAACACAAAATTGAAGGTTTCTATGAATGATACATATATACAGCCTATTGGTTGGTTACATGAAGTCTCACCTTATTTCTTGGTGCCATTGACTTATGAGACTTAGAACCAGAATGAAATTTAATTAAATCGAAGAAAGTTCTTGGAAAAGGGAAAAGGAAAAATTGGAATAGGCGCATTCAAATACTACAACATGTTCGGTGGAATCCCATGAATGGGGTTTAGGGTTACTACTACCTCGTAAAAACAAATTTTCAAAAGACCCTAGACAGCACATTCAATACAAAGATCAAAATAAAGCGAACTAACCAGGTATTCTTCGATAGTGTCATATCCAAGAACAACATCACCTATTTTTCCTGGAAAATATCAAAGACAAGATGAGACTAATTTCTTCAAGGAATAGTAAAACATATGAAAAAGACAGAGAATACACACCATTCTTATCAGGAAGAAGAACAGACATGAGTGTAGCACCATAATTGGTGATCTTAATAGAGAAATCTCCTTTCTTCAACTCATAAATTCCTATCTTAACACTGCCAGCAGACAATAGATGAAAAAAGAAGAACAAACAGAGGAACAAATTAATCTTTGAAGACATAATCATCTTCGGATCTCTCATTTTTTTTCTAATGACAGCTTATTCAGCCTTCAGTTTATATACTTCTCCATTCATCTGCCATTTATTTTATTTGTGGGATTAGATTATTACCAGCATGTGAACAAAGGACAACTTGTCGGTCAATTTATCTGCCGGGGAATGAGATAGTTCCATAAAAAAATAGTTGCCCAAATTCCTGTATTATAGTAGTAAAATAAATTATATTAATTTAATATTAAAAAAATATAATTTTTTTCATGTTAGTATGGTGAAAAATTCAACTCAAATAATATATTTGAGTAAAATTATATTATTTATTATTAATTTATAATAATTTAAAGAAGTGTGAATACCTAAACATGACGAAGAATCAAGAACTTATTGGAAAGTTCTCCATTTTTAAGAAAATTATTACTGTAAATGATAATTTGCCCAAATGAAAATTTATCTTTTTAAGAAGAAATAAAAATGTGGATCAACATTTTCCGTAGAATGTCTAGATTATCGTAAGGGGAAAAACGTAAATATCATCCTACAAGTCCTCTTTCACAGTATATCCATACTAATACTCCCTCCGTCTCAAAATAATTGAATTTTTTAGGCTTTTTTCAAAGTTCAAAATAATTGAATTTTTCAAAGTTCAAAATGTTTGAAACTTTTTCCATATTTGTCATTTTATTTATTGAACTTTTATATTTTCTAGAAAATAATTATAAAGTTTATCTTTGAATGTTTTTTACCTTTTATGTATTGTGCATTACCTCACAAATTTAATTAATATGAGACAGAGGAAGTAGTAATTAGGTAAAGAATCCAACAAATATTTATATCTTACCAAGAATATTAATAATACAATTATTTTTGTAAAGATGATAATACACGGTATAACTTGTCAAACGCCATTGTCAAATTGTGTTGACTTTTCTATACGGTATATTGGATATATGTCTCTTTTAATTATACACAATTAAAAGTGAAAAACTCCTCAATTGAAAATTGAATTATGAAATACTCCTCAAAAATTAATTTATTGTTTTAATCTTTATAATTAAATTATAATATTTTTTACTAAATAAATAAAATTTAATTGTGTTAAACTTTGTCAAATATTATTAATTGCCAATACTGCCATTTGTCACATCATAGTTTCTTCTTAATTAATAAGTTGAAGTATAAGCATGTGGAACTTAAAACAACAGTTTGTCCGTTTTACTTCTTTTTTTTTCCTCTAAATCTCATTATTGTTGATAATAAATTTATATAATTTATTGCGCGTTTATTGATGATAAAACTATAGCATTAAGGATAATGAATAATTGTAAAGGTCAAAAAAATTAAAATAAATGAGAATAGTAAAGAGTCATAACAGAAATCAGACTCTACAGAAAGATTTTCTTTTTTTTTAATCCTAAAAACCTCAAAAAGGCTTTCTTTTCTTGAATTTTATCTAATAAATAAAAGGTAATTGACAAAATTAACTCAATATATGGAGAGAAGAAAGAAATAGGCGGGAGGGAGAGGGAGGGACTAGAGAGAGATTATTTATAACACCAATAAAAACAAATGTGCGATCCACATTCCTCGGTCACTTTTAGTTATAATTTTTTTTTAATTTAATTGTTATTTTTATTTATTATTTTTGAAAAATATAGTGAGTAAATATGTTTAAGGTCCTACCAATTAATAGGAGATAAAATGATAAACTTATGACTAAAAGTGATCGGGGAAATAATAGTAAAGGTTTACTATTTTCGTTTAAAAATGAATTACGTACTTTTTTTATTTGTTTAAAAATAATGACCTATTTTCTTTTTTGACAAAACTTTAATTTCAACTTTTTAAAGCTATATGATTAAAATACATTTTGATTCTTTTAATATAATTTAAATTTAGGACTACAAGATTAAATTTTTTTTATTTATTTTCTTAAATTCCCTGCCAAAGCAAACTAAAGGGATGTTTGGATAGATTTTTTTAAAGTTATTTAAAAGTCAAAAGTCAAAAGTAAATAGGTATCTACTTTTGGCTTTTGCTTTTTTTTTTCCACTTTTTTAGTTTTAAAAGAAATGCTTAAAAACTATTTTTTCGTGTTACCCAAACACTTTTAAAATTAAAAAAAAAATATTTTTTTTAACAGAAGATGTAAATAATTAATGGCAGCTGTTTGCGTTGATTCTTAAAAACAAAAACTGGTACCCATGTTGGCCTGATTTAAATTTTGGCACCTCAACCTCTTTAGCAAACATCATGTCTATTTCATAATGTAGTCCTTGGGTTGCGTTCAGTGTTTTCTGGGTTGTATGACTCCATGATATGAGGAATGAGGCCAACTACAGAGCACCATTTAGTAGAATGTATAAGACACTACTGAAAAATAGTGATAGGATCAGAATTTTCACTAATAAATTTTAATCTGAAGAAATGAAACTAGTATAAGAGGGTGTGATATTTGCCATATATACATAAAAAATAATTTTAGCTATTTATAATTTTCTGCAGAAGGGGGTTCAGATGAAACTCCTAACTATAGGCTAGCTCCGCTACTGCTGGAAGAGAGGGTGTTAATATTATCGAAACAGATTATACTGAAACTATTTCTTATTCACAGTTTAGTTTGGCGTATTAAGAATAGTTATGTCTTTATCTATGCCTGTCCCTGTATTTGTTATACATATGCTCAAAACCCTACCAAATAATAAATTAAATAATTCCATAGCTAATACATATATTAAATTTTCTAATACATTCTATCAGACAACCCCTAAATATATGTACAAATTAGAACAATGAGGCCATAACGCGATGATTCAGTAAGGTTTCAACATTAAGCCGTTAATTCTATAGAGGTTTTAAAAGGCACATTTTGTTGGTTTTGTTCACATCGACAGCTGAAAAGAAAAAGGAATTCCTTTACTTTTAATGGTGCGAGGTTTTTTTTTTCAGAAAATCGTATGGATTTGGCCCAAAATGGATAATATCATCTGTGATAGTTGTCTCATTAGTGGGCCATGTAAACCGGTACGATAAGTTAACAACCTCCTTATCGTTGTAGGAGTTTTATTTGTCAAAGAACATATAACCTTGATACAAAAATCAATTCAAGTAGATAATATTATTAAGAGGACACAAGCCAAGTCTTGTATTATTTAACGTATACAACACAGAGCGGGCATGTCTTTCCCAGATTCACAATTGTTGATGGGAAATTTGGGTAATTCACAGCGTCAGGGTACCCTTGAGTCTCCAAAGACAATGCTGAACGAGGCTGATACACAAATCCTCCTTTCCCTTTTACATTAATGATCCAATTTGGCGGTGTAGAAATGCACGCAAGGCGCAGTCGCCTGTATATCCATCACTCTTCCTGATTTCTTATCGTAAACTATTGCCACTGGTTTCATTTTCTTATTGCTGTCCAATACATAGTTTCTGCCATATCCAATTTGGACTTGATCAATCCTGCTCCCCACTTTACGAGGTCTAAGGAAGTCGTAGGGTGTGTTCTCGACAGGGGAAATTTCTCCTGTAGGAATGAGCTGTTCGTCAACTGGGGTGATGTGTGATGCATAGATTTGGACAAGCTGGGACAAGATGTTGCCACTGTTGTAAACACCGAGGTTCCAGTAAGGGTGGTGAGACAGGTTAATCGGAGTGGCCTTGTTGAGTGATTTTGCCTTAAATTCGACACTAAGTTTGTAAGGATCTTTCAATGCATCGGTAACAAAGACCAGAACATCACCAGGAAAACCTACAGTACATAAGAAAGCAATTAATGGACATGATTCGTCAAGTCATATATAGCTTTCTTCGAATAATTTACCTTCTTCGCCATCAGCACTGTGGTAGGTTAGAGTTATGTGAGGACATGGACCATATTGGACATACTCACTCGCCTTCCAAACAACAAAGCTAAATCCACCTGCATTTTAATTACATCAGAGAAAGCGAAAATTCAGGTAAAATTGGAAAAGAAAGCAAAGGAAATGTCGAAAGAGTAGCATGAATTGTGTTATTGCCTTCATTAGGGACAAGCTTATAAGTGGTTCCATTCAAAGTAAATTGTGCACCACCAATCCGGTTAACAACCCTTCCAAGTAGGGGTCCGAAATAACGTGTTTCATTCTGCACAAAATCACTTTATTAGTATATGCTTTTGTGCATCGAGTTGTCAAACTTCAAAACATGCAGCATCATGCATCATTACCCCAATGCCTCAAAGGTTCCCGCCCATTGCGGGGTAAGGGGGATCGCATGTATGCAGCCTGACCCCTATGTTTAAAAACATAGCGCGACTGTTTCCAGATGACCCATGATGAGCGTCGAAAGTTGCATTGACTACCAATGTATAAAATACAGTGAACTAACAATGTATTCCTTGACAGTGTCATATCCAAGTACAACATCATCTTCAACAACTTGCAGAAAAACAAATACAAAGACAGAATACATACCATTCTTATCAGGAAGAAAAACAGATATGATTCTGGCACCATAATTGGTGATCTTAACGGAGAAATCTCCTTTCTTCAATTCATAAACCCCTATCTTGCAGCCTGCAACTTTGCCAGCTCCTCTGATTTTGAGACTTCAGATAGTGTGTTGGTTTTTTATAAGACGGTGCAATTAAGAGGTTGAAAGTATCCACTGATATTATCTCTCCATAGTTTAATTAAGCAGAACATTAAATAGCTAATTTAAAACATAATCTATACAAAATCTGCATAATATGAATCCTATCCAAAAATAAATAAAGCTGTCAACAAATTTTAAAAAATTAAAATTACGGTAATTATAAAAAAACATAAGCTTATTTGCTCCTCCAATTCCTATGGCACTATTATTGGGATAAAATTATAATGTGCATGTGAGAAAGGAAAAAACTTGTCTGCCAAATAAGGTGAACAAAAATGGGATAATTACATTAAAAATTGAGAATGGTGAGTGTGCAGTATTAATTAAGATTGAGAAAGTCAAGTTAGACGTTGCATTATTTTTTGTATATTCGTACATAAAGAATTAGCTGCGTATGGTGACTTGAATTTTTTTTTTAAAAAAAAAAAAAAAACACCCACGTTGGCGTGATTCTTATTCTGGAAATAATTAAAACTTTGAGAACTTTTTGGCTTAAAATATATATTATACTCAATCACATGCCACCATTTCCTGAATTCAATTTTTTAATTGCCCCTAAATTTTGCTTCCAGTTTGACCCTGCAACCTCATTAAAATGTGTTAATTTCACACACCAAATTTAACAACAACAACAACATACCTAATTTGAGTCTCATATCGTTGGGATGGAGAGAACTTAGATTCGTTATATGATCTTGACAATCATTTACTAACGAACTAGTTGTTAGGTTGGTTTAAGCCCAAAATACATTTTTGATCATGATATCAGAAATCAGTCCCATTGTCTGCAAATCTTTAAATCAAGAAGTATGCAGCTCTATTTCCATCAATCTCGAATGGAGCCAAAGATTCACTATTTTTTAACCTTGGGGTATGATGGAATAAAGCAAAATAACTCTTTAAACTGTCTGCGCTTCTTTCAATTGTGAAGTAGCAGTTAGTCAATGCAACTTTCGACGTTTATCATGGGTCATCAGGAAACAGTCGCGCTATGTTTTTAAACATAGGGGTCAGGCTGCGTACATCTGACCTCCCCTTATCCCGCAATGGGCGGGAGCCTTTGAGGCATTGGGGTAATGTTGTTGTTGTTGTTGTAAGAAGTACGCAGCTCCGCTGTACCAGTTATCATGCCCACTATATGGATCAATGTGATCAAGAACATCAACGGAGATTACTATCTAAAAGAAGTTTCAATTTGTTCCAGAAATGAACAAAAATACAAAAGTCTCCACTCCAAAAAATGTGAGTTTACGTTTGAACACTCAATAAGCATGATCAAGAAACAAGTATTTGAGTCTAAATGATAGGTATTTTATTTGTCATAGAGGACATATAACAACCTTGACGAAAAAGTATCAATTTTATGCAGAAGATACTAAAGGCACAAGCGATGGAGGAAAAAACTAATAAGAATTCCAGTATTTCATGATTGAGAATGTATACAACATTTTGTGAACGTAGGCCTTCCCTGGAGTCACAATTGTTGAAGGGAAATTTGGGTGATTCACAGCATCAGGGAAACCTTGAGTCTCAAAACACAATGCTGCGTGAGGCGGATACACATATCCACCTTTCCCCTTCTGATTAAGGGAGTTTGCAGTGTAGAATTGGACACCAGGTGCAGTCGCTTGTACATCCATCACTCTTCCTAACTTTTCATCATAAACTATTGCCACGGGCTTCATTTTCTCAGTGCTGTCAAGTACATAGTTGATGTCATATCCACTTGGGAGTTCCTCAATATGGCTCCCCACTTTATGGGGTTTAAGGAAATCATAAGGTGTGTTCTTGACAGGAGAAATTTCACCTGTAGGAATGAGGTACTTGTCTACAGGAGTGATGTGTGATGCAAAGATTTGAACAATGTTTGACAGTATATCGCCACTGTTATGTCCACCAAGGTTCCAATAAGTGTGTTGAGCCAAGTTAACTGGAGTGGCCTTGTTCAGAGCTTTTGCCTTCATTACAACACTAAGCTTGTAAGGATCCTTCAGTGCATAGGTGACAGAGACAAGAAGATCACCAGGAAATCCTACAAAAGAAAACAATGGAGTCCACTCAATTCTTATTGTACCTTCAAAAGTAAATTAATCACTGTAATTGTCTTGTAGGATAACTAAACAGATTCACCTTCTTCACCATCAGCACTATGGTAGGATAAAGTAATGTGAGGATAGGGACCATCTTGCTGGTACTTGCTAACGCTCCAAACAACACGGCTAAATCCTTTAATGCCACCTATATTTTTGAAGTTCTAAGAGGAAGAAAAGTTGGGTATATGGAGGTGAAAGTGGAAAAGAAAGCAAAGGTAAAAGAAACTTGTAACGAGGGTACCGTGCAGTGTGTTTGCACCATCATTGGGAACAAGCTTATAAGTGGTTCCATTCAAAGTAAATTGAGCACCACCAATCCGGTTAGCAACCCTTCCAAGTAGTGCTCCGAAAGAAGTTGTATCATTCTGCACAGAATTGAACTTGAACTTGAAATGTGACATTATTAAGTTCAATGTTCTTAATAATGTGGCATTACTAAACGAATCATTATTCAGAACTTTTTGCCAATTTAGATTTCCTTCAACACACTTCTCATCAGTTCAAAAGAATGGAAGGCTTCAGTAAAAGAATTACAGTAAGACAATGTAAATTAGGATTCTGTTAATCACACAATTACAAATTCAGATAAATCATTAAATTAGAGCAAACTAAACTAACCTGGTATTCCTCAATGCTGTCATATCCAAGAACAACATCACCCATTTCTCCTGCAAAAGGAACAGCAAGAAACTGTAAGACTGATTTCTTCAAGTAATTATCAAGAAAGTTGAAGCAAGATCAAATTGGAACTTGTTTACCGAAAATTAAGTTTGCTTCGGAAGCCTATGCAACCACTAAAATTTCAACTAATACTAAATTTTTGTACCCATAATTTCAAATGTGGGATAAATTCAGCTCTAAGAACCCTAAGCATAGAACTCATCAAATTTCAATACTGAATCCACCTCCGAATTGATAATGAGAAAGACAGACATACCATGCTTATCAGGAAGAAAAACAGAGATGATTCTGGCACCATAATTGGTGACCTTAACAGAGAAATCTCCTTTCTTGATCTCATAGACCCCTATATTTTTCCCTGTAACACTGATGGCAGCCCACAGATGAAGAATGAATAAACAGATCAACAAATTAATCGTTGAAGGCATAGTTAGCTCTAATGATATTGAGATTCGTTTATCTGAGTTACACTTTGTTCAGCCTTGAACATGTGCACCCCCACCATATTTTTGGCCTTATGTTAACATTTATCATTTCATTTTATTATGAAAAATTTCATTATTTGCAATTTGCTCGTGTCTAAATCAGAACCTGTCGGCTGTGCGGATATTAACTCACGTGAATATCAACAATGCTGAGTGTGCGGTCCTAAAAGTTAATATATCATAATAATTGTTTTAAAGATATGTTGCTCGGACTCTTCAAAAATACCAATGGACATGTTTCAAATACTAAAAAACTAGCATATTTGGGAGAATCCGACACAGACACGGGAAGGAGAAAAAAAAAATTTTTATTCCAAAACACAATGAGTTAACAAGCAAATACTCACCACAAATGTTTGAAAACAGTTCTTAGGAACTCCAGCCAAGCGCAACAGTATTGAATCAGGACGCGAGGTGATTTATTTGTCACAAAGGACATATAACCTTAATAGAACATATAACATTCTAGTATTTCTTAATTGAGAATGTAAACAGCATTTTGTGGAAGTAGGGATTTCCCGGAGTCACAATTGTTGATGGGAAATTTGGGTGATTCACAGCATCGGGGAAACCTTGAGTTTCCAAACACAGAGCTGAATAAGGTTGATAGACAAATCCACCTTTCCCCTTCTTTACAAGGGTGTTTGCAGTGTATAATTGGACAGCAGGTGCAGTCGTTTGTAAATTCATCACTCTTCCTGACTTTTCATCATGAACTATTGATGTGGGCTTCAGTTTTGCAGTGCTGTCTAGTGGATAGTTTATGTCATATCCATTTTGGAGTTTCTTGAACTGGCTCCCAATTTTACGGGGTTTAAGGAAATCATAGGGTGTGTTCTTGACAGGGACGATTTCTCCTGTTGGAATGAAATGTTGATCTAATGGGGTGATGTGTGAAGCAAAGATTTGAATCTCGTTGGACAAAATATCGCCACTGTTGTGTCCACCAAGGTTCCAATAAGTGTGTTGAGCCAAGTTAACTGGAGTGGCCTTGTTTAGAGCTTTTGCCTTCATTACCACACTAAACTTGTAAGGGTCTTCCAATGCATAGGTAACAGAGGCAAGAAGATCACCAGGAAATCCTACAAAAGAAAACAATGGATTCTATTCATTTCAGAAAGTTCTTCAAAAGAAAAGTAATTACTTCATCCATTTCAATTTGTTTGCGTAATTTTGAGCTAGCACAAAGTTTAAAAAATAGAGAAGACTTTTGAACCTTATGCTCTTAATTCATATCAAAATGTATGGACTTTCTGAAACAGACTAAAGACAAACAAATTGAAACGAAGGAATATTGTAATTGTCTTGCGGAATAACCAAGTAGATCTATTCACCTTGTTCACCATCAGTACTGTGGTAGGTTAAAGTAATGTGAGGATGGGGACCATCTTTCTTGTAGTTGCTCACCTTCCAAACAACATGACTAAATCCTTTAGGACCACCTTTTACATAAGAGGAAGGAAAATTAGGTATTATGGAGGTGAAATTGGAAGAGAAAGCAAAGGTAAAAGAAAATCTAGTGAGTATACCATGAATTGTGTTTTCACCATCATTTGGGATAAGCTTATAAATGGTTCCATTCAGAGTAAATCGAGCACCACTAATCCGGTTAACAACTCTTCCAACTAAAGCTCCAAAAGAACTTGTATCATTCTGCACAAAACTTTTTCATATTAGTCTATGTCTATGAAGATTTGAAAGTATGAAGAGGCTGATTCCATATTCTCATCCATTAATTTCCTGGAATGAGTTTCGAAATTTGACATTCTTTATGCCCCATTTACTAACTTAGATATATAACATAATTGAGTCACATGTGAAAAATTTTGGTTTTGATAGCATATATAAAAGTCATATATCCCTTTGGATGCCTTTATGTATTCAATATGGAGCACTGAAGTGATGAAAAATGAGTTACTTTTAGCTACCTAAAGGCTCAAATGATGAAAGAAGCATAATTATGTTCAATGATGTCCACCCCCATTGCGAATGGCTTTTTGTCATAGTGCCGGCCAGCTTGGCTAAGCATACTTTCTAGTACGCAGTGCACTAAAATGAAATAGGGACAGCAGTATCATAGTTCTGTGCTATGAATATGTTTTGCTGAGAACTTCTTGTATACTAGGCACAAGTTCTTATTTCAGAAAAGAAAAAAGACAGTTTTTACAGTTTAACTAAATCTGATGTTCACAGTAAATTAAATCCAGAGACAATTAGAATCATCCATCTCCCCTTTTCTCCAGTCTAAATTTCTTCCCATTAGTCCAAAAAAAAGTTGAAGATTTAGGTTACATATTATAGGCTAAGACGCAGTCTTTTTGGGGAAGGGTTACTTTTTTATCCCAATTTATGTGGCACCTTTTTAACTTCGAGATTCAAACAAGTCTTTTTTTAATCATATATATATTGAACTGTCAATTACAGTGATTTTTATAGTACTTTTTATATAGTTTCTAAATATGTAAATTTTGTTTCAAAAAACGTAAAGATTTCATGCTTGAAGTCACAATTAAGTTATTTGATTATTGAAACTCTAATTGTCCCATAAATTGAGACAATGGGAGTACAATTAATCAGTGTCAAACAAAGTACTGTTAATCCCACAACTGATTTGTGTCAAACAAAGAAACTGTTACTCTCTCTGAACTGTTTACCTTTGCTCTTTCTGTGTTTGTGTCTTTTTCCTCAATGATGAACAACTATAATTTTTAGAAAAGAACAACTTAAATAGAGCACAGTCAACTAACCTTGTATTCCTCAATGGTGTCATATCCAAGAACAACATCACCTATTTTTCCTGGAGACAAGATAAGACATCAAGAAGACAAAGAAGGTTGAAACAAGATCAGATAGGAGAGTTAAGTACCAAGAACCATAAAAATAGAACTCATCAAACTTAAATCTTGAATTTGCCTTCGAATGGACTATACAAAAGACATAGTACACACCATTCTTATCAGGAAGAAGAACAGAGATGATTCTGGCACCATAATTAGTGACCTTAACAGAGAAATCTCCTTTCTTGATCTCATATATTCCTATCTTGTGTCCTGTAGCAGCCCATAGATGAAAAATGACAAAACAGATCAGCAGATTAATCTTGAAAGACATAGTCAGTCAACTCTCTTTCGTGGTTCAAAGAGTGTGAGAGTCTCGATAACAGCTTGAGGTATCCTCTGGTCTTATTATAGAAAAGATTATTGAAGTGCATGTGCATAAAAAAGACTTTCTCAGCTGAAAATGATGCATTCTAGTCTTGGATTTACAAACAGGCAAGTTGTTATCTGGATAGTTTGACGCCAAAAAGTGGCCGTTTGTTTTGACTTGTAAATAACAAAAATGGCATCCAAGTTGCCATCAGTCGATATAAAATCAAATTGATAGTGTAAATCTTTTGACTTTACTATTTACAGAACACTATCAGTAGGAAATCTTTCTTAATTTATGAAAACATAAATTCAGATATTAACTGGATTAATGTAGCATGATTACTAAGAAAAGAAAGCAACAAACGCTTGATCCAAATGCAATACTTTGACCAAAAGATGAGATTCAAATTAATAGGGATCCCCACCACCAAGATTCCGACCCGACCCGCCTCGCAAAAGGCAAAACCCACCCGCGCCGTTGATATTCCTAAATCAAATAGCAGACAAGTGAATGAAGGGAATACCTAAAACGACTGTCTGAAGATGACAAAGGTGAATGAGCAAAACCAGTACTGCGTCAAGCTTCTTAAGAATTGTTGTTTGAAAGTTTTGCACTTTTAATAAGATAGAGTCATTTTTTCACCATTTCTTTAAATTATTATTTACTTATATTTATAATATTAATTTTTAAATATATAAAAAGAAGTGAAAAAATAAATATTTTTAATTATATAAAAAAACTCATAAATTTTTTATATTGGATTGATTTTTTTTTTTATTTGAATCAAGAAAATACATGTAATCGTTAACGGAAATTTTAATTTTTCCATGATTTTAATTTGTGATAAAATCTCTCTATATATAAAATCTTTATAAATAAATAATTTATGAAAATTAATTAATTATTTATCTTTTTATAAATTCATAATTTGATCACTTGGACTCATTTGACTGTCACGCTCAATTGCAAAGTGCGTGCAAGACTAGTAGTTTATATAATATCCTCGAGGATAATTAGTGTAAAACATTTCTGTACAGAGTTTCCGTCTCTGCGACGTCATTAATATCATATCATCCACGATGGTCGCCCTCCATCCAATTTTTCTCTGAGTTTCAAATCTCAAACTAATTGTCTTAAATTATCAATCATTTTAAAAATTCAAAACAACACTAATTTTTTTAAAATTTCATACTTAGCAATAATTGTTCTTCAAAACTATAAATACTCAACAGAAACAACAAACCATTTGAAACAAGGCAGTTATAAAAAAAAAATTATGTCCCACCTTGCAACATTGAACCTTGAATTTGAAGATATGTCGACGTCTCTCTTTACTACTTTCTTCCCAAGTCAATTCACTTCTTTCTCCTTTGAGATATACAACAACTAATAAAAAGGGGTATTCCAATCTTCTGGCAAGTTCTTTCCATGGCCTCTGTCAATTGAAATAGACCTACTAAGATATGGATGCTACAATAAAAACAGTATTGTGGTCAAATGAGACTGGAGTCACCACCCACGGTCCTTAGTACATACATTTGAAGGGGATGGCTGCACCTGGTCCTCCCTTTCAAGTCAGTACCACACAATGATGTGAAGTTGTGAATACAAATGTGTTTATTCAATGCTTCTCAGTGGGTCATGCATAGGTGATACTTGTGTCATCACATAAGAAAAACGTTTAAAAACAAACGTTCTCACACAAGATACAAAGCAAATGGGGCTAATTGTTCCAAGAAAGAGGAGAGGAAGACAAAGAATATCGTGGAAATCCTGTTAAACAAAGTAGAATCTCGACTATACAATAACTGCAAACACCCCAACAACACTAATAGAAACATGATAAAGATGCTTGTGATATCAAACAACAGTTATTTGGAATTTGCAAATTTAACCTAATACAGAAAATAGCAGAAGAAACATTTGATGTCAACATATGCAGTACTAAAGTTCCTCGAGTAAGCTGAATGTTGAACTTATCTCCTCCAACCAGGAAGCACCTTTTCTGAAGACGGAGCCAAAAGATAATCATTTAGTCAGTGAAGTGTTCAAGTTGATGAAATTAAGCGAGCTTATAACCCATCAGTACTGAGATGATCTAAGAGCATTTACCAGAAGAACAAAGAATAAATGTCAGACCGTCTATCTTACATATGAATAGTGCATGCATTTACTTTTTATTTTGAGAATTTGGTTTTCTTGTTATTGTCTTAACTTCATGAATGATTAGAAAGAAAGAATGATGTACCTCATCCGAATCCAAACATTGACAATTATCATACATCACTTAAGAAAACCAAGTTATTCGACAAATCTCTTGAGAAAACAAGCAAGCACATACTTTTCTTGGGGTTAATCAAGATCAAATTTAAAATTCCAAACTATATTACTCATTCAGCTTAAATGAAAAAGGAAAAAAATACAAACACAAAATGACAAAAGCCCAAACAGAGAACTGAGATCGACCTACAACAATTTCATTACGTACCCGGCTATTGCAAACAAAAGAATCATCTCAGATAGCAAGAAACATGTAGCGATACCAACTTGTAACTAAAAGGTCCCTAATCATTTCTTCTTACCATCTTTCGAAGAGGACATCGGTCTGGTCTTGCTTCCACCTTTTCCATTTGCTTGCCCTGGCTTTTGAATCCGAGGTGACAATGCGTTGAATTTGCCATTGGCAGAGGATGGTAGAGAATGACGCCGGACAAACCCATTTTCAGCTCCATCATCACTTACCTTGGGAGATCCTTGAGCCTTAAGCTTTGCCTTAGCAGATTGAGTGGCAGCCATGTAACTAGGCACACTTGGGGTATTCTGTGAAATATTCTCAGAATTGTCCTGCTTTGTGGGGAGGGATTTCCTCCTCCTAGTTCTTTCTTTGGTAGTCTGATCTTCCATCGAGTTAAGTTCCTCATTGACAACTGGGCTGTTTGCAGTGTTGCCAACATCCTCCGACTGCTGCTGCTCAGTGCTAGGATGATCGTGCGGTACATCACTTGGCTCATCCACTGGTACAGGTAAAGGAGCTTCACTTACAGCCAATTTCTCAATTTCAAGAGCTGAATCACTAGTTTTTTCATAAGAATTAACCACCATTTGTTCAACAACATCTGGAGCTGAGGATTTTGATGTTATAGTCTGAGCCTGAACCTGAACGAGATTAGGAATCTGTTGTGCCTTCTCAGTTTCTGTTTCTGACCTCTCTGAAGGTGTTGCCAAAGCTGCAGAAACTTTTCTTAAATTGCGCTTGACTTTTTCAAGTTCAGTTTGAGGCTGATCCTGCACTGGCTCTATGTGATGATTCAAAAATTTCCTTGGGTTGCGTTTAGACTTTTCTGGTTCAGAGGAACTTACGGCATAAGCATCTCCATTTGATGCTGTAAGCACCTTCTTGACATTTCGTTTTGGTCTTACTGCTTCTGCTTCAACACTCAGCTTGTTACCCTGCTTCTTCAGTGACTTAGCTCCAATTACTTTCTTTGGTTGTGGTAGTGGTTCCCAAAAGCGAGACAGTGACCATCTTTCAAGCCACTGCCAAGCTGAATTAGGTTCGCTCTCATCATACTGAAGGCTCAAGGGCATGGCTGTTGGCACTGCCACAAGAAGCTAAAACAAGCAAGAGATACCATCAAATACAGAATTATGTCTATATCACATTAAAATAATAATAAACACTCGTTAGTCCCAAATGGTTGGCACAATTACTATTTGAGTCTTAAATGTTTTTAAAAGATCATTTCAAAAAAAGTTAGTACAAATAGATCATAGTTTTTGTGTTTTGCGTGCAATTTCGATATATGCTAGTTTTATTCCAAGGAATTACAAAATGTTAGAATACATACTGATCATCAGATGAGTTAAGTCTCATAGTCTAACTCCTGCCCACACCCAAAGTGTTTAGACTTCCTGACCCTTCACGTCCACTTTAGGTAGTACATGGATTCTATTTTCTCAACAGCATAAGGATATCCTTAGACCTTTGTGACACACATACTATGGGTCAGGCTTCAAGATCCAAAGCAACATTCTCTCTCTTCATAATAAGTAACTTCAGCTCACTTCCAATTCTTCGTTTGTAAAGCCCCAGATCTAGCACAGTCACTCCATTAAGGCATCAAAGATGGATTTACTCCAACTGGTTTGTAAAGCCCCAGACCTAGCACAGTCACTCTATTAAGGCATCAAAGATGGATTTACTCCAACTGGTTTGTAAAGCCCCAGATCTAGCACAGTCACTCTATTAAGGCATCAAAGATGGATTTACTCCAACTGGTTCAACTTTCTCAGAAACTACTAATCGGCAAAAACCTTCTTATGATATGCAGATCAGATAAGAATGAACGAGGCACCCATTATACTTCATACTGCAGCCACACTGCAGTAATGAAAGCAATAATGCAAAAAGACCAGCAACACTTTTGTGCTCTGGATATACAGAATGTGGAACCTGTATCAGAAACTAGATTTTCCAACCTTTTAAGATGCATTCCTCCAGTTTTGTCTTATCTTTACTCACCTTTCCTTTTATTACATATCAAGGACTATTTTCAAGGTTCCTCAACCTTATATGAGCAGTGCCAATTAACTTCCCATACTCATCTCCTTATACTTGGTTCTCTGTAATTTTGGCACCTCCCTGATCCATCGCCCACCATAAATGTATAAAAAAACCCAAAAGGTAAAAAAATGAAGTAACATCAACATTTTGTAACCCAAACTTGTGGTCAAATACACTATCGGCCACACACAGGTCTTCAACTCCATCCTAATCTAGGGCCAAAAAGGAGAAAAAGAAAAGAAACAACACCTTACACGAAGAAGCTTTGATGCAACAATAAATTGTCAGTTAAAAAAAGGGCAGATGGTACAACAATACCTTGCGTGGAAATGCATAAGCTGTCAGTTTTGCAGGCCTCTGCTCAGAATCCTGGTTAAAGAAAGAATATATGGAACACAGAGTCAATAGCCAAAACAATTTGTAACGTGAAAAAAAACTACTACAATCTGTCAAAACTGAAATAAGGGGAATGCAAAGCACTGGCAGCTTCCTACTCATTCTATGTTACAACAAAGTCAAAAAAAAAGAATCTGATGAAAACAAATCCAAGTTTTAGTTTTAGTACTTTGCACTCTTTTCTGGATCATCCAATTTTATGTGTAGTTCCTTTTGAATTATTCTAATTTTATGTGCAATTCCTCTTTTGGATTGTCCGAAGTGTTTGACACACTACCACAAACATGAAAATCAGTTGCTCCACTCTTAACCTTTACTAGTTTGAATTGGCAGCCAATTTACATCTAAATATGGACATGATGTTTTAAATCAAACTATATATAAGTTACTTTTTCTATCACTAAAAGTGTTGCAGATAAGTTAAGCTCCCTGCAAGATTAATATTCAAGTCAAACCAACTCTGTATATGTTCCAGTATATCAACTCCATCTAGTTTTTATGCCTATGCTTTTACAATAATAAAAGGAATGAGAAAACAAGCAAGTAAGGGAAAAGGAGAATCTTTTTCTGATAAACTTCCTGCAGGGAAAAGGAGAATCTAGTAAGACCCATATAGCAAGAGTTACCTTAAGTTCTTCAAAACTATACTTTCCAAGCAGCCGATGCCCAGGATATAAGAGTCTAACCCAGCGTCCACGAGCTAATGCCTGAATCTTGACAATTGCCTGCATGCAGCGTAAAGTAGCAACTGCCTGTCTCCTTACCAAGTGCCCACGAATAAGGGCTTGCAGCCTTATGATGCCTCTGAGAGCTCGAAAAGCCCGACGAGCCTGAGGAATGTCAAAAGTGGATAAGGACAAAGTCCTTTCAGAGAAAAAACAATCAAAAGGCAGATCGTGCTGTAAAATTAGCAGAGGAAAAGACATCAAAGCTTCTTCAGTTTTAAGTCCAACTAGTTTGTTCTACATGAAGGCTAAAGCTATGGGCTTTTAAGAAAAAGTATGCTGGCGTGCTAAAAGTGTCGATTGATTATTTGAAAGGTTTCATATCTAATGCAGAAGCAGAACTAATAGACACAAGCAGATAATTAGGAACCCTAGTGCCCAACAAGCAATGACTATGTAGAGGATCACATAAATCCTATTGTCTCAATTACGCAGAAGAAAACGTGCAAAGCTCTTACAGATCTCATACATTACACACATAAACATTCAAAAATTCCACAATCTAAAAGAAAGAAATCTACTGGAGTGAATACCTCAAATCTTAATTCAGAACTGAAAACCAAACTCTTAATAATTGTACAGGTTTTTTTAAGAGATTAAAGTTGTAAATTCTTTTATAAAACAATACCAAGTAACCCCTAAAGGCTGCTTGTGCTATGGTGGCAGCATGCTCTTGTCTTTTCAACTCAGCATCATCTGTGGAGATTGCCCCACTCGCATGCGGATCTATATCGTGTGTTACAGAGGATAATGAGGTGGTTTCACATGCAAAGTCTGTGCTTGTACCCTTTTCCAATCCACCCTGGTCACCACTATCAAAATTCTGAACTGGTGGATCCAAAGTTGGTGAATCAACAGAGAGATCCCCCAACGGCGCTTTTGCAGAAGATATTTTCTCAGCTGAAGCATCCTTCAAACAAAGCATAGGATTAAAAAAATTAAAATAACATGCATTATATAGAAATCAAAAAAGTTCTTGATTTACCAAGTTGTTTCTCTAATTCTACTATTTTTCATGCCATCTTCCTAAATGTTGTCAAACAATATACAAAGTTCTGACTACTTGATAAATGGAGGGAGATAGCAAGAGAAAGAGAGGGGAAGGTATGGACTCATTTAACAGTGACAACTAATTAAGAATCCAAATTGCTGAAAACCAGGTCGAACCAACCAAGAAGTACAATTTTCTAACGACGTGAGAAACTCATAAATTATAATCATGGAGAACACAATCGAATATAGTTAGGCATCCACCATTAACTATTAAAGTTGGAAACAATAAGAGAAGGAAGAAGAGACAAAATGTCATTTAGAATCCAGACTATGTTGAAATATGACACAATTAGAAATATTCTCTTACCTTTGATAAATGAGACTTGGATGATTTCTTCCCAAAAAGCACGGCCTTGATCCATTTGGCAGGAGATTTTTTCCCCATTGCAGACAGCAAGCTGCTGAATTAAAGGGGATTTCGACTGAATCCTGCCGTGTTCAATAGAACAACAAGTTCTCCTTAGAACAGTAAACATGAGGTAAGGTGCACTAATCCAAAATCAAAACAATCTCTGAAAGATAATCAAACTCTTCCCAAATAGAATCAACAGACACACGGGTTAATCAGCTGCAAATGGTGAAGATATATATACTAAAGTTAGAGAGCTGCATACGTTTAGTTAGGACATTGAAGCATTTCTCATACTGAAATGAATGCCTCAATACCACCAGTCACTCTGAGCCAGGATTACACCAACAGTGCCTACTACTACAACACCCCCGATCAAACTAACAGAAACGAAAAAACAGTAACACAGTGTAAATTTCTAAACAGTGTCCTCCTCCTGTCGGTACACTTAATAGCAAATCCCGAAGAAGTAAACACAGAAAATTCCTGAAATAATATATCACATAGGTTGAGGTAACTCAGAATCAGAATGCTAAAACGAGTAGACACTGAATCAGTACAAGATCTGAACTAAAAGCACAAGTAAAAGACAATGATAATCGAAGAAATGCAAAATTAAGGCAAAACAAAAGGTGTAGTAGAGTTTTCGAAGCAAATGTAGGTCAGATCTGAGATGTACCTGAAAAACAGAAACGGAAGCTTCTGTTTTAAGATCCGAAACTTAGCATATGTGAGCTGAAAGAAGAAATTGAAGAGGAAGAAAAGAGCTATGAATTGTTCAGTAAAATCAGGTAGATTAAGATGAAAACTAAATGGAAATAAAAACTTGAGCTGTTAAGAATGGCCCATACGGCCATAGCCATCCATACCTCGAGGAAAGATGGACCCCTCCACCGCTTCTCTCTCTCAGTAGCAGTAGATGTGAACAGTGATGTATACTAGTGTTGGTTGTACTATCACTTTTAGTAAAGTTGGTGATTTCCGGCTAATCCACTTTTTCCAACTTTTAATTAAGACACATGGCGTCGTTTGTGTTAATTGGTTTAGGAAATCACTTCTCCTTTTGTTTACTTTTACATATTTAGTCGGTATACTAAATTCTTAATTTTTTTAATTATTTCTAAAAAAAATGCATCAAATCAAATAGATACGAATAAAAATAGACGAAGAGAATAGAATCATATACTGAAAATGATAAGAAATTTTGCAATCTCACTCACATTATAAATGAGTATATTAATTGATCCAATTTAAATCCGTTGGAGCTATCATATTTTTATTGGACCAAAAATGCCTTCACCTCTTTTTTTTATCTTCTAATAAACAATTTGGCATATCAGGCTTTTTGGCATATTCTTGAAATATATTTGATCTTTTTTTATGTATTCTTTACGCCAGTAGATAATTAAATTTTTATTTTTAAATTTTATTTTATTTGTGTCGATGAAATAACTATCAGGTTAAGCTTTATGAGTTCAGATTTATAGCATTAAATTTATTATACTTTTTAAATTATAAATTTATATTTAATTTTTATATATAAACTTACAATTTATATCAAAAATATTGGATTCGGATTAATATTCTACTTATACTCACCTTGCACCTAAACTCATGAAAACCAACCACTCCTAGTAAATAAGTCCATATGACATTTCATTAGTTAATGTGTCACTCACTAAAACAATAATTAATGTTTGTTTGGTCTTTTCTACTCATTTCTTTTTTTGTTTTGTTACTTTTTCAACATGAAACAAATGAATTTCCTCAGATGACAAAAAAATTATTAGTCATCACAGTTTAAACAGTAATGTGATCATTTTAATTTCAATTATTTTTGTTCATGTTGTCTATTTTTGATATTTTTCTACTGTTAACCATGTGATTGTGAAAGGAAAAAGGGGAAAAGACACTCATTATATATAAAATATAATAAAATGTAGTTGGAAAAAAAAAAAAGCTAAAGTACGTAATGTTAATGTGACACTCTTTATGGGGGACCCAACATTCAAATGTAAATAAATGGAAGTCATTACAAACTACTAATGATATGATGCACACTCGTACATTGTCATAATGACAATGATATTAATGTTACCATGATAAAATTTAATATAATATCTGATATTTTTTTAAGAAAAATATCCTTATAAGAAATTATGTTCGATAAAGAATCTTATTCTTTTAGACATTTATGTAGTCATTTTCTCTTAGCATGCAAAAATAACAATTCATGTCTCAAACGAATAATGAAGAAGTCTGAATTCTGATGCCACATTATTATTGTAGAGGTAGCCCAAAGAAGTAGTGAGGGAGGTGATTAGACATGATATGACGGAACTTGATCTCACTGAGAATATGATCTTAGATAGAAATAAGGGGAGGTCACGAATTAGAGTAGCACGTTAATGGTAGGGTTAGGTTTTTTTATCATATGTTCGCATTATCTGTCGTATTATGTGTT
>JAABOM020000049.1:23883897-23894192 GCA_011800125.2 Solanum clarkiae | reverse complement strand
AGAGATTATGGTTTTGAGTAGGTGTGTCTTGGCTAGATTCCCCATATTTCAAGAATGTAAGAGAGGAGAAATTCCGAAAAATACAAAAGAACTATAATAAAGAAGCACAAGAAGTTGGCCTGTGAAAATTGCATACCTATAAAAGCAAAACCCTTGTAATACTTATTCCAAAACTTTGACCATATATAGCAAAAATTCTTACTTCAGAAACGTTATTTACTCATCAAGTCAGTTACTTCTTTTGCAATTTACTTCTTTATTCTCGTAGCTTACTTTTCCAGATAACCTGGCAGCTAAAGGCTATGCAACTGCATAAATGGAGATTTAGGCAGAGGATCAACTTAACATATTTTCACCACTGAATTTTGCTGCCATCAAAGTTAAAATGTAAGGCATTTTGGTGCAGTAAACATCACTGCATATAAAGTGCAGTGAAATACCTCTTCTTCCTAAATGAAAATATTACAGGGAAATAAAGTGCATGTGGGGCACAAAACAGGAGACTGTATAGCTTACTATTATCAGTCTATTGAGGTAGGTGTAGGCTAACACCTATGCCAAATGAAGAAATGAGCAAAAGCCATAAGCAAAAAGGAATTAACCACATGAAGAAAGCCAAATTAGCTTTTTGACTAAACAAGATTAGAGCATGGTAAACATCAGTAATATCAAATTTTCAGCTTAGGAGAGATGTAATATGAGGGGAGATGCACACACAAAAAACAGATTACTTTCTGCACTGTATGTGAACCTACAAAGCTATAGGTTAGTAAATACTTTCAAATATGAAAACCAACAGATGCTGGGATAGAACTCAAAAAGATTAGTCAGAAAGCTTCAATAGAAAGATGTAGTGGTCACTTTCCTATCATATGTCAATAAAGCAAACAAACAGCATAAAAGGCCCTGTTACCAAGGTTTCGACATATGAAAATCTACAAGAAATATCATGATATCCCTACGTGATGTCTACCATGTTGTGGAAGCCACTATACCTTTATATGTTGTCATGATCTTAGCCTATATCTCTGTAAGGTGGGGGAAACTCTTTTCACCAGAGCAATGCTCTGGAATCAACAAGTTTGTAGCAAAATTTTCAATACCTTTATTGTCCTTCCAAGTGATATCAGGAAGCAACCTCTACAAAGTAAACCTGAAGCTTCTATTAGCAGATTTCATTCAAAAATTTCTTGCTGTCTTTCTACTGGCAGTTTTTGCTAAACTGAAGTCCAAAGGAAGCCTGACTTGGATCATAACAGGCCTTTCAGTTTCCACCCTTCCAAACACCTTAATCTTGGGGATCCCGCTAGTTAAGGCCATCTTTGGTGATGCGGCAGCAGAACTACTAGCGCAGCTAATTGCACTACAGAGCTTAGTTTGGTACAACCTCCTCCTACTCCTGTTCGAGCTCAATGCAGCAAAAGAATCTAATGTGACATCACCATCAGAAGTAGCAGGTATGTACACAGATAACAGAATAATGGTTCCCAAACGTAGAATATCTATTTGGATGGCATCCATGTAACAGAGCCTATTTAAAACTCTGCAATTTTAACTGCTAAGAACCAAAAAGCAATATATGTAATGTGATAAGTGAAAAAAGAATCTTATTTTGGGCCCCACAAATTTGAGATTAGCCTGTATCATATGATCTCCAGATAAACTAATGTGTGATATCGTAAAGCATGACAACCCTTAGTTTATTAACTGTTCCGTTCCATTTTCAAGACTAGTCAAAATTCAAAATTAGAGGAATGAACGTCAACTTGTTTCATCTCTTTAACAACATAGGTTAATCCTAAAGATTATTAATGTAGTTTGGCAGCAAAAGCTCAAGAACTAAGAGGTGAACAGTCCCCAGTGAAATGTAAGTTTGCTTACCACAATAAATTGACTCATCTACTTGTGAGAGACAATACTTCCAACTCATCTAAATGAGAAAAATAGGAAACTTGCTGAGACAACTCCAACAGTGAAGAAAAGTAGAAACTAGAAAGTAGCCATAATTGGTCCCTGAAGTCCGAACTAACCAAACCACTACATGATATAACCAACCAGCTTGATTTTAACTTCCCTTAAGCCCAAGACCACCCGTCCCCCCCAAAAAAAAGAAAGAAGAAGAGAAGAATTAGAACAGCTCAGTAGAAGTTAGCAATTAGCAAGTTTTTAATAATGACCATTCCAACATGTCGACTATTTATGCAAACATCATTATGCATGCTCTTTTGTCTTACTACATAAATTTCTGCCATTGAAAGTTGAGCTAGAGGTCCCTGGAGAACCAGAACTAGATGAGGATGGCGAGGAGGAAGCAAAAGACAGATCCCCAAGAAAGAAAACAGCTATGCAAATTCTTCTAACAGTTGGAAGGAAACTCATAATAAATCCTAATACACATGCAACTCTGGCTGGTATTATCTGGTCAAGCATACACTTCAGGTAAAACCTTACTAGACCTCTCTAGAAACACAAAACTTATCTCCTGCAGAAACTCCACATTAAAAATCAATGGACTTATTTTTTTTTAACACAAAATGAAGTGCAGGTGGGGAGTCAATCTGCCAAAAATAGTTGAACGATCAATATCAATACTTTCAGACGGAGGACTAGGAATGGCAATGTTTAGCATAGGTACACAGCAGAGAATAAGCACTCATCACATGAATTACTAGAGAACTATCGAATAATGAAAAATGGCCAGCTACTCATATTGCATTATTTCAACAGGTGTTTTCATGGCATCACAAGCTAGAATTATAGCATGTGGAACCAAAAAGGCAATATTAGCAATGGCACTGAAGTTTGTTCTTGGACCTGTTCTCATGGCAATCTCATCTATTACTGTCGGACTAAGGGGAAAATTGTTTAGATTGGCAATAGTGCAGGTGAAACTGCAATGTTTTTTGTTATCAATTCATGGCAGATCACTCAATGCTGTACTTTCTACTGCAGGCAGCCCTTCCCCAAGGGATCGTTCCTTTTGTGTTTGCCAAGGAGTATAACATACATCCAACAATCTTAAGTACAGGGTATCAGATACATTTATCATCTCAAAACTTTTAACTCCTCCACTAAGAACATTTTAAGTGGATATTATTTCTGATGTAGTTTCATTCTGATTGCAGGGTTATCTTTGGCATGCTGATTGCAATACCAATTGCTTTGGCATACTATTTCCTGTTGGAAATATGAAACTCAGACATGGTCATGGCTACTAGCAGTTATTCACAAATTCATCACAGATACAGTTTGCTCTTCTCTAACAACATTCAACTGTAGAGGGTTACGATAAAGAAAAGGCAAAAATCTTAGTGACTATAGTTCTTGTATAAAAGAATAAAGGATGAATGTGTGTCAGGTTATCTTACCAACTCATTTATTATATTAAAACATCAGCTAGCAATTAGCATGCATGAATAAATCCAAATACAGAAATGAATAGTCTCCGAGTTCAAACATTTCAGAGAGAGAAAATGACATGAACGGTATTGACGAGAGCATGTCATTATCTGTTCTCTACAACACAAAATTACAGAAAATCTAAGTACAACATAACTAAACCAGCTAGGATATGAGTGAAAAAGGGAACAACCATTCAAATGAGACATGTTTTACTACAATATAACAATTTCAAGATTAGAACTGTTGACTTAACAGAAAAACTAGGAAGTGATCCAGGTCTAGAAATATTTAAAGTAGTCAACACACATTTGACGCACAAGACTAGTGAATTCATAAGTATAAGGTCATAATAATTGATGTAAAAGAGGCAAACCAAAAAGGACATATAATAACTTGGTACTACGACTAAAGCAAATACTCAAACTTCGATAAGGGATGAAATCACATCCTGCAAATTAAAGTAGGATAAATCGCAAAGTTCCGCCACAGCTGAGATAACACTTGATTGAACTAAAATCTTATTCCATAATTTCCCACAGTAAAACATCCAACTACAGAATACATAACACATAGTAAATTTACAAGGAAAAAAATACGCAATTCAGGTATAAGCATGAGAGTGTCAAATGCGATGAACAGTAATTAGCTATATTCACTCACTCTACATCAAACCCTTTCTCTTGAAGCTCAGAAATGACCTCATTCCTCATCCTCGTCCACAGCTTGAAGGCTTCTTGGTCAACTTTCTTGTCCTGCAATGCTTTCTGGTAATTATAGGAATCTTTATCAGATTCAATGATTCCCTTGGGACCAATGGTAGTCCCAATCATCCCACCTTTGGCAACGAACTCTTCCATGGCCTTCTCGTCACCTGGATATGGAAATCTCCGGCGCTCATAAAGATGTGCTAGCTCTTTCTCTTCCTTTGGCCGTGGCTTTAAGGTCCACCAACCAAGCGGCGAAGTTTCATTCCACACCCACATGACGCCAAAAAGCGTGTAAGTACAGAGCAAAGCCTTTCCCACTTGCTTCCAGAAGTGATAATCTTCTTTCCCTAATCCGACTCTCTTCAGGTACTTCTGTGCATCGAATGATTTTGCCATTGAAGCACCTGCTTTGGTACGCATCGTGAACACTATTTGGGCGAAAAGCCCTTGCCAGTGACCAAAAAGTTTCAAAATTAAAAAAAGCATACAAGTTTTAATTATTAGGATAGGTAACAAGTTTATAATTAAGGATTAATAATATTTAATTATTTTTAAACAAATTCTTATTTTTTTGTATATTTTAATCTAACTAAATAAAAAATTTTAATTTTTTAATTTGGAAAATGTCCTCAACGGCTTCTCCTTTCTTCTCCTCCTTTTCGTGTGAACTTTTTGTTCTTCTTCTCAGCTCGTGTCTTCTTTTTCTTCTTGTCACTATTTTTTAATATTGGAACTTCAAATTTGGAAGGTAAAATAAATCAATTTTTGGGGTATTTATTTGTATAGCTTTAAAAATTACTTGAAAGGTAACTTTTAATCATTATTATGACTGATGAAAGTGAATGTGGTGTTATTTATTTGAGTTTTGTGTTTTTGTTGTTGTTTCTGTCATTGTTGTTGTTCTTCACTATTGAGCTATTTCAGCGACATTGCAGCAGATGCTGAAATAGATTCAACAGTTGCTGAACGATATGGAATAATAGTCGAAATAATTTTTTTAACAACTGGTTCACTACTTTTGCAGCAATTTTTAGTTACTGCTGAATGTACTGCAGTATTTGCTGCATTTGATGTTTCAATAGATGAAGTAGTTGTTGAATTAAATACAACATTTGTTATATTTCTATACAATTTTCTCATCCTGCGCTTTTAATTATTATTTATTTAGGTATCTTCAACATCATCAACGGGAGACAAAATAATATTAGGAGTTAATTATCATGGTGAATGAGTTGAGTCCAACAACCATTTTATTTGGCGTTGGAAAGGCAAAGAAATGATCGAGACGATAATGATGATTGTGAATCGAGATATCGCATATGAGGATTTTGTGAATCAAATCATTGCCAGCTGTGAATTAAATTGTGAGTCGAAATATATTGTCATCACTGACATGCATTTTTATGACGAAAAACAGAGAGTGATTCCATTTAGAATAAAAAATTAAGTGAGTTTGCAAATTTATTTGGAAGATGAAGGAAGACTCATTCTACGAGTATACATGGTTGAAAAGGCGGTAGAGAAAAAAATTCACCTCAAAATAAAAAATTGTTGAATGATGAATGTGATGTGATGGATACGGGCATTCCAAATAGAGCAAGTAGAGATGAGCAGATGCCGACTCCAGAAGTTGCTAGCAACACACCACCAAATATACAATTAACACAGTCGAATCATGTTCAAGATGATGAAACGGGTTTTTATAATGGTATGACATTTAAGAATAAGCAAGATTTAAATATTGCGTTGAAAATGGCTTGTTTGAAAAAAGACTTTAGAGTAAAAGAAGTGATAAACTCGCGTCTTGTATATTACGTCAAGTGTGTACATCCTGAGTGCAAGTGGTGACTGAGAGTTGTGAAACTTAAAAGTTGTGACCGATTTTACATTAGAAAGTATGAAAAGTTTCACACTTGTGGTTCTCAACATCTGACGAGCCATAATTCATATGTTACAGTCAAAGTAATCAGTGCATACTTCAAAGATAAGTTTTCCGAGGGTAAAAGGACCATCTACAAGAGATATGAGAACCTCATTTCGTGTTGAATTATGATGCAAGGTCAGTTATTGAAAACTTTGAAAGGGAGGTGAAATTGCAAAATCTTTGATAAGGAGGAAGTGAAATTGCGAAATCTTTGTTGCAGATTCTGTCACAGCATCTGCTGCAACATCTTTAATATCTGCTGCAAAATTTATTATTTTTAAAAAATATTAGTCATTAATTTCTATAATATCTGCTGCAACATTTACAGGTTTGGTATTATGACATTAAACATCGCTGAGTCGATTAATGCACTTTTTGTTGTTGAAAGAGAATTTCTCATTCCTTCTTTATTTGATGAAATAAATAAGAAGTTAGGTGGAAATTTTCACCAAATGCGAGTGGAGTTCATCAATGCATCAACCATCTTGGTGCCTTCGATAGAGGAGGTCATTGCAAAAAATATTAATATAGGGAACAAACTATTAGTTCATCAAATTGTCAATTTTAGATATGTTGTCTCCTGTCATGATGCACGGTTGATCTTCATTGCAAATCTTGTACTTGCAGAGTCTTTGATCTTGATAAAATACCATGTCCGCATGCGAAGCCGACATTCCGGTGTCAATATGGTGAAGATTATAGGAGACGTATACCTTCTCATTATTATAAGGTAGAGACATACATTTTTTCATACTTGGAGGAAATTAAACCCGTGCCGTCCGAAGAATTTTCGAAAGTTCCTAGGGAGATTTTAGAAAGGGATATACTTCCTCCAAATGTTGTGCAAGGAAAGGTGGGGAAAAAAAAAGCAAAGAAGAGGTGGTCAAGTATCGAAAAATCATTTCCAAGCAAAAAGAACAAATGTTCCATATGCAAAAGGGTTGGGCATAAGAGAACTATATGCTCGGAGCGAAATGTTTCATAAAAACATTCACTTTTATTTGGTGTTTGTGAACTTATTTCATTTTGCATATTAATTTTATGCAAAAATTAACATTTGTTGTTATTTAATATTATCAATATTATTGTTATTTGAATACATTTTCATCGAATGCTACAAGTATTAAGAAATGACATTTTAAACTATCAACAGTTTTACAGCAGTTGTTACTTCATTTACAATAATTGTTACTGATATTGTAGCAATTGCTACTGACCTCTCAACAAATGCTACATAATTTATAGAAATAGCTATATCGTATATAGTATTTGCTACAGAGTTTTCCAGAAATTGCAACGAATTTTCCAGCAATTGTCATGAATTATCCAGCAATTGCTATTGCGTTTACAACAACTGCTACAAAATCCCCAGCAATTTCTTTAAAATATTCAACAAGTGAATAACTTGCTGAGATATTTTATAACAATTGCTACAACTAGTTCAACAACGAGCCAACTTGCTATAGCAAATTCAAACAAAATCTTTATCGCCGACTTATTTCTAGTATTGAATTGGACTAAAATCACTATATTCATCCATAAACATGATTAAATGGACTACTTAATGAAAAAATCAACTCAAATAAGTGTAATTTATAACTATGATCCTATTACTTGTGTAAGTACTATCTCAATGTATAAGATCACTACTGATTCTAGCATTTAACCCGACATTGGACTAACTCCACCTCATATATTATAAAACATATGGACACAACCAACTAATGATCAATTTACTTAATCACCATCACTTACATATGCAATTACTCCATAGATTGTATATTACTTGTCTAGTTACTACCTCAATGTATAAGATCACTACTGAATCTAGTTTCTAATCTGAAATTGGACTAACACAACTCAATTTATCATTAGATATAATTGATATAATCAACTTATTGTTAACTTGCTATAGCAACTAACTACCTTGCTATAGAAAATTTTCTGGCAATTGCTACAACTAGTTTAACAACTAGCCGATTTGTTATAGCAAATTCAAACAAAATCTTTACCGTCGACTTATTTCTAGTATTGAATTGGACTAAAATCACGATATTCATCTGTAAACATGATCAAATGAACTACTTAATGAAAAAATCAACTCAAATAAGTGTGATCTACAACTATGATCGTATTACTTATGTAAGTACTATTTCAATGTATAAGATCACTATTAATTCTAGCGTTTAACCCGACATTGGACTAACTCTACCTCGTATATTATAAAACATATGGACACAACCAACTAATAATCAATTTACTTAATCACCATCACTTACATATGTAATTACTCAATAAATCGTATATTACTTGTCTAATTACCACTTCAATGTATAAGATCACTACTGAATATAGCTTTTAATCTAAAATTAGACTAATACAACTCAATTTATCACTAGATATGACATTTACATAGGCAATTATTCAGTATAAGTTGACTTGCTGAGTAAATTTACAATAAATGATATGATAGCTCCAGCAAGATGCTGTGTTGATTTTGATAATGAAAAAAATAGTCAAATGTCCTCTTGATTTAATAGTCAACCACTTAGGGGTCGTTTGGTGTGAAGGATTAATGTATTTAATCCCGGAATAAAAATATAATGGACCTTTAATTGATGTTTGGTTGGCAAATCTGAGATAACTTATTCCGGGACTAATAAATAGTACTGGGATAAGTTATCCCTTTTCTTGGGGGTTATGATAAGTTATCCTTTTTTTTAGGGATATATTAATCCTGAGGTAAAATAGATAAATGACAAAGGTACCATTTTAAATTTTTCTTATATCTAATTTTAAATATTTGTGTATTTACGTTATTTTTAATACAATATATAATAACATTCACAACCTTCACTCCTTATTTTATGATATTTATTCATATTTTTCTATTGAAAAACTGCATTATATAATATTATTTTTATTTATTAATTATTAATATTTTTATATTCTAACTTTTAATAAATCTTTTTTACTTTAACAAATTTAAAAATAGAAGTTGTATTTTTAAATTAAATAAGAAGAAAGTTTTATTTTAAATTCATACCATGCACACATAAAAATATTTAGTATAACTTATACAGATCTCATACTTTTTAGAGTTAATTACAACTAATACTAATGTTTTTCAAAATTACCAAAATTCCCTTCTTTTTGATACAAAAAACGAAATCAGTGATACATGTCGAAAAGTAGGAACATTAAGAGATTTTAACTATGATACATGGAGAAGTAGTTATCTAATAAATCACTTAATGAAAGTAGATTGTAATTTGTATCAATAGGTGTTGCAGTTTGTATCATTTAAGAGATTTTTGTAAATTTTTAAAAGGGTCGGGATCATATGAAATTATGTGAAACATAAGTTGTATATTTCTGTAATTTTCCAAAAGGGTATATAAGATGAAAAATTTATTTTAAAAATAAATATTGAATAACTAAAGCAAGAAAGGAAAATGTATAAAAAAAATTATAAAGTGAAGGGTATTTTTGTAAACAAACATTATATTCTTAAAATTTATGCAACAAACCAAACACCCAATAAGAGATGATCTCAGCATAACTTATCTCATCATTACTAATCCCGACATAACTTATCCATCATAACCTATCTCATCATAACTTGTATTCAAACCAAACGACCCCTTTTATTTTATGAGGTCTTATTACCCCCCGAACTACTTTGAAGTGGGAATTAATTTCACCTTAAAATATCATAATCAATTATGTATCTTATGGTGACATACAAACACTTAATAGTAAAAAAAGTGATTCTATTATTTTGCTCTTATTTAATGTTCATCAATTATTTTTTTAAGTTCTTCTACTTGGTTTCAAAGTTCATTAACTATCAAAGATAAAATAATATTATTTATGCATTAATTTTGTGAAATGACATATATTAAGAACAAACAACAATAACAACAAGAACATACCAAGTGGACCTTAACTACTACCTTATAGAAGTAGAAAAGTTATTTTCTGGGAACCCTTATCTCATATATTAAGAGAAAGGAAAGCTCGCGATTTGGACCAAGTGAAGTGCATCAAGAATGAGGAAGGCGAGGTGTTGGTGGATGACACTTCCATTAAATTAATGTGGCAAGCTTATTTTCATAAACTTTTAAATGAAAAAGAAGATAGAGATATTGAGATGAGTGAGTTGGCAAACTCCGAAAATAATCATGATTTTGGGTATTGCAGGCGGTTCAGAGTTGAGGAGGTAAGATGGGCTATTAGTAGGATGAAGAGGGGGAGGGCGA
>JAABOM020000049.1:23856485-23883797 GCA_011800125.2 Solanum clarkiae | reverse complement strand
ACCTATCCCCAAGAGGGAAAACTTTAAGTATCTAGGGTCCATCATCCAGAGTAGTGGCGATATCGACGATGATGTCATACATCGTATTGGGACAGCATGGACTTAAAGGAGGCTTGCCTCTGGAATATTGTGTGACAAGAAGATACCACCTAAACTCAAAAGTAAGTTTTACAGAGTAGTGGTTAGACCATCGTTATTGTATGGAGTAGAGTGTTGGCCGATTAAAAAGACACATGTTCAGAAGATGCATGTCACAGAGATAAGGATGCTGAGGTGGATGAGTGGTCACACTAGGAGTGACAAGGTTAGGAATGAGACCATTCGGGAGAAGCTAGAGGTGGCCTCGGTGGCCGAAAAAATGAGGGAAGCGAGACTGCGATGGTCTGGACATGTGCAGAAAAAGAGTATTGATGCTCCTGTTAGGAGGTGCAAGAGGTTGGTTTTGGGAGATACTCGGAGGGGTAGAGGTAGACCGAAGAAGTACTGAGGAGAGGTGATTAGACAAGATATGACAGAACTTAATCTTACTGAGGACATGATATATAAAAGAAGACTGAAAGGAGTAACAAGCAAAGAAAGATGGACTAAGGAGAATAAAAATTTTCTGAGATAGTCCCATTAACGAGAAACCGCTGCCATTAGTACCTTATAAAAGTAAAAAGTAAAAGTTGGAGATGCGGGGTATCGATCCCCGTACCTCTCGCATGCTAAGCGAGCGCTCTACCATCTGAGCTACATCCCCTGTTATGTTGAACGAATTCAAAATATTATCCAGTAATTTTTTTTCCGTTTCGAACAGCAAGCTCCCTCAGTGTGTACAAAATACAGACCCTGTCCCGTGTCAGTTTTCAACAATCGAGGTCGACCAAAATCATCGAAATGTTAAGAAGATTACTGCTTCAGGCTTCAACTCAGCGTCGTTCGGTGTTTGGTGCTTCCGCTTCACTCTCATGGTGTCGTCAATGTTCTTCTTCTCCTGCATCAACTGCTCAATCTCCTAACAGTACTTCTATCGAACACTTGGAGGACACCGAAGTTAGTCCCACGCCCCCTTCTGCAGCAATTTCCATTGACCGATCTGGCTTATATAATCCTCCTGGTACTTTCTCTTCCTTCGTTCATAGTATTTCCAACTCTTTATCCTGCTGAATTTTTTTTAATGATGTCATAATTGCCTTGTGAACTGCAGAGCATTCACATGAACCTTCTTCGGATTCCGAGCTTGTTAAGCATCTTAAGAGCATCATCAAGGTTTTTAATCTTCCTCACTTTTCTACATGAGCGTTCCTTGTCTATGCATTTGCGTTCCGTGTTTTATTCTGCCATTTTGGATAGAATTTGGCACTGTAGTTTAGGGAAGTTGTAGCATTTCTCTACCTTTCTCTAGACCTAATTAATGATTTATCAATCAGGTTCAATTCCATTTTGATACATGTGAATCAATCAAGAACTAGCACCTCATTTCCTTACTAGTCTTCACAGCATATTGGCCATATCCCTGATTGGTATGGGATAATTGCTGGTGAAACCATTTCTTAGTGGATTATAAAAACTGTTAACACATTGGCCAAATATACGTTGCTGTATCTTTTGTTTTCCCCCTTATAGTGAAATTTAGTATATCAAGCTGGTTAAGTTTTCAGTTCAGAGGTGGGCCCATCTCAGTTGCTGAATATATGGAGGAAGTCTTGACAAACCCAAAGGCAGGGTTCTATATTAATCGGGATGTGTTTGGCGCAGAAGGTGATTTTATTACCTCTCCTGAAGTAAGCCAGATGTTTGGAGAGGTAACTTCATTACAGTGAGGTTCTCTTTCTTGTTGTTCTTCCTGCATCACTTGTTGAGTTTTAAAAGCAAAAGAATAACTAAATTTACCACCAGTGTTTTGTTTGAATTCCTGATTTTCTTTTTGTTTAGATGGTTGGTGTTTGGGCGATGTGTCTTTGGGAGCAAATGGGGCAACCAAAAAAGATAAATCTTGTAGAGCTAGGACCAGGACGAGGAACTCTCTTAGCTGATCTTCTACGAGTACAGCCCCATTGATATACATCCTCTCTTATTCTTAAGTTTTTTATGTTGATTCTTAAATTATTGATCTGGTCCTGATATGCCTAAAATGCTCTTGTTGATTTCTGAACCACAGGGTGCGTCAAAGTTTAGGAACTTCACAGACTCTTTGCACATACACATGGTTGAATGTAGTCCAACTCTAAAGAAACTCCAATATCAGACCTTGAAATGTATTAACAAGGATGGTACAGATGGAGATGCAGAGGAACACATTATTAGCAGGTTGACTGGGACCAGTGTATCATGGCATGCCACCCTGGAACAGGTTCCGGGAGGAAGTAAGAAATTATTACCAGCTATTTTAATAGATTAGAAAGGAGTGGAGGTCGCGAATTAGAGTAACAGGCTAATTGGTTGGTAAGGTTAGGTGGATATATGACCTTGGGGTATAGTAGGGTAGCAGGAATAGTCGTGTTATATCATGTGTTGTTATTATCTGTCGTATATGTATTAATTTTATCATATTTACATACTGTTATGTGTTTTTCATTATTAGTCGCTCTTTCTGTTCCCTTTCCTGCCCTTTCCTTTTTGTCATATCTAATTTATTCTGCTTATGGATTTTTGAGACGAGGGTTCCCAGGAAACAACCTCTCTACTTCTATGAGGTAGTGGTAAGGTCCGCCGTACATTCTACCCTCCCCAGACCCCACGTGTGGGATTCCACTGGGTATGTTGTTGTTGTTGTTATTTTAATAGATTACATGTTCTTTAAAGTGTAAACCAGTTCAAATGTTTCATGAACTTGTACAGACATACTGTTGTTTTCTTCTATTTGGTCTTCAAGCTTCGATGAAAAATTGTATTATCAGCTACATATAGCCTTTCTTACATTTTCTTTTCTTTGACTTCTCAGTACCTACAATCATTATTGCCCATGAATTTTACGACGCGTTACCTGTTCATCAATTTCAGGTTCGTTTGTATAACCTCTATTTTATTGCTCAATATGATTTGCTAATCCATTTTTTCCCACAGTTTCCAGTTAAAAAGTTTACTGCAAATTATCTACTTTCATCTATTATTTAAACTACAAAACAACCAGAGAATATCCTGGAGACGGAAATACAATGAAAATATTTGATCTTTGTAGTCTGATTTTTGTGCCTAATGGAATCAGCCCCACCCCCTCACCCCACACCCCAGACACAGAAAAAAAAGAAGGAAAAGGAAATTTTGATGAAAGATTGCGTCCATATAGCATTATTAGTATTGTGAGAATCAGTTTGATAGGTGGTACTTTAGATTTTAGAATCTTAATTTTGAGCCTGTCAGCCTGTGGAAGTTTAAATCAAGAATCTCTCTATACCTGGCTTGACATTTATTTTAGTAACATGAGCATCAGATTAATTTTCTTTGTATACATGCAGAGAGCATCTCAAGGCTGGTGTGAGAAAATGGTTGATGTTGCTGAAAACTCAATGTAAGGTCTCAAGCTAGTCTATCATATGTCCCTTCCTACATTAATTTCTTGTAATATTGCCCCTTTGTAACTTCCTTTTGTACTTTTGTCGGGTAGGTTTCAGTTTGTTTTATCTAAACAGCCAACTCCTGCAATTCTGTATCTTCTGAAGCGCTTCAAATGGGCTGAGAATGAAGCTATAGGCAAGCTTGAACAAGTTGAGGTTTGCCCCAAAGCTATGGAGTTGACTCAAGAAATTGCTAAAAGAATTGGCTCAGATGGTGGTGGCGCTCTCATTATTGATTACGGTCTAAATGGAATAGTCTCAGACAGTCTTCAGGTCAGTTGCAATAAATGTTCTTTTCCCTACTTGCTTTTGGGTAGCCAAATCAATTTGCTTCTGCCTTGCTTCATTTTCATAGAAAGTGGGAACAGTGGCTGGACCAAGAACTGGTAGAAAACGTGTGATCTCTATATTCTCGATGCTCAATCTTTGATTGCACAAACATGAAGTCAACACTCAATAGTGTTTTCGGTTCATTTGGTGCATATTGTCTAATAAATGCGAGTATGTTAGGAGGCAAACAAATTATAATTTCTTAAGATTTGCTTCTTTCATCCTAATGGGGATTACAAAATTTTGGTGTATAGTTTGTTGCTTATTTTGAAGTCGGTGATTCAGATTATTGTTCTTGGCATCATTGTGAAGTTGTGTTTTAGTTTTGGAGGCTTTGAAGATGAATTGAGGTAGTCTGGATCGAATTTGTAGTTGGGTTCAACGAAGGAGATGATGAATAATTTGAAGAGCAAATCAAATTTAGAATAATTAACAAGATGAAAATCAAGGTTTTTTTCTCCTTAATATTTGAGGTGGATCTGGGTTTGGTTTGAGATTTTATTAGTTTAGTTTTATAAAATTGTGCCACGTAATAACTGAGATCTTTAATTATATTTTTAAATGTGGCTGTCAAAAATAAGGATATTTCAGGCCAATATGTTAACGCCGGGGCATTTTAGAGCTGAAAGGTTTATGGAGGGTATTTTATACCAAATTCGATAGTTCAAGGGTATTTTAGGCCCTTCTTTGTTTATTCTATTTTATTACAAATCATATTTGGCATGAAAATTGAACAACTCATTTGACTTGTACGCGATTTTGGTAATAGAGGAAGGACAACATTACATTGTTTCTTGAAAGCTGGTTTGATGATTAAATATGATTTAAAGTGCCCAAAAGTTCGTAAATATCATGAGGAAGTTTTGTAAATTGTAACTGCTTTGTGTGTCAATCATGCTGGGATATTTACAACTCCATATTAGAAAGCATATATAGTTTGAGATGGAATTAATTTTTCAAAGTTCTAAAACTTTCACTAATGTGTAATCTTTCCCTTCCAACTTATGTGGCACTATTTGACTGGATAAGAAATTTAAGAAAGAACGGAGGACTTATGAAACTTGTGATCGGTGAATCATCTCATTAAAGGTAATATGAGAATTTTAAAGTTGATTTTTTTTTAAAATATAGAAATGTGACATGCTTTTTACGAAAGAATAAAAAAGAAACCGTGTCACATGAATTGGGACATGCGGAGTATTATTTATGCAATATGTTATCTAAGTTTAAGCTAAAGACAAAATAAGCCTGGAGGTTTCTTAAATTTGACCACAGAAGAGCATGTTAGTTAATTTGGAATGAAGGGAAGCTCATTTCCGTGTTGGTAGTACAAACAGTACAAACCAAAATAAGAATAGCTGGTATATGCAATACCTAACTGAATAGCAGAGCTATACCTATTCATAGTTACCATTTTAAGTTTTGGCCATTGAGTAAGAAATTGTTTTTATTGTTAAAGATGAATCAAGAGGTGAATCAAGAGGTTTCATTTAGGTTAAGAAGGCGATGAAGATTCTTGATGTTTTCATTCCTACCTAACAGTTGATCGCAATGGTTATTCTTCTATTTTGCTCAAACAGGCTATACGAAAACATGGATTTGTTAATATACTGGATAATCCTGGAACTGCTGATCTTAGTGCTTATGTTGACTTTGCTGCAATCAGGCACTCTGCAGAGGAAGCTTCAGGTACATTGCATTCAAACCTTCTTAACTCCAACCTCTGAAATTTCAATTCTATATTCCCAAGGTTAAACTTTTACTAATAGATATTTGATGTTAATTTGATTGTTGAAATGTTTGCAGATGATGTGGCTGTGCATGGTCCAATGACTCAGTCTCAGTTTCTTGGGTCACTTGGAATAAATTTCAGGGTTGAGGCATTGATGGAGAACTGCACAGATGAACAAGCTGATTCTTTAAGAACAGGTTACTGGCGTTTGGTGGGTGAAGGCGAGGCCCCATTCTGGGAGGGTCCTGAGGGGCAGGCTCCTATTGGGATGGGGACTAGGTATTTGGCAATGACAATTGTGAACAAGAAGCAAGGAGTACCTATTCCATTTCAATGAAACATCTGCAAATGGGCTTTCCCGTTGTACTGGTAAAATGGCCAAATCAACTTAATTTTTGGTTATAGTTGAATTTGCTTCGTAACTTCTTCATCTGCCAAAGTGAAAGACTAGGAAGAAACAGGAGTTTCATAAGGTTTTGTCCCGTTTCCTTGCAATGACTCATTTCGTTTAGTTCTAAAGGAGAGAATATCTAGTCCTTCACATGTCTTTGTTTCTTTCAGTTCCCTTATGTCTCAACCGTGGAGAGATTTGGCCAACAGAAGAATGTAGATCCTACATCAAGTTGTTAAGCTATATTATTCCTGAAAGTTCAGTCAAAGCTAAGAGATTGAGCGACTGGTCTATTTATTTGAAGCTTCTACTAAAAGCAAGACTTGAGCAAGCTGTATGCAGTGGGAATAAGTATATAAATATAAACAATGTTTCTCCGTGATATTCTCAGGCAAAGCTTCCTGAAATAATTATATGAGAATACTTTCTAAGAATATTTTTCTGTGTCTTGTTGTCGTGTTGTTTTAATGCTTTGGTAGAAGAGTGGTTGATATGTGTAGGCTGTAGCATGTACATTTTGGGAGGGAGGACGTGTATTTTTATGTAGATGTCAAAAGGATCAGACAACTTTGGAGCACCAAGTTCCCCTTTGACAATGACCTGATATGTATTTAAGTAAAACTGAAATTTTAAAGCTTCTTGTCTTATTTAAATACTTATCCTTTTCTAAAGTAATATATAATCGAATCAAGACCAAATATGTGAAATCAATTTGCTGGTGCGATACCGTTTTAGTACTTGAGTCGTATAAGAAATGGTGCTGTAATTATTTGAGGAATTAAATAATCGTTTCTTTGATTACCATTTTCATAAATTAGTGATTTTACTGGAGAATAAATAAATTAATGTTTGAACACATATTTTAATTGAATCTTGTACTTCAAAAAATTGCTAATCTTTTGTGTATAGAAAAAGCAAAATGACTACTAAGGCAAAATAAATAGAAGTAATTGGTGCAATAGGCGGTATAACCTAAGGAAGGCTAGATCAGTTTCATTAACTTTTCAGTCGACCTTCGTTTGCGAGTTATTAGCGTGGTATTTGACAAAATGACAATTAGGAATTGCGCGTAAGAAAAAAGCATTATTATTATTATTATTATACTCGTCTTCCTAATAATTTCTTCCCTATTTTGACTACTTTGCGTAAGAAGAGAGCGAAAGAGAGAAGTCTGATGGGGTCGTATCTTTCAAGTTTTCTCGGCGGAGGCGAGGCGCAGGCAGCGACGGAAGAGTCAGGATCACCGTCAGAGCCGTCGCGTGTGATTGCTTTTCATTCATCCAATCGGTGGCAACTTCATTTCAACTCCTCCAAGCAATTGAATAAACTGGTATCACTCCGTTCCTCTTCGCTTTTGCAAATTTTAGGGTTTAATCTGTCCGTCTTACTTCGATCGATTAATCTAATTGCCAGATAGTTGTGGATTTTGCGGCTTCATGGTGCGGGCCTTGCAAGTTCATGGAGCCGGCTATTAACGCCATGGCTTCCAAGTATACCGAAGTTGACTTCGTCAAAATTGACGTCGATGAGCTCTCGGTCAGTGACGTGAAAATTTCAATTGGGAAAATTTTCCATTGATCCATTTGTGGTGATAATTCGCACCAAGTTGAGTTAACTCCACATATGCTTGATTTTGTTTCTTTCTTCCTATAATAGGATGTCGCCAGGGAGTTCGGGGTGCAAGCTATGCCGACATTTTTGCTGCTGAAGCAAGGCAAGGAAGTAGAGAGAGTGGTTGGGGCTAAGAAAGATGAGCTCGAGAAAAAGATTCTCAAGCACAGGGAAGCCCCTAAATTTGCTGCTTAGTATTTTTAAATCCTCCTGGTAATATTGGAGCTGAATTTCGTATCCTGCAAATTAAAAAAGCCATGTTACTGCCTTATTCTGATGTGATTTGACTATGGTGGAGTCTTCCATTTTCCCATGCTTAAGTTTCTAATTGTGTAATTGTACTCTCTGAAACTTTGAACTCATGATATGCCTGAATGTGATTAATGGGCGTTCAGAGTGGTCTTGTTAACTCACTTACGGACTGAAATGGTCTTTGTTTGGGGAAAAAGAAGTGAACGAACATTTGAGAAAATCCCAACTTAGAACTGATCAATTTCGGTTTTACTGATGAAACATAGAGAAGGTGGAATTTGGAATTCGATATACAACGTTTTGAGGATATTCTGGCATGATTTTACTTGCAAGAAAGAACGGTAAGCAGATCTATCTCTGAAATCTCATGCGATACTCAGTAGTCAGTACTAACGTCAAGCAAAAGCCCTGGCACTCTTGGGGTCCTTATTTTATGATCCAAGTTTTTAAGTCGCAGAAAGTTCATCACTATAGCAGTAGAAGCTGAAGTATATGTGCCATATTAGTAGTTTATATTTATCCCTCTAAGAAAATGTATGCTCGCTGTTCTACATCTATATCTATGCTAAAATCTTCAATTTAGAAATCGATTCTGCACGGCCTTTGGACTTGCTCAATCTTAGCCAAACACAACTTTCCATTTCCTCTTGAAGTTAGAGGATCTTCCCATCTTCTTTTTCTTTTCAAAAAGCACTTGCACGATCCAGCCACGCAGATATTCGTTAGGCCTTGGGGGTACGATATACACTTGTCAGGCGACTTCTGCAACTCCTGTGAATGTAAAAGGTCTTTTCCAATCACTGTTCCTAGGATCAAGCACGTGGAATATTGCTACCTTTTGGAATTAGTACTCAACTTCTGGATTTCAGCTAGAGTCGTATTTGAGTGTGTTCAAAACAATCAAATTTAACACCAAATGCATCTTTTAAAGCACATTCCAAACATCCGAGCTACAACTTTTAAGTAATAAAATGAGAAAACTTATGGTCATTTTAGCGGCCTTTTCATACCGCAACTTCAGATTTGAAACATTTGTATGAATACAGGAGCAAATTTAAAAGTCAATATAGCCAGAAATAATCAAGAGACAAGAGAGTTGACGATTTAACAGCAAACAGGAATTCATTTTAGGCAGACTCTGTTATAGACGTGGGCTTGTGAGCCTTGGCTGGCGCTAAACATCAACTGCAAAATTTTTCCTTATCTACACGAACGAATGGTGGAAGAGAGAGCGAACACATGTCTAAATGGACAGTGTAGCTCCTCTTCCCGAATTCTTCAGCTGTTAATAGATTCTTGATTTGAGTGTAAAATACCTCCAGAGGAAGTTTGATAGCAGAACCATCCAACAGGGAAGAAGATTGTACTACTTCCCATTACTGTTCCCGTGCTTGTGGAAGGGCCAGATTTTTGTCAGGCGCTCTAGAACCGATGCACTTTTCGAGAAATATCCAGAGAACCCTTGAGGAGTCGACGGTGGTGGGAAATCTTCAGCCGGCATGGCAAATGGACGCATCAGTTTTTCCATGTCTGCCAACGTAAGATATGAACCGATTTCTTGAAGCCTTTCAGGACCCATTATTGGCAGTGTGTGTTCTTGATGGAGTGAAGCAGCTATCTGATCATTTACCTGCAAATTAACAATGGCAAGAAAATAAGTTGTAGTTTCTTTCATCTTTAATGTCATAATTCAAAACAATTCTTGTACGGACTGCTCATTTCTAAACATAGCTTTGCAAAGACAATTAAAGAGAGATGACATGACTAATACCTCTAGCGGTGATAGATCGGCACCACGGCTAAAAGTCAGCTCTATGCGGAACCTTTTAGGGTCTTCCAAAGACACCTGCGTCAATACAATGTGAATCCAACAGAAATCTATCAGGAGTTTCACATCAGGCGGAAACATTATTACATCACATGTTGCTATAACGCTAATCAAGTGCAAACATTCTTTGAAAATAACACATCTTGTTTTACTTAACAAGAAAAAATGAGGGAGACTACTATATAATTTATGTTCTTCCATACATTATGACATTCAAGATTTGCTTGTAAAGCCACAAGAGAAAAATGCAGAGTTTCCCGCAAACATCCAAGGAAAGAAGCAAATAGCTTTCATATGATTAAGGTATACCAAAAGCAGCAACTACTTATACTGCCTATCATTTTTTTTTTGTTTTTCCGAAGGAAAAGATTTACGAACCTCTGTATTCTCGAACATCCTCAATACAATATAACTCATGTAATCTAGCTCCTTGGTTCTGTACAAGCGATCCAAAGCATTATCACACACAAGGCTGGCCTCTCCTTGAAGAGACTCATCCAGGTTGCAATAACGAAGAACATTCATCAAGGAATGGATATGCGACTCCTGTCAGGTCAAACACTCAGTAAACTGGAATTGAACCATCTTAACTATTAAGCTAAAATAAGACATTTTTATTTATTTACTTATTTATTCTGATCTTCAAGATGCTACTCGGTGCGAGCTAAAAGAGTTTCCTTAAGTAAAAAATACAGTGGAATAACAAGAAAATCAATTGCAAGTTTCCACTTACTGATGTAAAGTACAGACGTGTTCGCACATGTCTTTCTGGTGTTCTGACATTCGCATACCTGGAAAAGGTAAATCACAAAACAATCAAATACAAAACAATAAAGGACTTCACATTCTTATCTTGATTTACAGACACATTTCTAGATACACACAAAAGTAACACTACAAAATACAAGTTTCACCAAACACATAATTAAGTGAATAAAAGAAATCACATACTTTGGATCTAAGCGGTACTTTGGCTCTTTGTCATCATCATCATCTTGATCCATGGATCTGTCACTATTGAAGCTAGTTCTTCTAGACTCTTCATTACGAGTGTGAGGCTTATACTCTGCATCTTCCTTTGTTGTCTTATTCACTGCCAAATTGTCTTGACTACCTTTCAACTCAGCCACACTTAGAGCTTCTTCACGGGTATTCCTTAGATCAATCATAATTTTACCCAACAGGCGGCGAGCAATCTGAATGAAAAACTTGTAGATTATACACTGATGTCTATTATAAGCTATCACTACCATACAAGCAGGCAAATAAACGCAAACAAATTGCACCACCCTTCTTTTATTACATTCTGGTTGGAAAAGAGACTAACAAAATAGTGGTGGACCCAAGATAAGTTAGCTGGGGAGCAAAAAAGTTATTATTAAAAGTAATTTTCTCATTTTTGAAAAGCTTAAAGATTAAAAATTTAGTTCAGGAAACTGAGTTGACAACAGCCACTGCCATGGCAGCATGTAAAACTGTGATAACTAGTAGTCTCAAATGTTCAGGATTGATTTAGAAGTGGTGGACATTAATATTTGACAAGATGTGGAGGGATAACTGACCAAGCTACTAAAGATATCTAATATATCAACCAGGAAATCTCAAGCAAAACACAACTTATCCAGATTTATTCGATAACTATAGACTCCTTCATTCAGATTAAGATTATGAAATCTAAGGATGCCACAATAGCAGTGAATAGGGTGGTACAAAAAGATATTAGGTTACTTCCCTCTCTCTAAAAATAGGTAGAAAAAGAATAACACGTGAAATCATTCGACTGACTACAAATAAAGAAAGACCGAGAAATTGACCTGGCTCTGAATGTAAGAAGTTTTTACCTTTGATCCAATCTTTAATTTCTGCTTTGGATTTATCCCGTATTCATTTGGAATAACACCATCTGCGAGTAGCTGAAACTCAAAAACGATTATACTTTCTTTTAGAAGTCAGTCATGATAACTCTATCGAAAACATTGCAAAACCCTTATAGTTGAAACATAAAATTTCAGGAATATTGGAGAAGACAGATTCGTAGCCTAAAGAGGTGTTGCTACAGAGAAAATTAAAATTGGGGGGGGGGGGGTTGTGCCCTGGGGCAGTTTCTTTTTCTGAAGAAGCTACTCATGTTTGTACCTGAGCAACCTTAAAAAGTTCATTCAAGCCTCCTAGATTTAGATGTGAATTGTGCAAAAGGTCATACCTGTAAAAAAATATAAAAAAAAGTACAAAAGAACATTAAGACAAGGCATAAGAGACAAAATAGAAACTTGAACATGCTCTTTCAATGGCATGTTGCTGTACAAAAAGGTAAAAGCATTTTGCATTTAACCAAATATACCATGAATGTTATCGACTTCACTTACTTGCACGAGTCATAAACATCTGGAATTTGCGTGATATCAAAACGGCTGTAATTAAATATAGAGTGTTAGCAGAAACACCAACAAGAACCAGTTTAATCCACAATGAGCAGCTAAGTGAAGATTAGGAAGAGGACAATCCCAACAAATTAGCATCGGGGCTGCAAAGGTACAAAAATAACAAGCATATGTTCAAGCTCAGTAAAAAGTAAGATTAAGCTAGCGAAATCTTACTCTTTCCGTTCATTATATAAATCCCTCTCTAGTTTTCTCCATCTTGCGTACATGAGTAGAAATCCCTCGCTGCCACAAGGTAAACCCGCAGCAATACGATCAACATCAATATTTGTTTTACCAAGCGCTTTAGCTTGATCATAAGGTGGAATTACGTCATATGGGCTTGCCTCTGCAAGTTCTTCATCCTCATCCTTAGCGAGAAGCCTCACTTGCTCTGTCACCTTCTTAGTAAACTTCACCTGATTGCAAGAGACAGATTAGCACAGAATGAAACTATGGAAAGATACAAAGCAACATAAAAGAAGGAAATGGCGTCAAAGGACCAAATTCAAATGCTTGCTGTATAGTTCACTGAAATCAGTGATTCAGAACAAAGAATTTCAAAAAGTACAGTTAGGGGGTAAAAGTTGAACATTCAACGAGGGAATTACAAGATGAATCATGAGCTTTAAATTGATTTTGACTAGATGCTTGATCAGATGGGAGATACACATTAAGACTTACCAATTTGGGCAGAAGTTCAGATGCATTAGCAGGGAGTCCTGCTCCATCAGCCATCCAAGGTTTCTCTGCTGGTCCATTGTTATGATGCGTCCTCGTTCCAGAAGTAATTATGGCATTCAACCTAGCCTAAAGAGAACAATGAGACAGGTATGTTAACAGCAGAATGTAAAAGCATTTCTGTAAGTTGAAAGATCCTGAATATGTAAACAAGATTATAACTCAACTGTTACAGTGATCTAATACTTTTTAGTGCTTAAAGTAATTGCCAAACATATTCATTCATAGGAATTAATGCAGTCCTTGTTTTATATAGCAACATCAACCAGAAAAATACTTGATTTATAGTGTCAGATCATATAGTTTCAAAGGTTCTCATAAGCTTCAAAACCAAACGAAAAAGCAACAAATGGCAAGACAACTGGCTGCTTTGCTCTTCAGCCTGCGAACAGGTAATTTTGGTATCCCTGTTTCGGTCTAAAAATATATTTAAAAAACATAAGACACTATGTTGAATTGCATATTTACAAAAGTTCTACCCAATAACCTAACTTGCCCAGTTCAAACTATTTTCATCCTAAGGCTTAGGCAGATGGGAGGAAATCAAAGCACTTCCCTTGAACCACAATATTGGAGAGACTGTTAGGTCATGGTCATTACAACAGCTTCCACAACATGACTTTTTTCTAAATATCCTGCCCCAGAAGTAATTGCTGAGGAGTCATAAAGTGGATGGGATCTGTAATTGCTGCTTGTATCCTGCCTCATGCAGTAAATATGAAACATTAGGGTTTCTGTCCCCAACTTTTATCCATCTAACCCTTGATTTCTGAAAAAGAGACTTCCCTTGAAAGATAATTAAATTCTTAAGGCAAATGAATTCAAGTTTCATGAAAAGTTGGAGTCATTCTTTAGATTTACCTTTGGCAAAGTTAAATCAGGAAAAGGCAAGTTCATAGAACCAATGAAACTTACACCAAGGTAATGATCATATCACCAACACTTGACCAATACCATCAGATTTTAAATGGAACTTATCGCTGTTTAGAATCAAACTAACACTACGGCTTGAAACAATCACAAAGTTGAATCCATACTAGCTGGAGATTTTCCAATGTGCTTGTAAATTCGAACAGTGTAAGGAAAAGAAAACCTTAGCATCTTCCATTTCAATACTGGCATTGTCAAGTCCATCAAGCATTGAAGAATCCTTGCTAACCAGTGACACCTTCAAACAAAGAAGAAAACACATCAATATCTCAGTTGTAAGAATCCAACTCTAGAATAATACCCTGTAACATCATACACACCAGGATAGGTGTCAATTGTCCTTCCAAGTCAAGTAGACCTTTAGCAAATGCAGCTGCAGACATCTGCCGAAATATCATACATAATGCAAACTCAACATTAGAGGACCAGGCAATTGGCCAAGGACATGAGTAAAAATTTAAGATCATTGAACAAACTAGAGTACTAGTATGAGAAAATTTAAAACACCAACCAGGAGAAAAAAATTAGAAAACAAAAAACATTAACCAGGAGAAAAAATTAGAAAACAAACAGATAAAGCTTGATACTTAAAACCACAAAGTAATTCTTGTGCAAAAGCAAGGAATTAACCTGCACACGGCCCTCATCGGAGCTGTATATTTTTAGGTCATGGCGATATGTACTATGGAGGCGAAGGAGGCCTGTACCTTCACCTGTGTTACAAAGCAGATGGAAATTAAGCAGCAGATTTCACTGAGCACACCACCCACCCCACAACACCCAGTTTGGTCAAATAGGAAAAAGGGGATATCCATCAAAACATTAAGTCGCGTAGCTGCAAATCTTTGATACACCATTTTTGAAAGATGATCCAAAATAAACTTCTCCACTACTGTTAACTTAAAAATGCTTCAGCTGGAAGTAGGTTATCTGAAACTTCATTATCACATTTTGCAAAAGGAAGATGTAACTTTTGAGAAAACTTTGGGAAGTTAAATGAACGATGGCAAAGGGCACCAGCCAACCTGGATACATGTTATTACGGAAGTATCTTCCGAGCTCTTCAGCCTGCCAAGCAATATCATCAAACCAAGGAAGGAAGGTTGAGACTATTTAAAAACCTTCCTATCACAAGAAAATGTTTACTTCAACAGGCCAAGCTAGTTCACAATATATAAATCATTTTTTACGCATAATAGAACCTGCTTTCTGCCAGCGTGAGTGAGAACACCTCCATATTTTAGAACCATAAGAGCTTCAACAGGCCGTTCTTCTTCACCTTCGCCATTTGACTTGGCAACTTTAGCCCACTTTAGTGGCTTTAGCTGAACTTTTCTATAAATTCCAGAAAAATGTCCCCCCTGTCATCCATATTTAACATTTTTAACAATCAAAACAGACGAAATTAAAAGCTTAAACGTTTTTGCATACTATGTCTTTTTGGAATATACTTATGAAATTTTTGGGAAAATACATGCCAGCACTAAACCCCCACAGAATTGGAGAACGCAAAACAGAACAAGATTTTGGCTACCATTATACTTGCCATAATATTCACCTTCACACCCTGGTCCTGTCTACCTCATCTGTCAACCCAAAAATATTGTTGACGAACCAAAGATCAACTAGCTCAAGAGTCTTTGACTCTTACTTCCTCCGTCTCATTTTATGTGGCACCGTCAAAATTGGCATGGGGTTTAAGGAAAAAAAGGAAGACTTTTGAAACCTATGGTCTAAAACAATCATTAGATATTTGTGTGGTTATAAATTATTTCGTTAAGGGTAAAAGGAGAGTTCTAAAGTTAAATTATTTCTAATTATAGTTAGATGACATTCTTTTTGGGATATACTAAAAAAGAAGGTGTGCCACATAAAATAGGACAGAGGGAGTATCTTCATCACAAAATGGGATAGAGGGAGTACTATTTTTCCCTCTTACCCTATCAGGACACCTTTCTTTGCACATTCCACTCCTCTAACAAGTGCATGCCACCACTAGCTGCAGTATTCTACTGGTACTACTTAGCCAATAACAGTGATTATTAAGTAAAACATAATGTAACACAGATGATGTATAGATGCTTGAATGATATTTTTTCCTTAAAAGGTTGAGAATGATGTGCAAGATCACAATTCATTTTCCTCCACATGAGTAATTCAGTCTGCTAAGGCCCAACTTTTTCCTAAACTAAAGGTAGAAAAGATATGAACAAAGTTCCACATAGCAAATTTATATATCCCAAGACCATTATTACTCTAATGAGAAATGGATGCACAATCAATTGTAGACATGTATATTTTTATAATATCTTCTCCAACATCCAGACCCAGTTGTTGAATTATGCTGAGTATGTTGTTGTTGTTCTCCTACATGTTTACCAACTTATAATATTGCGGGTGCCAAATGCATAGCTCAAGAAAATCGTACTGACCTCCTCAAGAACAGCTTTTACTTGACGAAGTTTCTCAGCATGCTCAATGTCCTCAGCTTCACTGTCACTTTCCCTTCCAGGCCTACCACAAGAATGAGCAAGAAAACCATGTTTGCTTCAACACAAAGTCCATTAGCAAGTGACATTCTTTTAGCTCGAGTATATTACAACATTAACCATAACACAAGAAAACTAGAACTGAATCAGGACAGAATTGAATAAATTGGATCAGATGTTATTGTGTATGCATTACCACATATACAAGATTAATCCCCCTTCACTCTACTTTAGTTTGAAACAAATGTCTTTTTTCTTCAGGTTCCCTCAGAACCAGGCCAGGAAGAGGTGAAAGACAATTTATTAATCATATATAACATAAGCTCTCAAGCTTTTGCTTTTGTAATAATGCACCATCCAGTTGCCTTTTGTCAATGATAACTTCTTTCTGAATCAAAATATAAAATAAAATCATGTATAACCCATCCTATGTAGTTTCAAAACAGACTTCAAAAAGTTATGACGCACTAATGATCAGTATAATGTACAGTTTGAGCAAAATTGAAGATTAAATATGAGCTGAAGAGATCAATGTGATTATGTATGCTCTCTATGAATCAGAGTCTCACTAACCTAGAACGAGGCACTAAGGCTCTGGTGGCATCCAAAAGATCTTGCAATTGCACAGCAGTTTTAAGCTTTGTCTGTGCAAGTTTAAAAGCAGAAGAACAATATTAATTTCCTAATATGTCAGAAAGGAGATAAAGAAAAGCAGTTGTACCATGAAAGCAAAGAAGCACCTCTGATCTAGGTTTACCACCATTGTACTTTAACATCAAATTTAAGAGTTTTTCCTCAGTAACCTTCAACTTCACTTTCTGTTTTGGAGTTCTATCACCACTGTTACAGTTGAGAAAGGTTAAGTAAAGGAGACAAATGGATCGCCAGCAAGCGAAAGAGCCATAGGGAGCACGTCTTACTGCCGAATGATTGCAACTACACATCTTAGTTCCTCTGCTTGTCCAAATGTGCCGATCAGCCCACTTCCTTGACGCGTTAACCCCTCAGAAGGCTGAACTGGTTCACTGACTTTCCATGGTAAAATTGGTGGGATTGTTGATGAAAGATGTGGAGCTTTTGCCTCTAGAAACATCTTCCTCAACACACAAGCGGCATCGTCATAGTACCTTTACTCGGACATCATTGCAATAACAACCTTTTAGAACAAATCAAATAATGCACAAACTGATGATAGTATCAGTCATATAACTGCTACTTTTGTAATTACACCAATCATAGAGATTTAGGGACATCAGTAATGATATAATATGATAATACACCAAGCATGTAACATCTTAACACTAAAAAATGATAGGAAGTGCAAAACAAATTCTGGTTGCCAGAAAATACAAGATGAATCAATTGATGCAGCAGATGGCTCCCGGATAAAAGAAAATTGTTCTCTAATTATCTAAGTAAAAGTATTCTACCTAGATGCAAGATACCAGGCAGGGAAAGGATGAGAAAAATAGGCATGCATCTGATGTCAATTAAGGTCTTTAATCCCCCAAAAGGATTAGTTTAAGAAAAGTTACCATTTCTCAAAAAAAGAATTAGTTTAAGAAAAAACTACATGTGAATCGATTGGTAGTGATATTGATATGTTAGCTTTCACATTCATTTTTTTGAAACTGCATGTTCGCTTGAAGAAGAGGTCAACAGAAAAACGAAATTGAAAAGGAAATACTTGAACATTTATTACTATCCCAGCCTCTTCTACTTTTGTGTAAGCGATGTTAGGTCCCTGGCATATGTAGTACCAGTAATGATCAACACTCCATAAGGAAGAAAGAAAGTCAGCAGAACAAAGATATTAAAAAGGAAGTACATGAACCTAATAAATGTGAAAAGCGAACATATCAATTTTCCTAGCATATATACTACCAGCAGTGACCATTCCTTACATAGTGTTGGTCACTGCTGTAGTACATATGCTAGGAAAATTGATCTATTCGCTTTTCACATTTATTAGGTTCAAGTACTTCCTTTTTAATATCTTTGTTCTGCTGACTTTCTTTCTTCCTTATGGAGTGTTGATCATTACTGGTACTGCATATGCCAGGGACCAAACATCACTTTACACAAAAGTAGAAGAGGCTGGGATAGTGACTTCCGTTCAGAGGATGAGTTCTATACAATATATTCTAGGATTTTAGATTTTTTAGTGGAAGGCAAACGAGTCCAGGCTAACAGATCAATTGCACCTTAAGGAAAGCAATACTTTCTTATTATATTCATTTTTTATAGCGTGAAAGGGAATATTCATCTAGACATGTAATGTTATATCCAGTGAAAAAGATGGCTTTTTATAACCCACCCAATCAACATGTCTCACTATTCTCCTTTTAAGTTAGAAATTCAGTTGTAATTCTGGTCTCTTTTTCAACTTCTGGTTGGGGCGGGAGTGGTATTTCTAAGACTCAACAACTACCTCAATCCCAAAATAGATGCGGTCAACTATATGAATCCTCAATATCTATTCGCTCCATTTGGATCCCATTTCGTTTTAACGCTAAATATAACATGCGCTCCAAGTACCTAACACTAAATCTTCTCCACATTAAAAGTTGACATAGCTTAAATGAATCTTCTGCTTCCATTGTGCTTTTGTTAGATTTGCATACGTTCCACAAGATGTAGGTCTTGTAAGATGAGTTCTTCTGCATGACCTTGGGGTCAACTTTGTACTCTTTTAACACCCTTAATCATCATATTGACATGCCTACAGACCTATGTTATCTTTAGCACTACCTTATTTATGCAACTGATCGAAAAAACTCTGGGGTCTTAAAACACTGATTAGAATGACTCATTAATTGATATTTGAGGAAAATGGAGAAACTTACTTGTAAGAGTTCTTCACAAAGCTCCAGCCATTTACATCACAAACATATGAACGCCCCTCACTACGCAATAGATCGAAGCCACAAACCTGAATCGGGAAGGGTAATTTCATTGCTTAATTTCTTAGGGCACACGGGGTAAAACAGCGATAACTTATCAGCATTATCAAGAAAAGAAAAAAGGAAAAGTTAGCTAGCACATATGCTCCAGATCCTTAGATCTTGATGTTATCTTTAAACCCCAATACAAAAGATATGCATGTTTATTCAGTGGAGAAAGGAAGAGAAAAGCTATAAATCCAGTTGTATATGGATTACAGTATAATATCTCATAATTGTGGTTTATGAGGACATCAGTGTCATATATCTTCTGCAGTTGGACTATATGCACAGGCCAAAAGATATTAGAGGTAAAGAAAGGAAAATTTTAATTGACTATGAGATAGTGGAGTCAACCTACCCAAAATATGAAATGAAGTAGAATATGAGGAAATATCAAATAATGACATGATATGTTGTTGAGAATGGTGCTGCTTAACCTCTACCAGGAGGGATTACCGAGGATGAGGATGAGACTACCCAAAATAGCTGCAACAGTTCCCACCATGCTTGTTGAAGGTAAAACAAAAGCATACACCAATATGTGTTGACATGTATTAGTAAACTTAGGTAACTTACTGCTTGCCTAAAGGCTATGCAAACTTCTCTGGCCATTTGCTTCTCCGCAGGGGTAAGTAGAACAGGATACCGAACCTGCAAAATGAAGCAACTTCCAATATATTGCTGAACAAATATTTAATGTGATTGCAACAGATTATTTTACATATATTATCCTAAATGCTGAAAAGATGATGCTGGACCACAGACGTTTCCATCTTAGAGGAAGAGAAGCTCAGTAGTTTGATAAGTTCTTTTGTTTTCTTTTTTCTTTATTAATTTGGTATTCTTTTGCCCCAATCCCAAACCAAACTTATTCTCTCCCTGGGGAAACAGTGGTTTTAACTAAAACCCTTAGCCTAATAGTTAGATGTATTCTCCTTTTAAGTTTGCTTGTAAATCATCACTCTGATAAGTGTGTCCCTCACACAGTGCAAGACAAAGATTATATCTAAAGGGCAGAGAAGATGGTACTTAGTCTTTCTGTTCTTTTCTTTCTTATTCAGCAACAGGCATCCAAATTACAGAATACAAACAAATACGAAGACTCATGTTGAAGAAAAAACTTACTTCTTTTCCATCAGGATTTCTCATAACAACACCATCAACAACAGGAGATTTCCTTGCCTCTGCGTGTGCATAATCGGGACCAACTGTATACACCTACATAAATACAAAAGAAAGCGCAAATCATGGGATAAGCTACAAAATTTTAACGCAATGCAAAAACATGTGCTTGGTTACTCCTATTTACAGAAGACGCTTGACATGTTTAGACTTATGAAACCAAGCGGGGAAGCTATGATCTGTTATGAACGTTGCTTGTTAAGATAAGTATCTGCGATACATGTAAGGTGTGCAACATTTCCCTTCTGTTTTATTTTTTAGGCCGAGGGTTGGACGGCACACAGGTACATGCAAAAGTAAATCCATTTCATTCTCTCTAAACCCTCCTCTGCCACCCCCTCCCTGACAAAAAAGAATTCAAAACGGAACATTTTATTTGATAAATGAATGACAAGGACCTTTTAACTTGTACCGAAAAATTAACACCTAAATGTGTTGTCACTTGATAATTATGTCCGTATACAAAACTGAATTTTGTGATCCTGAAATCCTATTATGTATGAGCAAGTGTTTGAACAAATCTGTAGTATATCCTCTCTAAGGGGGTATTTGGATTGGCTTTTTTAAAGTGGCGTATGAGTTAAAAACCAAAAGCCATAAGTTGGGAACCCCAACTTTTGGCTTTTGGCTTTTTCTTTGTACTTTTTCAGCTTTAACAAAGTTCTTAAAAGTACTTTTTTGTGTTCCTCAAACACTTCCAAAAAAAAATAAACGCTTAAAAGCCAAAAAGAAAAAAGTCAATCCAAACACCCACTAATCAAATCCTTACACCAATCATAACAAGTGTCTTAAGCTCTAAGTTATTGGTACGTCTTTTAGTACTATATTACTATTATGTCATTTATCATACTATATTGCAACGACAACTCAACTAGTAGATTCGAGTTAGCCGAAAATGAGGACGACCTCAAGCAGCAAAGGTATTGTTCAAGTGTACTTCTAAGTTTTATCATAGACCAGACACAAACTAAAGCTTGCTTTCCAATTAAAGAGAAATCATTCACTCAGGGATACTGAAGTTTTAACTTAGGAACCTTAACATCTGTTCCTCCTGTGGGCATGAATTCCTCATATATGTAGGATCCTTCACGTCTTACTCTTCTAACCTCTGGATGGAACTCACTTGAGCGGTTACCAACCTGAAGGAAAAGAAAGAAGTGAAAATACATCAATTAAAATTACATATTCTAACACACCATCAGTGTTGATGGTCATCATGTATGAATCCAACAGTAAATATAAACTATTTATTAAGATAAGAGATAATATGTGTGGACCTAGAAACCTAACATTTAATGCAGAACATCATATTGCTTTGCAAAGCTTTAAAGCCGGCTAATTTAAATTAGATGCAGAATTTCTTTTATAGGGTAGACAACACCTCTCATTAGGAGGCAAACTGGTTCTGATTAGCAGTGTGCTGGATTAGTACAAACTTATATGATGCCATTTGTTTCTTGTAACTTCAATCTAGCTAATTGTTTGGAAGGTGCATCAAGGAGAATTATGAAATTCAAACAAAGGAGAAAAGTAATACAAACTATCTTTGTTAAATAAAGCAAATGTGCACCAGGACAGTTAATTGTTCTCATGTAAGTTGGAATTTGGGAGCATATCAGAATGTTTTGGCCTCAACTCTTCACTAAATTAAAAGTCAACAATGTATGTGATGGCAGATGAATAACTTGTTGCCAGGAGACATGGTTAGGTCATCCTCCACTTAAAAAGAGGTTACTTCACCACATACAGACATCAGTTTACACCAATGTATAGCAGAAAATAGACTGGAAGTATGGAACCAATGAGGTTATGATTGGGAGATTAAAGGAGCTAGAAGATGTACAGCCACTCTCTAACACTCCTGATTCTTTGATGTGGACGATCCCAAGTAATGTAATATTTACATTGGAATCAAGCTCAAAGAATTTCAAGAAGTACTGACATATCAGAGTGGCTGTGGAAGATGATTTGGCATACTAATGTCACTATAAAACGGCATGTTTAGTTAGGATGTTAGCAAATGACACTTGTCCCACAGGAAAATACAGAAAGGATAGAGATGCACATTTGTAATTGTTACACGAATGACACAACATGGATAACATTAAAGACCTTTTTCTGCAATAAAAAATTAGTTATTCGATGTGGAATTTGTTTGTAATCATTTTTGGATGCAAAGAGTAATTGGATTGTCAAAGAACCCTTGATGTGCTAGATTTGTTGGAAGCCATTCCAGCCCATGTATTGGGTGATATGGAGACAAAGGAACCAGCAATTTTTGTCACAGGAAAATTTACAGTTATCCAGATTCTGAAACATATATGTCTTAGCAGGCTTGCATTCTAGTTGAACTTTCTAACATATAATAAGAGATTACTCTTTTTTGATAACTATATATATATATGTTGTTTCCAACTTCAAACTCGGTGGATAATGGATCCACGCACTAGCCATCACTACTTAAATACGAGACTTGGTGTACTATCGAGGATTTGAACTCATATGAGTACCTATCACACATCCCTCAATGTATTGCCTTTGCCAACCAAGCTACTTATTCGGCTATGAACAAATTGTCCTTCTAATGACATGCACATTAGAGTCATGATCCCCTGCTTAACCTGAAATGAAACCTCTCAAACCAAGGAAAAAGATCAAACATCGGCTTCAACCAAAGCCCTACAGGCACATATGTAGAATGATACTATGCTAAATTTTCTTAGCTCATTACAGATTAAACATATCTGTAGTTGGAAAATTCCCAATAGTAAGTAGTATCCAACACTACATAACTATTAGTTCTAATGATTTAATAAAATATTTTACTCAGAAGATTAAAATATTTGGGGAACAGGAGATTGAATACTATGGACTTTATTTTTTTTCTGACAAAGGTAACAAATACTATGGACTTTTATGACAAGCAGTTACAATATCATACACAAAGGAAAGAAAGCAATTCCAATTTTCTTTCAAATAATATGTTACCTTTCGGAACAATTCTTTCATTCCCCCGCCAGCTGAACTAGGATAGTAAATCATTATTCTGTGGTCATCAGCTACATAAAAGCAAAATAAGAGATTGATCTTTCCCATCCTGAGTGGTATGTTCACAATATCAGAAGTGCAGCATATTCACAAACAGACAACATCAACAACAATTCCACAGTTCAAAAAGCCTGCAGTACTAGTAGCACTCACGGATGTAAGTTGAATAAATACTCTTTGAAATAGCCAAACTGAACTTTTAAAGCAGCATGTTACCAACGACCAGCTAACAACTATGAAATTTTAATCAAGAGGCCTCTTGTTTGTCCAAATATTATGATAGCACCAAGTGGTTACATATCAAGGAACTAAGAGGATACGAGTCCTATCTTCTCATCTAATCGGCAGCCTACCAAACTACATACATTTACTTCTAGATCAAACAATATGAAAAAATGATCCTCCATGGAAATGAGAAGACTGACCATTGACAGGCTTTTCCACAAAAGGTTTCCAAAAGCGATTCCCATGAACTTCAACAAATTCATCTTCTTCAACAAAATAATCCAAATGTTGGTCAGGTACTTCTCTGTGAACGCAAGCATACCTTGGCACAGGAATTCCAAACATCTCAAGTCGCTGAATTTCTCCAATCAAAACAAAAAGGAAAATATTAGCATAATTTATAGAAGGTCAGTTTAAACAAATGCACCCCCACCAGGGTAGAGTTGCCAACCAACGGACTATTTATAATTAGCTTCTTCATTTCATATGTAGGCTAAGGTGGAGAGCTCAACAACTTGAAGCAAGAAATCTTGGAATGGCAATAGTTGGAAACATATGTCCAATTAAGTCCGATTCCTGTATCGTATTTTATATTGCAAGAGTTCAATGATGAAATAAATACTATTGCAAAACAATTGAACATATATGATGGTATAACTTTGTCTACAAAAGAATCAACATACTCATGAACTCTCATAGAAGAGAATGTGCTTTTTTAGAATCTTTGTAATTTGTACATATCTAGATGAGGAAGCTTCATTCAATGACCAAGCATAAAACTGGAATATGGTCAGTAACGACTCATATTGCTAACCTCATGTTTGGGATTGAGGTGTAATAGTAGTTGTTGTATTGGATGATCTTACCACCTAATAACAAATAATTTTATGTTGAAAGTATAACTCTCAGCACTAAGAAAACCGAACCACAGCCGCAAATGAAACTACGGCATCAGACCTCAGCCATTTCAAATACCATTGCAAGAACCCAACAATCAAAACAAATAAGTCGGACAAAAGGCTGAAAAAACATAGGAGAATTTTTAAGAGCTGCAAGAATTCTCCTTCTAAAAGATTTACAAACTCATAACTTTTCTCTGCTTCCCCTGAATGGAAAAAATGATACATACCTCGTATACTTTCCTCCGATCATGAAGAAGGTATTGTGGTTCCAATTCGTTCACAAGAAAAGGCCTAAGACAGGAGATAATATGGCAACATAAGTTGTGCACTGTGATCACAAGGTTTATATAATTGTGTTAGATATTTCTTTATGACATATACAGGGAAGAACAGAAGAATGTTGACCAGAAAAGAAGGTTTTGATAAGATGCCAAACTCCATTGTTACAAAAGAATATTTATACTTGGAGCTTCACAGTTTCAGGTCTTCTTAGTCTTGGGACCTTGTCAAGACAAAACAATATGACCTGACAGATTTTTCATTATTACAAATAGCAAAATTTCATCTGAGGAAAGATTGCCAAATCAACCATAAATGCCCGAAAACCCGAGGACAGACTGGCGCATCATCTCGGCGGGAAAGAAAGACGGAGATGATGAGGAATACAAAAGAGCAACACAGATAAACCAAGGCTCATGACTTTTACTTTCATTTTTTAATTTCGACAAAGCCTATCCTGCATTATTTACTATCCTTGAACTCCTGATGAATGCTTCAGATCTTCCAGCCAATCATTTATAGCTTGGCAGAAGAATCAATTAAAAACAACAAAATTACAGTGAAGCACAGTATATGTTACTTTCAAATTTTAGGAGCCAACAGATTTAAAACCGGAGATTGACGATGAATTTTATATGCCTACAGACATGGGCTGGACTAGTTATAATCAGAGAAGAATCCCTAATGCCGATGTTGCAAGCATACTAAAAACATTATGCTTGTAAAATAGATATTCAGAGGACACAAAATGCCACAAAGAGAAAGTACATAGTGCAAAGGATGGATAAAACATACTTTCTTAATGAAGCATATGCTTCTGCCTTCTTCAAAGGATATCCACTGGAGTAAAAGGCTATCAAGCAGTCACATAACGGCCAGCTGCCACCATAACATGGTACACCAAATTAACATGACTCATAGTACATAGTACATAGTGTGGAAGGAAAACAGAAATGTTGCAAACTTAATAGCTTATGAAAAAGATGCATAACAGATCAAAAAAGAGGAAGAAGGCAGTGTAGCTCCTGGGATTAGTACCTCTCAATTGGATCTTCAAGAATAGTTTTGTCCCCAAAGTACACAACCTACAAGTAAAGACATACACTCTTACTAACAAACTGGAAAATACAATGTGCCAAATAAGAGTGCCGGACAGAAGATGAATACCTCAAATTCCCCAAAACACTGCAATCTTTCAAGAATCTGTTCCATTGGCGCTGAAAAGACCTAAAAGAATTACTGGAGGGGTTAATAAATAGCACGCTGATAATGGTGCATGATTTGCAACTAAAACACAGAACAGAACCGCATTTCACCTTCTTTTCCATTACACAAACACCAACAGTTATCTTCTTCTTGAAATTTCCATCCTCCTTCTCCTTCTTCATCTTCGTCTTCGTCTTCGTCTTCTTTTTCTTCTCTTTCTCTTTCTTCTTCTCTGACTGACAAAAACCTCCAAGATTTGCGCTTTTCTCAACCCCACTTACCATTTTAAACAAACTCTACAGAAATTTAAATATACAGAAAATGGAAAAAAGAGTCCTTTTCTTTTACATGAAAATAGGAGGAAAAAAAGAGTCTTGAAAGAAGTAAAAGATACCCACAGATTCAAGAATCCCGTGTGGATAAAGATAATAATAAAAAATATTCAGTGAAGACCGGAAACTCCACCGTCTTATGCTTTAATCTTTGAGAATCTTGCTAAGGCTCTAAGCTATAAACACATGGAGTCACAAATACAGGGGAAAAAGCTAATTAAAAAAAACAAATACAGAGGAAAAGGCTGCTGGAAACCGCCACCAATTTTTTTCTTTTTTACTATTAATGGAGTGGTTAATAGGTATATTTAATTTGTGGACCGTTTTCAATATTAACAAATCCACTAGGGGATCGTTGATCAGGATAATCTTGGATTCTGGAATATACATTGTTTTTATATTCATGAGGTTCCACTGGTTTATGTAATTTAAATTAATATCTGCTAATTTATTTACAAAAATTATATTTTTATTTATTCCAAAAAAATTTAATTTCCAAACTTCAAAAATAATTTATTTACTTTATTAATTACTATGCCACGTACTTCGATCGTGGAATATACATTAGAGAAAGTGAATGACAAAAGGAAACTTGGAAAGGAGATGGTAATCTTTTAGGATTGGTGCTGCTTTATCCCTGTCACTGTATGTTACAAAAGATCCTGCTGTCTACCATCATGTTCCATTTATGTTTTATTAAAGAAAAAAGAATATGAGGTCCCAAAAACGAGGCTCATAATTTTGTCATTTTGTTTACTATGCATTTTTGGACACGTGATCGAAGCGTCATATGTTTTTTATATAAAAATTAAGCTAACTTTAGGCTTATAATTTATGTGTATTGCTGCGAAAAGTGGTCATTCCAAGAGTGACAAGGTTAGGAACGAGGTGGTTAGAGAGAAACTGGGGGTGGCTCCGGTGGGGGAAAAG
>JAABOM020000049.1:23823288-23838907 GCA_011800125.2 Solanum clarkiae | reverse complement strand
GATTTGCTTGTATATGCATTAGTTTTATCAGTATAGATGTACATGAGACTTCGTTTGTACTAAAAAAATACAATTTATGTTTATTTTTTGTATAATTTTATTCATTGTATACATTTAATTATTTTTTGTATATTATAATTTATATTTTTTTAGACTTTGTATAAATAAATACAAAGTTATCTATAATCGTTGTTTATATAATTGTTTTTATACATGTTTTTAATTTCTCAAATTTTATATATCCTTGGTTATACAAGCTTGTTAAGTTATTTTATTTAACTTTATATATATAGGGAGTTGAATTTATCCTCAAAAATATCCCTCATATGCAATGATATACAAACGTCAATATAATGCATGCTATATATACAAATTAATTGTTGAAAAAATATAAAAATATTCATAAATATAAATACAAACAAAATAATACAACCTATAATTAGACCAATACATGTATAATTATTCATAAATTGAAAAATATATACAATTTATGTTTTTTTTTATATATAATTTCATTAGTCGTAGATATTTAATTATTTTTATATAATTTAAGTAATTGTATCCTCTAATTTTGTATTTTTTATATACTTTCTATAAATGAATATAAAAAATTATCTATACCTTTATATACATAATTGTTTTTATACATATTAATGATTTCTCAAATTTCGTGTATTCTTAGTTATATAAGTTAATATGTAAGGATAAAAATAAAATTAAATAAATTTGCTACACATTTTTATGTACTTTTACCTGAATTAAAATTAATTCTTTTAAGTGATTTTTGATAAATCATAAATTACAATAACTATATATAAAATAAGAATCATAAATTAATTGTTTTAGGTATAGATTAAATGTTTTGAGAAAGTCATTTTAGGTAAGGAATTCTAATAAAATACAACCACCATAAATTAAGGGATTGTTTTCCATTTAAAATAATTAAATTTATAGTTTTTCATTAATTGTTTCCATATGGAATTTTGTATAAATGATTTCATTTTGCTAAAATATACAAATAATGAGTCATGACTATAGTTATAAAATGTAATTAGTTAAATTATAGTTATTTTGGCCTATTAAGTTTCAATAGTAAGCTATTTATGAAAGTTTCTCCTTTATATTTTATTTTATGCTTAATTTATATGAATTTATCCATAAATTTTTTTTTGAAAGAATTGACTTTGAAAAGATAAATTTATTTGTATGACTCTGAAAAAGCTAAAAGAGTGAACTTCAAAAAGAATACATAAATTTTGTTTAAAATAATATGAAAATTTATTAAGTTTTGGTTTTAGATCACCGGTGATAATGAGCCACCTTTATTGAATTTATTATATGCAAACACAAAATTCTCATTTTATTAATATAGAAAAGTGTCTTTCAAATTAATTTGACATATTTTCTTTTCCCTTTTTGATCAAATACGTGTGTTTGGTATGAAGAAAAATATTTTTATAAAAAATAATTTTTTAAAAAATTAAATAGATTTTTTACTTATTTTCTAATATTCGACAAATAAAAAAAATATTATTTCAAAAATATAAATCTAGCAGAGCTCAAAAGTAGGTGATTGAGGTTAGCGTGGGGGAGAGAGGGATTCAAGGAGCTAGAGTGAGGGAAAATTGCAGGGGTTTGTAGGACCTATTTAGCCTAATGAAAATATTTTCTAAATATTTGGACCAATCAAACATGAAAAAAAGATATATTTTATAAATATATTTTCTTCCATAGCAAACCAAAGGTATCTTTGTTTTCCCACGACAAATCAGTTCGTAATTAGTAGTAAAAGCTAGTCAGAAATCTACTATAATTTTTTAAGCAACTAACAAGAAAACTATCATAATCCACTATTTAATTACTCGGTAAATAAATTGAAATTAATTTGACAAATGGACGCATAACATGCTAAATGTGCATACTATCCGTACTTGGATTTACGGCTTATTATTCGATACTCATTTTATTGATTCATCCCACTAAATAAAATGGTTAAAATAAATATTATTATTTATTTAAAATTTTATGAGGTATGTTGTTATTGTAGTATTTAAAAGGTCAAACACATCTCTAGCCTCCATAAACTTAGCATCAAATGTATTTTGACACTCCAACTCAACCTTATTTCATTTTAACCTTTCAACTCTATTTTTTATATTTCATTTTCATATTTCTAGGAAGTACTTCACATGCCAAGATATGGCATAAAAGACAATTAAAAATACATACACAACCCCTCTAACTTGACTTTATTTTTATTTTGACATCTTATCTTGTCTTTGTTCTATTTTAACCTTTCAACTTTATTTTTATGTAGCATTTAAACACAATCACTAATTTTATAATTTTATTTTTTTTATTTAATATCGATATTTCTCTGTTAATTTTCAAAAAAAAAAAATCTTAAAGAATTAACAGATAACTCTTTTTTAAAAAATAATATTTTCTTTTTAGAATTTCTCTATAATTTTAGAGATGTATTTGGTCTATTTAAAATTTAGCATGTCATTTAAAAAAAAAAATCATAATATTGACTTGGTCTTTGCTGAATAATTATCCTAACAAATTTATTGAACGTGTGTTTCTGTTGAGATAAAAGATATACACGATACCAAATTTGAAAGTTAAAAGAGTCTCCTCTCTCATTTCCAACATGTATGTTCATTTACTCCAACATGTATTTCTGTTGAATTAAAATGTCAATTCTGAAAATTGAAACAATCTCCTCTCTCATCTATTAATGACAGGCATGAGTCGAGTATCTTGCGCTGCGTGCAAGTATCAAAGAAGAAAATGCACTCCACAGTGCGTTTTAGCTCCTTATTTCCCAGCGAATCAGCCCAAAAAATTTCAAAATGCACATCGCCTCTTTGGTGTACGTAACATTGTGAAAACGCTGGAGAAATTGGAGGATGAAGATCAGAAAGCAGATGCGATGAAATCCATAATCTACGAGTCAGATATGAGAGAGAAGTTTCCTGTTTATGGATGTGTGGAGTGTATTTTTAGTCTTAACCAACAACTGGATGATACTAAACAAGAACTTGAGTATGTATATGCTCAACTTGATATGTATAGACAACAACGTTCCAGTGAAAGTTCTGTTAGCAATGGGATGTTAATGGTCCCATTATTCTCTAATACTGAAGGTGAATCCAGTAATCAAGGAGCCACATATAATATTGAAGGTGAATCCAGTACTCAAGGAGCCACATATCCTATTTCTCATTTCTCTGCTTCATCTAACCAGAATCAATTAATTTAACTTGGTTTTATTTATTTATTGTTTGTTTAAGTTTAGGTTTATAGATCCTCTAATTGTTTTAACCTATCAATAATCATAGGTTAAAACAATTATAGATCCTCTAATTGTTTTTTTAGAATGCTCTTTAAAACATTCTTTTAAACAACTTGGACCTGTCTTTGAGAAATTTCTTTTTGTTATCAGGAAAGACATATATATATATATATATATATTTGTTAAATATTAGTACATTCCAATATATAAAGAAAATTTGTGCTACTAAGAGCATCAATGAAAAATAACAATTCAATTTAATTGAATCAAAAGATTAAGTTTGTATTGTAAAGATTTAATTTTTATCTGCAGACAAATTGGTGAACAAATAACTGAAAGAGACTGAACTAATAGTCATCTAGCTCAGATTCTTAATTCATATCATTACAAACCAATCTATTATAAGGCACAAATTAATAAATTAGAATATGTACAGCTGAAAAAACAGATATTAATTACTTTCAAGAATAGAAGAGTTAAGATCACATAGTTCCTCTATAAGTCATCCGGTTTACAATTCGAGATGCATCATTCACTCTGTTTGCTTTTTCATAAATGCCAGCAACAACTAGATGCAATTCTTTCTTGTTAACATTAGGATCAGAGTCCAGCATTTCATATAGTGTCTCGACCATCTCATAATTCTTTCTAGCACCGTAAAGACTTAGCATTTGAAAGTGAACTTCATCAGAGAAAACACATCCCTCGTCATGCATCTCTTTATATACCATGTCTGCGTTTTCAAACTCCTGCAACTTCCCATATGCATTAAGTACTAGAGCAATCACATTAGAATTAGGAAAATATCCTGCTCCTCTCATCTTCTCGAATACCTCAATGAGATTAGTGTACTTCCTATTTCTGGAATATAACTCTATCATACACTCGAAAACTGCAATATCCTTCAACTCTCCAGCATCAAAAGCTTGTCTAAACACCCATGTAGCTTCCTCTATTCGTCCAGATCCAGCAAGAATCGTTATTGCAGTTTCTCTAGGAATATTGTCAGGGCGCTTCAACTCATGCAACAAACGTTTAGCATGTGCAACCAAACCAGCTCTCTCATATGCTACAATCATTGTCTGGTATAGAACCTGATCAATTTCAACTCCAGAACTCCTCAGCTTCTGGAATAACATAGCAGCTCGATCTAGTTTTCCCACTTTACCCCATATTGATATTATGGTTGAGTAGGTAACAGCATTGGGCTCAATTCCTATGTTCTGCATTTCCCGAATAAGATTGTTGGCTTTCTCATGCTCCAGAGTCCTTCCATAAATCTTAATCATGGTGTTGTAAGTGACAACATTTTGTTCAATATTTTTCCTCTGCATCAACCTAAACAAATGTATAGCTTCCCCGAAAAGCTCAGCCTCACCATAAACCTTCAGAAGAGTATTGTAGCTGACAACATTTGGTTCAATTCCCATTTTCCTCATACCCCAAAACAATCTATCAGCTTCCTTGGCCATATCAAGCTGTCCATAAACATCAATCATTATGTTACAAGTTGTAAGATCAAGAGGGCACTTCACCTCATTCATCTCGGAGAAAACAGACAGAGCCTCCAAAAACTTTTGGTTCTCAACATACATAGTCAAAAGAGTCGAGTAACTCACTGTATCCGGCAAAACACCTATTGACCTCATCTCTTTGACCAACAATTGAGCTTCACGAAAAAGCTTTGCTTTTCCAAACACATTAATCATGGTATTGTATGCAACAAGATCAGGAGTAATCCCTGATGTTTTCAGTCTAGAAAAAATCGAAATCGCCTTAGAATAATCACACAGCTTTCTTGACAATTCAATCAAATTAGAGTACAGAACAAGATCACCAGACACATGATCCTGTTCCATCTTCTGAAGCCAAGATAAAGCATCATTGAACAACCCCTCTTTTCCAAAGTAGGTAATGAGAGTAGAGTAAGTATACCTATCAGGTGACAAAGCCCTTTGACGCATTTCATCAAACAGCCCATATGCAAGCTGCCACTGCTTCGCCCGTAGTACATTACGCAATGCAACATTGTACGCAAACACAGAGGGAGTGTAAAGAGCTACTTCATTAATCCAATCAAGCAAAGCTAGCGAGCGCTGCCAATCAGACTCACGAGAGAGTAGCGTGACCATGAACCGCATGGAAAGATTTCTATTTTTGTAAGGCGACATTAACGCAAACAGCTCATGCTCGTTACTAGTCTGTCCAATTGAATACAATAAGTCATCCATATCAACGCTGTGGTCCAAGTAGGAGTTTGACTGCTGTCTCCGGCGGTACGGCCGGTGTTGGGAAGGCGAAACCGGTGTCGTTGTCTTTCTCCAGACATCTTTTGTGGATGAACTGCCGGAGAGAGAAAGGAGAACGAAATGGGTTCGGAGTGGTTTACGTCTGGTGTAACGAAAGAGGATAGTGATTCGATGCTGAGAAAATGGAAGGCAGTAATTGGACGAAGAAGAAGGGAAGAGCAGAAGAGTGGACATAGCACCGGAACATGGGTCCAACCATTTATCTCATATTCATACGATTTATTTGGCTTAAATATCAATTGCTCCCTCCTTCAATATTTACTTGTCCTATGTTAATAGATAATAAATAATAGGGATAATTTTAATAAATTATTCTTTAAATATAAATAAATATAATTTTTTGAAAATTTATCTTTAGAAAAAAAATTTCTATTTCTATAATGATAAAGTTTGTGTACATTTTATCTTCTTCAAATTCCAACTGGATATGCTATTATTGTTATAATATCTAATAGAGTAATTATTATAATTAATGATAAAAAAGTAAATTAATGATAAAGAAAAGTGTGTGTGTATACCAATGGATATCATAGAAGATTAAACTCAGTTCTATATGATATCAATATAGTATCAATATACCGATAGAATATCACAAAGAATATATTTTCTATTATTTTAGAGTTTAATACATAATTCTGTAACTTTAATAATTTTCTAGTCTTATACGATACTGATATAGTATAGATATACTAGTATCATAACGAACTTATTTTCTACTAATTTAGAGTTTAATATTATTTATTTGTTTCTTATTTATTTCTTCAAAAAAAATATAATCCTATATGATATCAATTGGATATCAATAAACCACTAGAGTATCGCAGATAATTAAACTCATTTTATATGATATTGATATGGTATATATACCGTCGAAATATATTTTATAATATTTGTAATGACATCAACATGACGTCAAAATGAAATAAAAAAATTAAATGGAATAAAAAGATAAATAATTTAAATCAAGAATCCATTAAAAATAAATAATTTGAATTGAATCTATCGAGACTTATTTGTTTTATTGTAAGTTGTAACATCAAACAATTACAAAATCCAAATATACTCATTACGCAGCATGGGCCGGCATAGGAGCCAATTTTATTTCCTTCTAAAAACAAAAATGGCCTCAAAATCATCCATAAAATTATGAATTATGATGAAATAATTAAAATTAGTCTGTTAATAATAAAAAAAAAAATTCTTTAAAAAAATCTTCCATATTACTCAAAGATGTTAACACGTCACAAGAATTGATTCCCCTTTGTCACGGGCTAGTAAACACTTCAAACACGCAAAACCAAATCATATCATAAAATTAACTTAATTATATGCATTTCAATAAATATTTTTCTCCAAAGATAATTAACTTCACTCACTCTAGTCATTTATTTATCTGTAATTTATTTTTCAGGCCAGGCAAATTTAACATTACGTTATGAGTTCATAATCAAGAATTGACTCAAATTCAAAAATTTTATATATATCTAAATAATAAATTTTAAAACTTACAATAAATTTCATCTATATCACCAAATTATTTTATTGTAACCGTTTTCCATATATCCAACTTTATCATTATAAATACTTATCTGTACTTATTTTTTGACCAAAGACAAACTTAGAAGGTAAACTAATGATAGATCTCATATTTTTACTCAAATTTTGTATCATATTAGATCAATATAAAAAAGATTTCAAATATTGACTCATAAATTCAAATCTAAAATTCATCTCTATATTTGTAATAATAATAAAGTATTATTCATTTACACCTTTTTTAATCATAAAAGATTAATAATTAATTAAATAACCATATAAGAAATCTAATCTTTACTATTAGTGCTGCTGCACCCAAATCACTGTACTCGGATCTAAAAAAGAAAAAGAAAAAGGAAAAAAAAAAAGAAGAAGAAGAAAAACAATGAAATGATAAAGAAGATAACTCCCTACCGCTTGCCGGCCTCCATTATTTTGCAGCAGTTAAGTACAACTTCCATTGTTGCATCTTTCCACCTAACTACACTCCACCACTGTTAACACAATCTTTGTCAAAATCCCCCAAAAAAAGAGATTACTTCTTTATATTTAGTTAATCTTGAATTTTGTTGTTTTAATTACGCAATTATTGGTTTACAGCGATGACATCTTCTCAATTTATGCACCTCTGCACCGTTTAGAGAAAACCCCATTGTTGAAATTCTCCATTTCAATCTTTTTCTTTTGTATTTGTTAATGAAAAGATTGAAATGAAGAAGTTGAAAACCTATTATCTGCACCTTCGACACCCAACAACAATCGAGAGGAAGTGGATCTTTCCACTTGCTATAGGTTCCATTGTTTCCCTTTTTCTGTTGTTTTTAACAACCCTAACCTCACCGGATGGAACTCCTCTTTTGCCCCTTTATCGCTACTATTCTTCTTATTCGGCAGCTAATGTTTTTATTGAATCGAAGCTTAAGCCGTTGCCTATATCCACTGTTCCTCCACCGCCTCGGTTTGCGTACCTAGTTTCGGGTTCTGCCGGCGATGGGAACATGCTGAAGCGTACCCTTCAAGCTCTTTACCATCCAAACAATCAGTACGTAGTGCATCTCGATGCTGAATCTTCACCTGAGGAGCGTCTCGATCTGCATAACTTTGTTATCAATTATCCAGTTTTTATCAAATTTAAGAATGTTCGGATGATTACCAAAGCTAATCTGGTGACCTACCGGGGTCCTACTATGGTGGCCAATACCCTTCACGCAGCAGCCATTTTGCTTAGGGAAGCTGGGGAATGGGATTGGTTTATTAATCTCAGTGCTTCAGATTACCCACTTGTTACTCAAGATGGTAAAGACATTTTCTTGTAGATTACTTTAATTTTGATTTCAGCTGGTATATCTATTGCTCGTTTCATTTTGTAGATTACCTTAATTTTTTTTCCTGTTTGATTAGATCTGCTGCATACATTTTCGTATTTACCCCGGGATCTTAACTTCATTGATCATACAAGCAAAATTGGGTGGAAAGAGTAAGTTGTTCTATCTGCAACTCAAAAGAAATGTTCTCTTCATTCTAACTTTGGGTGAGAATTAAGGATTTATTATTTGAGTTCAACTTGATTCTTGTTTCTGAAGGTTCCAAAGGGCAAAGCCGATTATTGTTGATCCTGGATTGTACGCGACTAAAAAGGCAGATGTTTTCTGGATTACACAGAGAAGAAGTGTGCCAACAGCTTTTAAGCTTTTTACAGGTGAGGTTTGGCATCATTTATGCTTGGGCTCAAGGATTTGAACTTTTCCTTTTAGCACATGTTATACTTTATATGTGATGATGTCTTAATCATTGTTCAGTCTACCCCTGCTAAATAGCACTTGTTATACTTTACATGTGATGATGTGTTACAATAGAGAACCTGACATTGTTCAGTCCACCCCTGCTAAACTGTGTTGTCTTACTTTCTATTCTTTACCCTACCACTAATCTGAATTGACTCACCCAATATGTTTTGTTGGTCTCATAAAAAGATTTATAAATGTGAAGAATAAAATCAGGAGATCATATACTAGTGGGGGTCTTGACTTTGGTGCCACCCACCCTGTAACTTGAATTAAACTTGCAGGAAGGGTTGTTAAATCACTTATTGGCGAAGACCAGGGACTGAGAATTCTGTTTAAGATGCTCAAGATTTAATAATTCATGGTCAATAGGCATTTTCTTTGTAATGGAATTTCAACTTTGACTTCTTTCTTTTCCAAACAGATTGTGTTTGTTTTACCCATTAGCTCGAAAAGAAACTCGTGTTATGCTTTAGTGCAACATAATTTGGTTAATTGAATTGGAAGAGGTCATACGTCGTAGGCACGGATTAAATTTTTTGGACAGTTAAAAGAGGATTTCTCATTTATAACAAATAAAGCTCAAGATCGGGAAATTAGATGTAGGAGGAAGAAATCCTTGCTCCAAATGCTTGCTCCGGGTGAAAATACTTTGTAGGATTATGCATGTTCTTATGCCAGTTGACAACATATAGACACGGGATATGGGGGTAATAATTGGGATTTCTAGTATATGGAAACACTAGCTATCGAAGCAATTCACCTGGTGTATTAACTTAGATGGCCTATTGTACTGAACAGTCGTTGAAGTATTTGAGCTGTATGACAGTTGACAATGATAAAAGGAATCCATAACAGCCACATTAGAGGATTCGGATATTCTGTGATCCAAATACTAATGATTTGTGATACAGTCATTGGAGTGGTGTTTGATTAAGTAGCAACTCTACTAGTCATTTGAGTGGATGGTAAAGGTTCCCCAAATCAGTGTGGATTCAGGATTTGTTAACTAACTCTTTAAAAAACATTTCTCTTAAGATTTAAGAGTTCCCAAAAATTGTGGATTCAGGATTCCTTGACTACATTGTCGAAAGCTTAGCTTGCATGAGCTTCAGATCTCCCCCGACGTGAGTAGTAAGTTTGTTTATACACACTTCACTGGAGACCTTTTTAAGCAATTACATTCATTTGGATGAAATGGAGGTGAAGTTGTTGTCATTCATTGTTATGTTCGGTAATAGGAATCAAGTTCTGTTCATGCAGCTTGATGGACTGTTTCAATCAAGAAATTGTGTTCACAGGGACAAATGTTTTTGTTGAGAGAAACTGTCCAGAATCATATTTTCATGATTTTAAACTCATTGTTGGCAGCAAGTTATGTATTGAATAAAAATCTATCTTAATGAAGCCCACAGAGAGGAAAATAAAGATACCAGATTGGTACATGGGGTGGGTAAGGCTAATGAATTCATTTAAAGGTTTCAGTTACATTGTCCATTTTCTCTCTTGTTGTAGTCGGTGAATATAATTTATGTCTCATGGTTTAAAGATCATGAGCCTTTTAAGTCTCGTTCGTTATTGCCAGTATAAATAGAAGCAGCTTGAGTTTCAGTTTGTCATGACTTTCTGAAAGCTACTTCCTGAAAAAGCAGTATACAATGGGCAACATTTTAACATGGGGAAATATTACTTCATTTATTCCCCATTTAGTTTGAATAGTTTAGTGAAAAAGAAAGCTTAAACAAATTTGTGTATTGACTTTTATGAATAATAATATAACTGTTGCTGGTTGAAATTCCACATACTAGATATAAAACATTGTGCTTGCTCTCTTAACAGGGTCAGCTTGGATGGTCCTTTCTCGCTCTTTCATTGACTTCTGCATATGGGGATGGGACAACTTGCCCAGGACTGTTCTTATGTACTACGCCAATTTCATCTCCTCTCCAGAAGGCTATTTCCATACTGTCATCTGTAATGCCCAGGAGTTCCGCAATACCACAGTAAACAGTGATCTTCACTTCATATCATGGGATAACCCTCCAAAGCAGCACCCTCATTACCTTACACTTGAAGACATGCAAAAGATGGTCGACAGTAATGCTCCGTTTGCTAGAAAGTTCCATAGGGAGGATCCCGTTCTTGACAAAATTGACTCGGAACTCCTATTTCGAGGTAAAGATAGGCTTGTTCCTGGTGGGTGGTGCATTGGAAGTCGGAAGAATGGGACAGATCCTTGCTCTGTTGCAGGTAGTATCACCATCCTCAAACCTACTTCAGGGGCAAAGAGGTTGGAGAAGTTGATAGGATCTCTATTATCAAGTGATAATTTCCGCCCCAAACAGTGCATATAGCAAAAAACATGTCGTAGAAAGTTGTTTTTGTTAAATCATAGTCTTCAGAGGAAAGCAAGGAACATCTAAAATGTATTAAATCTGCATTCTGCAGAAAAGGAAAAATATAGAGTGCATCTGCTCTTTGGTTCCTCACTCTATTACTCAGGTTGCGCTGTATTAACGAAGGGTGCAATGCCCTCATTCTGAACTTGTCACATACTAGGATGGAGCATTTTGGCAACGTGCGACTTTTGGAGGAGAGAAATGTATCAGGTTTCATGTGAAGCTACTGTGTAGTGTGATATCTTTTGTTTATAGGTTGTAGAACAAGATTAATTGGAGCCTCTTTTATGGCTGCAGTGTCATCTTCATTGTTGTCAAAGTTTCATCCCCATTATTGCCTGCATGCGGAAAGTGTCTTAGCTTCTCCAGTGCATGTTTATCGCTCGTTTTTCCCTCTATGTAGAGTAGATATAGTTCATACTCTTTTAAGTAAACCAACTGGTTGGTGGATAAAAGAAGTTGATTAATGCAGTCCAGCAGATAAAATTATTTATAAAAAGTTTTCGTGGACCAATATAGGACTTGGAATGCTGACCTAACTGTCGTAGGTGAGTTGTCTACCGAAACATTTATGTGGACCAGATCTATCCTATTTTATAATGTGCAGATTAACAAACAACCATAATAAAGAAAATGAATTCATTAGCCTTACCAACCCTACGTACCAATACATAATGTTTATTTTCCTAAAATAGACTAGTGTTCTTATCATAAACCCCTGTAAAACTTAGAATTCTTTGGCATTGTGTTTGGTCACGGATGTCGGCGGCATTTCTCCATCCAGAAGCCCAATTTCTAAAATTCCACAATGAAAGGACTTGTCTTTTACAACCTTTCAACATTTCTTCTATCATATATAGTCAAAGGAATTCGCATTACGTACTATCAGGATAATCATGGTAGCTTACTTTGTCCATCTGTCACATCCGTTGCTTTCTTGTTTTTCCCTAGCGTTCTAATGTAGGGCAAAACTTTCAACGGATTCCTTTACTGGTTTTGATAATAGTTGTGATGGTGAAGGTGGTTGATGCTAGTAATTTGATGGTGATGGTTGTAGAATGTGTGCTGATTGAATGGTAGTTGACGACAGTGCTAGTTGTGATGATGGAGATGATTGGTAAGGGGTAGGTCACAATGGTGGTAGTGGCTGATCAGCGAATGGCGATGTAATTATTATGTCAAAGTTGATTGATAGTTGTGTCGATGGCAATGAAGATGGTTGGTAATTGTAATAGAGTGATACTGAAAAATACGCATACAAAAATATCTCTTAATAATTTAAGATACGAACCATTGAGATTCAAACATCTATTGAGTAGGCATAGATAAGGGCTTAGTGGTGCAAATTCATGTCAATATGAAGCGATAAACATGGTAGAGAAATCAAGAAACAAAAAATGCAAAGTAGAAAAAGAAACAAATATGTTAGCTCCTATATATATGCAATCAAAACGAAGGAATTCTAAGATGATTGATGTATCATGCAATAGAAAATGTGGGCATCGTGTCGCAAGAAAGAGGCACTTATTTGGTTCCATTTAGGCATTAAAAGGAATGCTAAGTGCCATCTCTCCTGCGACAAGATCCCCTCAATCTCTTCTTTTTTCAATGACTAATGAATTACGATGAGATTACACAAAGCCCTCCATTTATAGAGGCAAAATTATTTTACAAATGACTTAGCTCCTGTCTCTTTGTGTGAGAAAACCAATAACCAAGTCAAGTCCACGAGTTTGAATGAGTAGTGATTGATCCCTGTGAGAAAGAGAGTCAAATAGTCTTTGGTGTATGAATGTGTCATTTGACTAGTTCTACCAATTTCACATTACTGTCTTAATTAAGACCCAAAAAGAAAACACATTGCTCCTTCAATTTCATCTTAATACTTGGGATTTGTGAAGTCCAACATATATAGTTAGAATGGACTATTCACTAACACAATATTATGTTTTCCAAAATGGACAGTGAATCAAGCCTATAACTTCTAGTTGTGATTTTTCCATTTTTTTAAAAGTCAATTAATTAAATTTCAAAGTTAATTAAATTTGATCAACATAATATTTTATATATTTAAATACAACATAAAAAAAATACTACAAGTCATATATATTTTTTCTCATGTAAATATGTTGAAAAGCTATCTATACTAAAATTATGGTCAAAGTCAACAAAATTTGACTATTGAAAAAATAAACATAACAATGAATTTGAGACATGGAGAGTATTGGCGAAAAATAATAATTTAAGAGCACGACCAATATTTATGAAGTGGTTTGGTAGAGTGTATTAGAAGAAATAATGCATATATTAACTTTATGTATTAGTAGTAATTTTATTTGGTACATTTTTTAATCTATAAGCATTAGTTATACACAATATTGTGTGGTAAGGTGTGTATTACTAATACATAAAACTTTGTGGTATTTGTAGTGCAAGGGGTTTTAGCGTGATTAATGTCTTCAAGTATACCGTTCTAAAATTAAACTTATGTATAATACGGCATAATTTTCTTTGTTACAAATAACTTCTTAATGAATGTATCGTATACGGTGGACCAGAAGAAATGATACTAATCTTATATTCATTGTAATATTCATGCAAAATAATTTTGCTTATGAAAGAAAGGAAGACGGATGAACACAATGAGAGTGAAATAACATTGAACTGAAATGCAGCGCTTGGTATTGCAGCAGAGACCGATGGCTTACCGAAGGCCCATTAAAGAGGATAAAATTGGGCCTGCTCTTCTTGCTTTGTACCAAAGGCCCAAGCCCAAGATTTTTTCCCTTTTTAAACACTTATGGCATGTTTGGTAAGCCAGCCTGGTAATTAGATTGGATGTAATTATACTGTTTTGATACATTGATTAGTCATATAATTACTTAATCAACAGATAATTAAATAAAATTTGCAAGAATAATTACTCTCTGATTCACGAAGGAGAGTGTAAATTACTACTAGTTACATGTTGTAGTTAAAAGTTGGTTATTTATTAATCTCTTGTTTTTATTTTTTGCTATAATTTATTTTTTATTTTTACCATTTTAAATTCTATTTTATTTTTAGTCTTTCTAATATTTTCTAAAAGTGCATTTTTTAATTTTATATTACTTACATTTTATTTCCTTCTCATTTTCAACTTTTGCTTCATGTGATTTCATGCAATTTTTCATATTATATATTTTTATTTGTTTTTTGTTTATTTTTCCCATCAACATAATTTTGTTCATAATCTAGTTTTTTGAATTTTGAACCTATGTATATTTTTTCTATTTATTTAGAAGTATTGACTTGATATTTCATATTGCAGGTTATTTTTTTTACGTTAGACTAGATAAATTATCTTTATATCTAGTGTTTTAATAATTTTATGATGTTATATTTGTAATATGAATCGTTTTGTCAAACGTGCATTTCGTGATGTTTATAGAAATTTGCACTTTTAATTTTTATAATTAATTTAATTAGAAATACTAACTCAAAAAATCTAAATCAATTGTTTTTTAATAGTATTAATTAGTTAAGAACATATAGTTATTAGTCAATATATTTTTAAAAGACAATATATATTTTGAATATTTAATTCAATACTTTCTCTATTCTATATTAACTGAATTTGTACACATATTAAGAAAAATATCTACTATTGTTGTTTGTAAGATCATAAATAGAATTTCTTAAGTAGTGTAATTTATCTCTTAGAATATTTAAAACTTCAACAAATGAGACAAATATGAAAAAAAAAAATTAAAACACCCATCTTGAAAATTGACCAATATAAAACTAAAAAAATTCAAAAATTCACTTAATATATAATAGAGGAGTATCACATATTTATAAAAGTCCCCATTTATCTAATATAAAATTTTAGTTTTAGAGTTTTTATTTCTAATTAATATAACCTTATGATTACACTTATACAATAAAATAATTAACATAATTATTAAATTATTTAACTATTAGGCTGATAATTACTACTCTAACAATTATGCCAATTTCAATTAGTTAATAGCTTTTCAAACAGTCCCTTGCCAAACGTTATTAGCCCAAAGGAAATACAACACATGGCATAAGTCATAACCAGCCAATTTTTTTTAATATATACACACACTTGGGACAATTATTTCTTTTAATCTCTTTTGTAAAATATTCATTTAAAAAATATATTATTTATTTATTATCTAGATATATCATATTTATAAAATATTTATCATTTATAATAATTGTATTATGTATTAAAATGAATTAAATATGTAATATATATTGCAAATGAATTAGGTACGTAATATAGAT
>JAABOM020000049.1:23805803-23820492 GCA_011800125.2 Solanum clarkiae | reverse complement strand
TAATATAGATGTGTTTCATTAAGCACTGTGTATCTTTACTTATCCATTATACTATTCTGGAATGTCCAACAATACTAGTCCAATCTATGAAATTAAAAGATAATTTTATACGTAATTTCTAATTTATTTTTATCATTAATTATAATTTTTTTCTATTATATTTTTCTATACATTATATTTATTATATTCAAAGATAAAATTATCCTTATTATTTTGTGATGAACAATGATAAGTATATCTTATCAGTTTGAACTTCTACGCAAAATAAATGTGACGAATAAGTCGACATATCTAAAGACTTCTTTGAAACTCAATCATCTAGAAATTCAAAAAAGAAGGTTCTTTTGGTACTTTCTTTTAACGTAATTACTTTGCATTTGTGTATATTTAAATGCTTTTAGAATGTTCGAAGAAGTTCACTAGTGATATTCTAGGAATAATCCTCATACTCTTGCAAGATACTTTTATAGTCGATTTTTCTAAATGTCTTTTGGTCAATTTAAAAATTTAAGAAGATATACATGTTATAGAATATCTTCTTCCAAGTTATAATTGTTTCCCTTTAACTTCGCAAAATATTTTTGGACATTTTGTAAAATTTATCAATTTGAAATATTTATGGACCAATCCCATTATCTCTATCTCATAAGAACTATCAAATCACTACGACATTCAGGAGTCACAAACTTTCTTTTTTTAATGTTTTGATTAAAAAAATAAAAAAAATATTTTTAATATAAAATTCAAAATAAGATAATATTAGATTAAACCGATCATGTGCAAAATATATACACCAGACCAGAAAAATCGCTGCCTATATAAGTATATATTGTCGTATTTGATGACAATACTAAATGAACCTATATGCGTTAATTTAATCATGCGGGATTTTTTTTGCAATTGTTAATTTTGGATAAAATTTTATTGAAAAACACCCAAAGTAATCATTATAAGAACTGTTGACACGATTTTATATGTAATAAGAAATATACAAATTTTAGATAAAAAAAATATGAGAAGGTATTGTATAAAAATAATACAGTTAGAATTCTAGAATTTGATTAAAGAAGAAGTTGATAATTTGGGATTCCCACTTTAATATACTTGTTGCAATATTTGAAAGTCTAAAAAGAAATAAAAATAACAATATAACTCACTTAATTCAATACTTTTCAATTATATATTCTTATTTTTTTGACAAAGTTTTACTCTAACTTAAAAAGAAGAAAAATTTAGAAATAAATAAACCATATGAGTATTAAATGAACGTAACATAAGAAGGCAAAACAATGTTAGTATAATAAAAAATTATTGACACATAATTTATTGTAGATAATTTATGAAGACCTAAACTATATGCATTAGTTTCTTGGTCGTAGAGGCGGCCTTAAATTTACAATAAAAAAAAGATGGTAAGAAGAAAAGCTTACACTATGAAGTTTCCACTCTAAGTGCTGTGGATAAATGAAATGAAAATTTCTACACGGCCTTTCGAAACTGACTAGTTACTTTGTGTCATTAGCTGGAGCTTTGGACTATCTTCTTTGGCCTTTCTGTCAGAGTTGTTGACAGAAAAAAATTAATAACAACTTCTGGGAAGCATCCTAACAAATGCATGGGACCCTACAGAAGACTACTCATTTTCGTTTTTATCTTATGTTAACCTAACTACCCCAATTCCACACATGGCACATCGCTGATCGCATATTATTTTGAATTTTATACCGACTAATTGTAACTCTTTATAATTAGTAAAAATCAAATAAGGTTAAATCTGACAAACCTATATAGTATTTTCAATCAAACAATACGAAAAATATATGAGCTTCTTTTTATAAAATAACATATAAATATGTCATTTAATTTGATCTTAGCTGGCACTGTGCCCTCCAACTTTAGGTGTGTTTAAATAGTATCTTAAATTTGTATAAAGTTGAACAAGTAGAGAGACACATCAAACATGACAAAATACATGCATGCCACCACGTAGGAACTTGTGTATCTACTTGTTTAGCTTTATACTCATACAAGTTTAAGTGTTTATTTGTATACGTCCAAAATTAGAAGACACAGGACCAAATTAAAAAATACGAAATTTTCAAGGAGTTGGATGATGCAATTTGTATGACGCGATTCGCAATACATAGTAAGTACATATGATCGTCATTTAGCACTTCATTGTGGCCGCGTTGAACCGGTCAATTTCCTTGCTCTACACGCTGCAGACACTGTTTCTATGGTGGCTTAGCCAATTTGTTCATATATAATACATAGTTCACTCAACACACTTCTCAAATTGTTAAAAAGAATTACTTCATTTGTCGTCCACATTCATAATCTTCACCCGAAAAAAGAAACAACAGGATGACAGCCTCATTGACTGAATTAGGGTCCAAGCTTGCTGGACTGATGTTTATTTGGGGCACAATTCAGCAATTCTTTCCCTATCCACTCCGCAAGCGCATTGACTACTTATGGAACAAACTGGGAAATTACTTCTACCCTTATGTCCAAATTACCATTGATGAATTCTCCAGTGGTAAAAGCAACGAAATCTACAGTCAGATTAACTCTTATTTGGGTAGTAAATCTGTCAAAAAGGATGCTAAGTTTCTCAGAGTTGAAAAGTCTAAGAACAGCAAGTCTTTTGCTGTTAGCTTGGATGAAGGAGAAGAAATTACTGATGAATTTCAAGGTGCTAAGCTCGTTTGGCACAGTTACACGGAAAAATTATCCGATGATTTTTCAGGCCGTCTGTCGAGCCGGTCTAATTCCGTTCCAATGGAAAAGAAAAGTTACAGAATAACTTTCAATCAACGACACAGAGAACTTGTTACTGGGAAGTACTTGAACCATGTGATGGAAGAAGGCAAGGCAATTCAGTTTCAGAACAGGAAACAGAAGATCTACTCAAACAATTGCAGTGAGGATTGGTATTGGTATGGTAAAGGTATGTGGAGAGATATCAATTTTGAGCACCCTGCAACATTTGATACTCTGGCTATGGACCCAAAGAAGAAAGCGGAAATAATCAACGATCTCGTTGCGTTCAGCAAGGGGAAGGATTATTATTCCAAAGTTGGAAAGGCGTGGAAGCGCGGGTATCTTCTGTACGGTCCACCAGGAACTGGAAAATCAACTATGATTGCAGCAATTGCGAATTATTTGAACTATGATATTTATGATCTGGAGCTCACCTCTGTTAAGGATAACTCGGGGCTTAAGAAATTGCTCATGGAAACAACGAGCAAGTCCATCATTGTCATTGAAGATATCGATTGCTCTATCGATCTCACTGGTAAGAGAAAGAAGAAAAAGAAGAAGGAAAAGGAAACAACTAGTGAAGATCAGGAAGAAGATTCGGACTCGTCCACAGAAAAAGAAATTACGGAAAACAAGGAAACGGGCAAACTCACACTTTCGGGTCTGTTGAATTTCATTGATGGAATATGGTCAGCTTGTGGTCAGGAGAGGATTATTATATTTACCACGAATCACAAGGACAAACTTGATCCAGCTCTAATTCGTCGAGGACGTATGGATATGCACATTGAGATGTCTTATTGCAGATACGAAGCATTCAAAGTGTTGGCTAAGAATTACTTGAATTTGGAGACACACACTTTGTTTCAACAGATTGAAGGTTTACTAGAGGAAGTAGACATGAGTCCTTGTGATGTGGCTGAGCACTTGATTCTCAAGAATGCTTCAGGAGGGCCTCAAATGTGCTTGGATAACTTAATTCAAGCTTTGAAGGAAGCCAAGGAAAAAGCAAAGAAAAATTCAAAAGAATCTAAGGAAAAAGCCAAGCAGAATTCCAAGAAAATTAAGTTCTCCACAAAATTTGTCAGAAGTTTTAGGAGTGTACAAAAGTTGTTTAAATGATATTTTTAACTTCAACTGCCCGATGATTTTTCTATTTTTGGCGTCTCCGTGTATAGTCTTGTATTGTTGTAACCTCAAGTAAAGTTATGTTTGCTGTTTGAGCCATTGACAACTGCATTGAGCTAGGATGTCATAATTTACAACAAATCTTATTAGGTGTTAGTGTACTACTGATGTTGTCACTTGGTTCTTTATAAGTTGCTAAGTCAACAGAATGGCTAGTTTATTAAGACTCATCATCCATTATTCACTATCTTCATCAGTTGGTTTATGTCAAAATATTTGCAATCAACCTCAAGAACTACTTTGAAACCTCTAATTGAAATGTGTAGGCATCAAACTAGTTGGGCATTTCATTGGGTTAGTGCTTTCGAGCTAATTATAGTGAAATTTCAAAATTATTGCTATCTCTTGCATTATGTTCCAAACTGAGAATTGATCATCTCTGCTAGTGGATGTTGGTCTAATGACTGAACCGTTTGTGCCTATTCTCTTATTAACATTATAATTTATTAGTATAAGATAAGTGATTCTATCAAAAGAATCATACTCTTTCCCACTTCCCAGAAAATGTGCAAAGATTATTTACACGTGTTTAACAAAAGATTCTTTTGACCTTATTTCTTTTAAAAAGTTTTATTTAAACTTTATCCAGAAGTAATGCCTTTAGAAGGTTCCAACTTCCAAGAAGAAACGGTACCTACTCTTGAGAATATGCTAGATGGTCTAATATACTAGGATCAAAAGCTTATTTTCCATTATATAGTTGATTGTAGGGACGTAACTTTATTCTTTTAATTAAAGTCTACTAAGCAAGAGTCATTATAATTATCTGACCACCCTAGCTCTCTTGTGGGGCTTGTCGGATATTAACATTACCCAACAATCTCCCTTCCAATATATACCTCCCTCATGCAAAATATAGCCCACCTTGAATCTGATGGGCTGACGCCATGAAAAGATACACGACACTTGAGCATGATTAAAGACAACCTTTAAAACTAGCTCACGAGAAATGATTTATAGTTTATAAGTAAATTCTGGAATTAAGCACTCATTCCTAATCTAGTGAAAAATGGTAAGTAACCTGCTATCACATACTAAAATTCATTGATAGTGCAAGGAAAATGTGTACATAGCTTTAACTCTTCCCATGAAATGCTTCGTGGCCAAGGATCTCCGTCGTATAATATATATTAATTTGCACTAAATCGTTGATGCATTAATATTGGACCGTGCAGAATGCATATCATTCCCAATTTTATACTAAGCCCGACTGATAAAAGAAATCGTATTCAATGAAAAAGCAAAAGTGATAGGAATAGTTAATAGCTCCACTTTAACTTTCTTTTCAATTTTTGTCTTCTTTATTCCACAAAGTTGTGGAAATTGAAGTCACCCCCGTAAAAAGCATCGGAAACGAACATATTGGATTTTATATTTTCCTTTTCAATTTACTTGAGTCCCAAGTAGCACACATGTTTTAGGGAAATAGTGCAACATGTGATATTCCGAAAGGGAGGTTAGAGATCAATTCCCTCTGCATCAATCTTGTCTATGTGATATATATCATTTTTATGATTTGCGAGTTATTGCACAAGAGCAGATTTACCAATACACATCCAAAGGATGGCAACGGGAAGTCGAAAAAAACCCTCAAAATTGTAGTGTTCTTCTAAAACAAACTGGACCGCGTATAACCGGGCACCGGCCACGAAAAGTGTTTGCTCCCTTTCTATATATAGTTGTATTAAGCCCTATTGTTAACTACATAATACACTTCTTTACTTCATTCATAATCTTGCACGCAAAAAACAACGACAACATGGTAGATACATTGACTGAATTATGCTCCAAGCTTGCTGGACTGATGTTCATTTTGGGCACAATTCAGCAACTTCTTAAGCGCCGAGTTGTCACCAACAGAAGTGAGCTCAAGATCATAAATATCATAGTTCAAGAAATTTGCAATAGCTGCAATCATAGTTGATTTTCCCGTTCCTGGTGGACCATAAAGAAGGTAGCCGCGCTTCCATGCCTTGCCAACCTTGGAATAATAGTCCTTCCCCTTGGTAAAAGCAATGAGGTCGTTCATTATCTCCTCCTCCTTCTTAGGGTCCATAGCCAGAGTATCAAACTTTGCAGGGTGCTCGAAATTAATGTACTTCCACATCTGGTTCAAACGCAACCACCAAACAAGCTTATCGTTGTTGCAATAAATCCTCTGTTTCTTATTCTTGAACTCAATTGCCCTACCTTCTTCCATCACATGCTTCAAGTATTTTCCCATGACAATCTCTCGATGTTGCTGATTGAATGTTATTGTGTAACTTTTCTTTTCTGTAGGCTGGGTTCTTTTACTCCCTTGAGAATTGTCACCGAATGTTTCAATGCGAGAGCGCCAGCAGAATCTCACGCCTTGGAATTCATCAATGATTTCTTCTCCTTCGTCCAAGACAATAGCCAAAGACCTGCTATTGTCCGACTTTTCAGCTTTCAGATACTTAGCACCAGTGTCGACAGACTTGGTACCAAATAAGTATCGACATGTGTGTAAATTTCGTTGCCTTTTCCATTGGAGAGTTCATCAATGGTAGTTTGAACATAAGGATAGAAGTAATTTTCGAGTCGAGTCCAGAAGGATTCGATTCGTCTGCGGAGTATTTGAGGGAAGAGTTGTTGAATTGTGCCCCATATGAACATTAGTCCAGCAAGCCTGGACCCTAGTTCAGTCAATGATATTCCCATTGTGTTTTCCCCACCTTCAGTAACATGGTGTGTATTTTTGTGAATTGCAAGCAAGGTTTAATGTATGATACACACAAATAGTAGCCAATTTTGTGGAGAAAAAGCAAGTTGATTAGTTTAGCTAGGCCACAAGTCGGTCTTGTTTACAGTATTGTAATAGGATTCGAAATATACGCATGGTAATTGTACTTATTACTAATATAGTTCAAACTATTTCTATTTTTAATGTAAGAAGAAATTGTCTTCTATTTCCACAGCAACAAATAAAAGAAAGGAAACAAATTGTCTTCTATAAGGAATCAATCTGTTCACAAAAGTTTCTAACGTGAAGGAAAAAAAACCAAAAAGTACCTTTTGAAAAGGTTTGGTTTTGGGCTATAATTTCATGTAATTAACTACTACTCCCCCTCTCCCACTTTATGTGACACCTTTTTTTTTATCCATCTAAAAAAAAAATATTATCTTACTTTAATTGAAAACAATTTAACTTTAAAATTCCTCTTTTATCCTTAATAAAATGATTCTCAACCACACAAATATTCCTCTTTTACCCTTAATAAAATGATTCTCAACCAAAATATCTCGGAAAGATTTTAGACGACAAATTTCAAAAGTCTTTAATTTTTTTTTCCTTAAACACTGTCGCAAGTCAAAGGATATCACATAGAATGAGACGGAGGGAGTAATATTTTAGTTATTAGTTATATTTTTTAAAAAAAAAAAAACTTGATAAATTTAATATTTATAAAAATTAAGGGCATTTTCATAAATTCATTAATTACGCCAAACAATAAATTATTAATAAACAATAGCAAATAATACATCTATCTAAACACTGTATTACCATTCCGTATAGTACGGTATATTATAAAACCATGGGAAACCACCGGTCCAAACAGGGGGTTAAAATAATCAACTGGTCTATATATGTCTGTGTAAACTCTAAAGCATGAGTAGTTGTGATTGAAACAACTGAGATAAATCATAATTTGACCAAAATGTAAGATGAAAGCCCAGCATTTTGCGTACAAAGCAATGTCTGCGTACACTAAATTCAGGTTAATTGCTTTTAATGTATTATTAATGCGTCTTTTAGGAGAGTGACTTACTGCTCTTATCCTTTGATTGAATGAAAGTAGCTTGCTTACTCTCAGTCACTAGTTAAATGAAAATCAAAAGTTACCAACACAAACATAAATTACTCACCTCACAAACACGTTGAATTTCCAAAGAAATATTCACACACTTTGATTCGAAAGCTATTTTGTTAGCTCGAATTTCATTCTCAACTCACCTCATTGAACTTGGGTCAAGGCTCTAAAATGGAAAACAAGTACCTTTCTAACCGATGTTCGACTCATCTTTCAAGTCTGACTGACGTGTGAAATTTTCATAAATTCATCAGAGAAGCGGGAAAGGAAACAGAAAAAAATTTACTCAGCACATTAATTCAATTATACAAACTGTTACCCATTAGTTGATGATTAACTAATACAAGCTATTGCATAGGAGCGAAATTTACTCAAAAAGGATAGAATCTGTGGCTCCTTTGTCATAAAAAAATATTGATGATTAACTAATAATTATTACAGATTGTTAATCTCATTTTTACAAATCGAGGTAGGCTAATACTCATACAGTTTAGTGGATAAGGAAATTGTAGAAAGTAGAATTCATATAAAAATCAACTCTCCATGATCTAGAACAATTTACGTTTCTCAAAATTGATAACCATTTCAGTGGAAAGATTCAGGAGTTCAAGTCCCAAACATTGATATACAACAACAACAACAACATTACCCAAATGCCTCAGAGACTCCCGCCCATTGCGGGGTAGGGAGGTCGGATGTACGCAGCCTTACCCCTATGTTTAAAAACATAGCGCGACTATTTCCGAATGATCCATGATGAGCGTCGAAAGTTGTATTGACTAACTGCTAATTCACAATTGAAAGAAGCAGAGACAGCTTAAAGAGTCATTCTGCTTTATTCCATCATATCCCAAAGCGAAAAAAATAGTGAATATTTAACTCCATCCGAGATTGATGGAAAAAAACATTGATATACATGGTTCTAAAACAAAATCAGCTGGAAGGTCCTATTCCAAAATCACTCCTAACCACAATGAGCTATATCATCTTCTCCTTTCGCACAATAACCTCAGTGAACAAATTGCTTCAACCATCTGCAATCTGAAAACACTAGAAATGCTAGGGGAGCAACAATCCCACTATGTTTGGATGAGATGAGTAAACTTCGGATTTTGGAGTTAAGTCACAATAGTCTTAACGGGACAACTAATACAATTTTTAGTATAGGAAACCAACTTGAAATCATTAAATTTGACGGGAATAAGTTAGAGGGGAAAGTCCCGCAATCTTTGATCAATTGCAAATATTTGGAAGTTTTTTGTTTAGGTAACAATGAGTTGAGTGACACATTTCCTGAATGGTTGGGAGCCCTATCTGAGTTGCAGATTTTAAAGTTGAAATCAACTAAGTTCTATGGCCCCATAAAAGATTCAAGGCCTAACAACGTCTTTGCTCAAATTCTAATCATAGATCTCTCATCCAATGGATTTAGTTGAGATTTACCAACGAGCCTTTTTGAGAATTTTGAAGCCATGAAAATAATTGGTGAAATGGAACCCGAGAGTTGTAGCGAATGAGCATTCTAATTTTTACACAAATTTTTACATGGAAATCCATGTAGTCCATCATTCCCTTGGTATGAACTGTTCTCAAATGTATCACCTTGTTGGATGCATCCCAAAGGGAAACAATTTGATACACTTGAGAACAATTCATACCAAGGGAATGATGGATTACGTGGATTTTCACGTAAATATTTGTGTATAAAAATTAGAATACTCATTTGGTGCATTCAGAGAATACTCCCAACCATTCAGGAATGCGTCACTCAACTCATTGTTACCTAAATCAAGAAATTCCAAATATTTGTAATTGATCAAAGATTGACGGACTTTCTCATCTAACTTATTCCCATCAAATTTAATGACTTCAAGTTGGTTTCCCATACTAAAAGTCGTATTAATTGTCTTGCTAAAACGACTGTGGCTTAAATCCAAAATCTGAAATTTACTCATCTCACCCAAACATAGTGGGATATCTAGCATTTCTAGTGTTTTCAGATTACATATGGTTGAAGCAACCTGTCCACTGAGGTTATTGTGCGAAAGGAGAAGATGATATAACTCATCTGTGGCTCTGATTGTGTTCTATCGTACATCAATGTTTTGGACATGTTTTGGACTTGAAATCCTAAATCTTTCCACTTGTCAGTCTATAATCGAAAACCAAAAACAAAAATATCTCATTCAATCGAGCAATAACAGCTCTAAGCTTGAAATAAACCTTACCAGCAGGAGATCCCATTAATACGGATACAAAGCGAATCTCTTGCCACTTCTATATTTGAAAAAGAAGCCAACCAAATATGAATCTTCGATTCTGCAAATGCAATCCTAGTATTCATGGCATCCTCGAGAAATGCTCACCTCGTAGTGTTTTCACATCCTTAATTTCGAACAAAGCGACGTATAATTCATCAACGCGACAGACATCGAACACTAGCATGAAAGCATGAGCGAAGTCCGCGCATTTCTGTACGTTGCTGATGTCGGCTGTGTCGTGACGGGTTTGGATCTCGACCCCATTCATTCGGATGTCGATTTTCATTTGTTCGTAGATTGGGTTGTAGATTTCTTCTATTCATGTTTTTCTTTTCAGTGGAGTGTAGGGATGCTGAGGTACCGTGACATCGCCGGTTTCTCTGTCGTCGGATTGTCTATTTCCAGGGCTGCACCGACAGAGGCAACGGAAGGGCACAAGACTAGGGTTTGTATTTTATTAGGACTTCGAGCGGCCGGGTATCAGCTTTGGAAATGAGCCCATTTTGCTACATAAATTTGGGCTCTCACCGATTAGGCCCAGTTACCAGTATTCTATGAGATCTTACATTTTAGTCAACAGGCTAACAAATAAGGAAAAATAATGCAAGGCGGAAATGGTCATTATGTACTTTAGCTACAGTTTGATTAATTATTGAATACAGTTATAATTTGATTAATTTCACTAGAATTTGTATAATTTAATTTAATTGTATAAATTTAGATTTTGCATATGCTTATCCTAGCTATTCTTGTTTAATTTGTTGATACATTTGATTAGTATAACTTATGAAAAATTCATAACTGTTAGCTTTTTGTATACAATTTGTTGATACATATGATTTTTATAAATTATGAAAAATTCATAATTGTATACACAAAATTTATATGTACTTACTTTGTTTGTAAATCTGTAAGCAAATTCTACGAACAGAAATACTCATATCAAATGAAACTATACCTATGGAGCATAACTAGACAAACTGTAATTAAAAAATACGCTTAAGTTATTACTTTTTCCTATTTATGAAATTTGCTCAACAAAATATTGATCTGCTTGACCGAAATAATTTGTGGTGCTCGTTGGTGTATGCTCGATGTATATAATAAATGTAGAATTAGTGCACATATTAATTATATGTAGATTATAAATGGTGATGATATATCTATGGAGCAGATATCGGGCACCTATAAAATGAAGCATAATATCATATGCGGTTTTAAATATTTGAAGTTAATTTGTCATAACATTTATTCAACACCTAACCAAAATTTTGGTGCATCATAGAATGATTACAACTTTATACGAAGTTTTCTCACCAAATAAACACAATAATTAGTATATTAAGTACAACTACGTCCAGAACCATCCTCATTAGTCATTATCAACACAATTAAGCCATATTTAATCTTCTTTTTTTTATAATTTCATTCCACAGTTTTGAAGCCTAACCTCAACGAATTGAAGTTGTAAATCAATTTCTAAAGGTGATCTGACCATATGACTTAAAACTCTTTATTACAAAGAAATCAGAATAATATGGAATCAAAGATTTTGTATACATATGATAATATTCCAGCTAACTAAAGATAAAAATGCTTGCTGATTGTATAAACCCCAATTGTATCAAGCAGATGAATGTTCAGTGCCCCATTTATCTGGACAGAAAGTTATAACAAACTGATCGGAGGAACAGCTGACCACAGGCGAAGGAGTGTCGAAAGCATAAGTAACGTAAGAGGGACAAGCTTTTTTGAACAAACTCGAGTATACATTCGGCTTGCATTTTTCAGGACCCCCATATTTGTTCCTACAGCAAAATGAGTCGAGATTGAAAGCCAAGCAAGCACTTTTACACGCCACCACTTGTCCTTCCTCATTTACAACCTGTTAAGAAAATATAATTAAGTAAACTAAAATGTATATACGTCTTGGTCATGTAATTCAACATAACGTACCTGAAGCTCTGGCGGACACGTGTCTTTTAAGTTTCTGTTGCACCCTGTAATAAGGCACTTTGATGATACTGGCTTATAACTTGTTACTGAAACAGGGAGGTTATATCCATCAACTAAGCTAACATCATAGAAACTTGGCTGTCTTTGGTCATATTGTATAGTCATTTCAACTAGTGTGGCTGGAGGAAGGCCTATACTTCCTTCACATTCGAGTTTTCCGTCACAGTCGCCTGTTTGGCAGGCCGGTTTGTGATTAGTAGGCTCATCGAAGTTGCAGCCAGTTCGAGCCCAAATGCGTCCACTCCAGTCCCCCGGGGCTCCAATTCGGCGAATTCCGCCGGGTGGAAGGTAGAAGCCACCGTTTGCTAAAACTGGATGGCCCGTGTTTGGGGCTGTTGCTGGCCATATAGGGAAAGGGCATTTGTTACTAATGTAAATGGTGCATCCCTCAACCCTTCTAAATTTACCTGCACAAAAATGGTTCCATCTTTAAATATGTGTATTATTTGGTTTATATGAAACGTTTGTTTTTGTATCTGTATCTGTATCTGTACGAAGGAAATATGTTTTATTTCGACTATTTCTCAAAGTATGTTAGAGCAACACAGTCTTAGCATAAAAATGAGTAGTGAAATATAGATGTGGCAAAATTAAACTCAACTCTTTGAAGTTTGGGTGGATCATTTATTAGCTCAACCCATCTCAGCCAATTTAAAATTAGGTTGATATGTAATCGAATTGACTCGAGAGAGATCTTGTCAAAATATTTTTTTTTTAATTTGATGTGTTTTGTATAGTCAGAATTAAAAAGAAATATTCAAGTACTAAAATATTAAAAAGGAAAAATAAGTAAAATTTAGTCAAAGTCGGATCGGATTGGGTGTTAACCCGCTCTATAACCCATTACCCAACCCGTTTTGACCCAATCCATTTTGATCCAAGCAAATTCGAGTTGGATTTGGTCTTGACGTGTTTGTTATATTGATCTATTATGATTCGCTCAAATTTGACTCAACCCATCCGATTGTCACTCCTAATTAAATAGTTGACTGATTTAATAATTATGAAAAATCGTAAATACTCACAAGGAAAATTAATCAAAAGTGCATATTTTAATTAGTTGGGGACTAAATGTGTTTGGTGAGATATCACAAAGACTTAAGTACCTGATGCAATGAAGTGGCATATAAAGAAGAGTTGAAGAGCAAACGATATCCGTGAAAAATTCATCGTAATTTGTATTTTTGACAAGTACAAACAGCTAAAGAATGCATATTTATAGATTGGATATATGTTAATTAATTAATAGAAAGTGGTCCAAATCCTTCTTTGATTTTACTTCAAGTTTAACAGCCTTTGAGAAGAAGAAATAACCTTGACGATATATATGATCGATGTGTTACCTCTCCACTTAAAAGTATAATGTTTCTTCTACTTTACATCATTTTTCTTCGTGGCAGCTATAGAATTCACTTAGGTATAATGGTGCACTCAATTGCTTTTAAGAAATAGTAATACTTCTAATTAAGTTTGAAAAAAGAACAAAGATCGCGCACGCATATATATAGAGAGTGTTTTTTTAATAAATAATATTTTATTAAAAATTATTGAGTGACTTTTAACCTACAAATAGAATGTCAGATAAATTGCGTTCTTTAACTCATTGAGATCTTCTTTCATTTTTCAGAGCTCATAGTCTACAGGAAAAAAATTTTTTTTTACCTTGTATTATAAACTTATATTGATTCTTGACGTACCAAGTATTAGGGCCAACAAGCACTTGGAAAGTATAAATTATGATTTAAATTATAAACACTAACAATCTAACGATTCGTATACATTATAAGTGGAATTCAACATGTGCTAGTATATTCGTTATATTTAGTTTTTACCGAACAATCAATTAATGTTTACCAAGAGATTTAACTTTGACTAAATGATAAGTGACATGAATGTTTAATTTATTTTCAGAAAATATATTGTTTGTTAATAAAATTTGGTTAGTTTTTGAATATCTGTATTCAAAAAAATTGAAGTTTCAATAACTGGTGCAAAATAATTTTTTGGCAAAATTTCAGTTCCACTCCCAAAGATTTTAAATAAAATAATGTTCAAACACAATTTAAAATTGCAAAAACTATTTTTCAACAAATTTCAATTTTTTTTTTTCAAGTTTAAATGTATGACCACACACTAGCAATATCTTCTTAAAAAAGAGTATAGATAGAGAGGTTTGTAGAATTAATAAAATCACGAGAGATGTGTGTATTATTTCCTACGTTTTTTCGTGTTCCGGAATAGCGGGAAAGGAGAAATAATGTCATTGTCTTACTTCAAAGTTCAAATAATTGAGCATTCAATTTTATATTATTGTTGATCAACATCCGTTTACCTCTTAATAGTATAACATGTGGACATAAATTGGATTCCCTTATCATTTACTTTCATACCAACTATTTCCTCCATTGCATTTTTATTGAATTTGTGAGATAATGTATATATGTTAAAAAAAATATTTAAATACAAAATTTATACCATACATTCCACTATTTTTCTTTGTGAAATCATAAATATGTAGTGTAATTTATATTCTATAAAATATAAAATTTTAATAAATGAAAGAACAACAACAACAACAACAACAACAACAACATTACCCCAATGTCTCAAAGGTTCTCGCCCATTGCT
>JAABOM020000049.1:23774432-23801487 GCA_011800125.2 Solanum clarkiae | reverse complement strand
CGCAGACAGTTTAAAGAGACATTTTGCTTTATTCCATCATACTCCAAAGCCAAAAAATAGTCAATCTTTGGCTCCATTCATCTAAATCATTGGCTAAAAAAAAACACTAAAATTCCCTCTATGTGCAAGGTCCGGGGAGGCCCCAACATAAGGGTCTATAGTACGCAGTCATTTCTGCCAGACGCTGTTTTGAAGGCTTGAACCCGGGTTCTCCTGGTGTCTTTTAAATGTCTTGTGTTGCTATAGGCTGTTTGATAAATATAATGCCTTCTGCTAATCACTTGATCTGTTTAGCTTGCTGATTTTCCTGGAGTTTCCAGGGTAGTGTATAATGGGATTTGCTCATCGTTTTTCCAGATTAAATACTTGAAGAACATAGTGTTAACACGTCCACTTATTTGTAAAGAAGCATAAGGCTAATCACTTTGCCTTCATGAATCCATGATTCCAATTTGAAATTTACTCAAACTAGTTAAACATGATCTATTCTAACTTGACCATTAGGCCTTTTTCTGTCATTAATGCCGTGCATTAGTATAAACTGTTTGGTCTTATTTTTGGTGATGTACTTCCAATATTTCCTGTCTACAGCTTTGAAGTTTCTTAAAGAGTTTGTTTCCTTTTTTGGGTGGCAGGTTTTATGCATCAGAGGTGTTGCTTGCACTCGAGTATTTACACATGATGGGAGTTGTATACAGAGATTTAAAGCCTGAAAATGTGTTGGTGAGGGAAGATGGCCATATAATGTTGTCGGATTTTGATCTATCATTGAGATGTTGTGTCAATCCTACCCTTGTAAGATCCAGTGATGAACCCTCTTGTGCTATCTCTGCATATTGTATCCAGCCTTCTTGTATTGATCCAGCATGCAAGTTATCTGTTTGTGTGGAGCCTTCTTGCTTTCAACCTTCATGTTTTAAGCCTGGCCTCTTCAACAATAAAACAACCAAAACAAGGGGTGATCGTGCAACCTTGGTTCATTCTGATTCTCTTCCCGTGCTGGTTGCAGAACCAACTACAGCTCGGTCCATGTCCTTTGTTGGAACCCATGAGTATTTAGCCCCAGAAATAATTAGAGGAGACGGTCATGGTAGTGCTGTTGATTGGTGGACATTTGGGATTTTTCTATATGAGATACTTCATGGGAAGACACCATTCAAAGGCAATGGTAATAGAGAGACATTGTTTAACGTTGTTGGTCAACCTCTAAAGTTTCCTGAGGTATCTACAATTAGTTTTGCTGCAAAGGATTTGATCCGAGGTCTACTTATGAAGGATCCTCAAAAAAGATTAGGATTTAAACGAGGTGCAACGGAGATAAAACAACATCCTTTCTTTGAAAACATTAACTGGGCTCTCATCCGAAGCACTCAGCCCCCGGACATCCCTAAACCAGTTGATCTTACATTTTTTAAACAATCGTGCAAGTCATCGTCTTGTGCAAACGAGAAAGCTGCTTCTGATTCAGATAGGTCATCCGGTCCTTATTTAGATTTTGAATTTTTCTAAATAAATTTTTGGAAGGTGGATTTGTAGGTGTCACTTTGATGTTCTAAAGAAATTTATTTTACTTTACAATTATCTCTTGTTCATTATAGTACTAGAGAATCCAGAGTATACAAGTAGTTCTCCCACCAACTTTCTTCTTACAACTGTTTTCCTATAGAAACCTACAAAAAGATAAAGGCATTGGAATCTCCTGAAAATGGGGTTTCCTTTTCATGTGAAAAGTGAAAGGAATATAAAAGTAGCAGAATAAATACCTTTTCTGTTAATCAGATACTTCGTTTGAGGTGTTGAACCCCTTTTACAGAGCACAAGACAAGGACAACACAAGAACTTTTCCCATAAAAACTTGCTTCTCCTGTTGTTGTAAAGCTACTTAACATATGGATATATGATGATAAAGTCATTCATATTTTGCTATGTGGTGTCAGTATCATTTTCTACCTTATAATATGTCAGTTTTGCTTTGACTGGACCTGCTAGCTAGCTAGCGAGAAGGTGGGTATTTTCTTCCCAAAAAGTGATGGAAGAAAAATCTATTTGCTATACTTTGTTTTGGAGATGGGGTTAATATTTGCACTTGTCTTTTTCCTCAAAAACAGTAGTACTAATTATCTTGAGTTGGATGCCGACATTCTGTTCAGGGTTATGCAGTCTAGGTACCGGATTAAAGTGGAACCTGTTTCTTTCTTCAATCTGCACCAGGCATTTTCATAACTCACACATTTCACCACTCAAAGTGGGTTATGGGTGCGATACGATGTACACATGTTTTACAATTATCTCGTGGAGGTTTCATTTTGACTAGAGTACAACAAATAAATTAGAGTAAGAATGAAAAGACAAATGAACAAGTTACTACTACCACAAACACTACTGAACTTAAAACCCTTCAACAAGCAAGAGGACACTTCACAAATTACGTTAATTTGGAATGGAGGGAATATAATCGACAAAGTGAATAATGAATTATTAATTGATAATTACTCCCTCCATCCCAAATTAGCATAAAATTTTTAACCAATAATTTTTATTATATTAACATTAGAAAATTTTCAATTTGTCATGAATTTCAAATATTATATTGATCTAATGTAATGTAATTTCACTTCTAAAATTAATTAAATCAACGTAGGAAAAACTAAATCATGACAATTATTTTGGGACTCAAAACTTGACATTAACCTTCTCGGAAATCTCAAAGTGAAAACCTTTTTGAAAATCATGCTAAACTTTTGTCCTCATATGGAATGCAAGATTGTTTTTACCGTAACAAACTTTTATATCCAAGCCACGAGAAATTCAATCGAATTTTAACAATTTGTAATTAGTAGGTAAGATTAATAAACCTCATTAGTTAGCGCTTAATACAAAGTCAAAAAAATCTCCTAAATTTCCAACAATCCAACAATATGAAGATCAACAGTAGTAGCAGACATGGATGGAACATTACTAGTTGGAGTTGGTGCTATTTCTAGGCATATTTTTTGTGCCTTAACATCTCCGTTGGTTGATTTCATGTTTCGATCTGTGGGCATTCCTGTCCTAGTCCTTACAACATTTGTTGGTATGAAAGTATCCGATACAGAATCGTGTTGTCCTGCCAAAATTCTATTCGAGCAATTTGCATCCCGACACGTGTGGGGAAAGGTGTGCGAGTACCGCCACTCCTAGGATTATGGTCGAACCATTTTTGAAGGAATATTTAGGCGTTGATATAGTTATTGGGACAGAAATTTGTACTTATAAAGGACCCAATTTTCCTCTCAACGGCCCATCCCCGCCGTCCCGACTCTGAAATCATTTCAACTATTAAAACCGTCCATCTTAGACGTGACCCAAGAATGAGGCCCAGAACAAAATTTTCTAAATCAAATTTCACCGCTCGGTCAATTACAAAATTTTTCTTTGGGATAATTAATTATTACAGCATTAGGTGGGACAAATACACTAATATCACGGACACATAATATCTTTCAATTATAAATTTTTTTGATAGAATATCACTTAGCTATAGGTAAAGTACTTATAAAATCACTCAATTTATTTACTTAGTTTTTTAAAATAAAATTTGTTGAATGGAATTTTATTTGAAACTAAAATTTTAAAAATAAAAAGACAATATTTAATGATTTACCTACTTGATCCAACCAACTAAAAATATAATAGTGACTTCTTATTTTACCCTTTTTTCCATTAAATTAATTAACTAGATTGAAAGAAATTCCCAAATCTAATTTATGGTTGAATGACTTTAAGATAAAAAATAAAATTAAATGACTTTTTATGAAAAACTTATAGTTGAGTGACTTTGTTGTAAGAAGAGCCCATAATTGAATAATTTTTAAGTTAAAAATAGTTGAGTGATTTTATGTGAAGATAGCCCGAAAATATTACCTCTATCATCCATGCCGATAGTGCATTTAGTACGTGGAAAAAAAGGAAAAGGGGAGTAAATACTACTATCCAAATGCGAATATTTGACTGTTTGCAATTGCAGTATATAGAAGTTCAATATTTTTTTGCCAAAAAAGAAAAAAGAAGTCAGTGGTAGTAGGCATAAAGTATTTTCCTTGATAATTATCTTACCTTGTATGTCCAATGTTTACCCAAAAATACTTTCTCCTTCACATTGTACACTGGCAGTTTAAGTTACTTACCATAATGGAAAACACAAAATTAATGTAATCCATGAAACATTTTCGAAATCTAATTCACATCAAGTTGATTCTTGGTCATTTAATTAAGAGTTATCTCAAAAAGTTTTTTTTGCCTATTGAAATCAAGAAGAAAGACGACTTGGTGTAACACCCCGTGTTGTTTGATGGATTGTCATCTTCATGTTATTCTTCTATTCTCCTTATGTTTCATTGCCCTTTTGCCTCACTTGTCTCATTCGTCTCTTCGATCTTCCTTATGGAATGACAATAAACAAATGTACTGATCCTATCTCCAGTTTCCCTCTTCCTCTTTACTGGTACAGCTTTAATGAATGCTTCATTTATCTTCTTCAGGAAAAGGCCGATTTTGAAATTGACCACTAATTCCTTGTCGGCTTCAATTGATCCAACGCGGGTCACTCAAATTTCATGGCACCCCAGGTTTGATTTTAGTCGCAGATTTATGTGATAGAGTCCTGAGGATTAAAGATTTTGAATTTGTGCAGAGCTTTCATATACAAGAATTTTTTGACAAATGAAGAATGTGATCATTTCATCTCTCTGGTTAGCGTTTTTTCCCTCTGTTCCCTCTCTTTCGTTCCAAAATTTTTGAGTTTTAGTTAATGCAAGTAAACATTGTGCTATTACTTGACTTGCGTCTTTTTGAAACATTCTCTCTACCTTCACAAGTTTAGCAGTATCCAAACCCCACTTGTATGATTATATAGAGTATTCTATATCTATATATTCTAGCCCTAATTAGTACTTTCAAACTACTTTGCTTGTCAATTTTTCGCCTTTGATTCATATCGTCTTTGGTGAATCTGTACGAGAAGGCTAAAGATGGACTGGAGAAATCCATGGTAACTGACCCTGAATCAGGGGAGGGCGTAGAGAGTGAAGCTCGGACAAGCTCTGGCACCTTTCTTGACAAGGCTCAGGTTCGTGCTGCAATTTCATTTTCATAACTTTATTTAATGTTGAATGTTAATTTTACTGAGAACTTATTAGTTAATATTCTTTAAAGGATGAAGTCGTTGCTAATGTGGAAGCCAGAATAGCTTCCTGGACATTCCTCCCAGAAGGTATTTTGATTCCTGTTACGACATTCATTGGCTTCATCTCTATAAATTCTTATTTATGCGCCAACTTGTTATTCAGAGAATGGAGAACCAATTGAAATATTGCGTTATGAACGCGGGCAAAAATACGAGCCACATTTTGATTTTTTTATGGACAAATTCAATCAAGAGTTTGGTGGTCATCGTGTGGCTACTGTTCTTATGTACTTATCACATGTTGATAAGGGTGGCGAAACAGTTTTTCCTAGATCTGAGGTATGTAATTCCGATTTCCTGCTTTTCTCTTCAACTACTTGAGATGAAAATTTTCCCTTTCTTTTGTAAACTTTCAGGCTGCAGAATCTCAGCCAAAGGGTCATGACTGGTCTAATTGTGCTAAACATGGCTATGCAGGTACTGTGAATTTTAATGTAAAGCATGTAGGCTAATAGGTGTCCATCTGCATACTTGAGAAATTTCAGTATATTTTTATGATCGTAGTTAAAATACTAAATTCAGTTGAACCTACTGAAATAGGCAGCATCGGCCTTAGAATAAAAAGTGAGACGACACTTATTTTGACATAGTTTGCAGTAAAACCAAGGAAGGGGGATGCTTTATTGTTTTTCAGTCTACATCCTAATGCAACAACTGATCATTTGAGCTTGCACGGAAGTTGTCCGGTGATAAAAGGCGAGAAGTGGTCTGCTACAAAGTGGATTCATGTGAGGTCCTTTGACGGTATTCCATTAGATGATAAGTGTGTCGACGAGCATCCTGACTGCTCCAGTCGGGCTGCTTCTGGTGAATGTGATAGATATCCTTGGTACATGATTGGCACTGAAGACTATGTAGGTCATTGTAGGAAGAGCTGTAATGTTTGTTCGTGATAGAAATCCATATTACATGTGTTTTCTACATCCTCAGACCTGTGTATCAGTTTGTTCATGATATATAATTTGAGCTAATCGCAATGGTGTACTTGAACTCATGGTTTTTCTGTACGATCTATCACATGGACCAACTAGATCTGATACAAATATCTATGGCGGGGCTCGGCGTCCAAACAAGGGATTGAAAAATTGGAAAAATGTTACGCCTGGAAGGGTAGCTCATTTACTTACTCAACCTATTTGATTAATTCTTAATAAAACTTATTGAATGAATTTTTAATTTAAAACTAAAATTCTAAAAATTAAAAAAAATCATTCAAATCATTTAGTAACCCGCCATCCACACGATCCAACCCGCAAAAAATGTAGTAGTACTTCTTATATTACCCATTTTTCCACTAAATTAATTTACTATATTGAATGAAATTCTCAAATCTAATTTTGAAATAACTTGCAATAGCAGATGTTAAATTTCTACTGCGATTGCATCTGCATCAACTAAGATTGAATTGAAAGTATGTGCATACATAGGTTGTGTTTGGTATGGAGGAAAATGTCTCCGAGGAAAATAAATTGGTTTTTAACTTATTTTTTCTTATTTAATGAGTAAGTAAAAAATATTTTTCAAAAATATTAAGTCAATCAAAATGAAAAATTGAAAAACAATCTCGGGAAATTATTTTCCTCCATGCCAGACATACCCATAGTTTACACTTTTTTAAAGTGTGGATGCAAAATCCAACCATTGCGAGAACAGCATACTCATTTGAGTGGAGCAGGTCATTAAATGATTTAAATAAATAATTTTTTATTTTTAAAAATTTAATTTAAAATAAAAAGTGAATGTAATAAATTTTATTAAGAAAATCACCTAAATAAATTCAGTGACTTTATAAATAAAACATATTATTGAGTGACTTTTAATTTAAAAATTAATGACTTTCTACAAATGTAGCCCTCAAATCAGAAATATTATCTCCATTCTGACAGTGCATTTATTGCTTTAAAAAAATGGACAAAAAGGAGTAAATAATTCCATCAAACTAATATTTGACTGATTGCAAAGTGAGTATAAAAAACTTCAATTTGTTTTCCAAAAAAGAAACAACAAAGTCAGTGGTAGGCATGAAATATTTTCCCTGATAATTATCCAACCTTTTATGTTCAATGTTTATTCACATCGTAAACTGGCAGTTTAAGTTACTTATCTTAATCGAAAACAGAAAATAAAAGTAATTCACGAAACATTGAATTGTATTTTGGAGTTGATTTCGCGTATAATCATTAATAGTTATTAGTATCTCAAAAAGTCTCATTGTCCATTGAAAAATTGAAATCAAGAAGAAAGACGACTTGGTGTAACATATGGACTGTCATCTTCATGTTATTCTGCGATTCTCCTTATGTTTCATTGCCCTTTTCCCTCACTTGTCTCATTCGTCTCTTCGATCTTCCTTATGGAATGGCAATAAACAAATGTACTGATCCTATCTTCAGTTTCCCTCTTCCTCTTTACTGGTACAACTTTGATGAATCTCCTTTTCTTTTCTTCAGGAAAACGTCGATTTTGACATTGACGACTAATACCTTGTCGGCTTCAATTGATCCAACGCGGGTAACGCAAATTTCATGGCACCCCAGGTTTGTTTTTTAGTCTCTTTATATGCAGATTTATGTGATAAAGCCCAGATAATTAATGATTTTGAATTTATGCAGAGCTTTCTTATATAAGAATTTTTTGACAAATGAAGAATGTGATCATTTGATCTCTCTGGTTAGCATTTTTTTCCCTCTTTATTACTCTCTTCCCTCTCTTTCATTCCGAAATATTTGAGTTTTAGTTCATGCAAGTAAAGGACATTTCACCTTGTTAAAAGAGAATAATTCATTTTCGAAGTTTTGCATACACACCATCCTATCCAGACTCCAATTTTACGATTACACACGGCATTGTTGTTGTACTATTTTTGATCCCCCAATTCTGAAGCTAGCGTCTTCTATATCTATATATTCAAGCCCTACTTTGCTTCTCAATTGTTCACCTTTGATTCATATCGGTTTTGGTTAATCTGTTCGAGAAGGCTAAAGATGAACTGGAGAAATCCATGGTAACTGACCATGAAACAGGGAAGAGCGTAGAAAGTGAAGTTCGGACAAGCTCTGGCGCGTTTCTTGACAAGGCTCTGGTTCGTATTGCGATTTCATTTTTAGAACTTTACCTCTTGTGGATATTTAATGTTGAGTGGTACTTATTAATCTTGTTTAAAGGATGAAGTTGTTGCTAATGTGGAAGCCAGAATAGCTGCCTGGACATTTCTCCCACAAGGTATTTTGGTACCTCTTATGACATTCATTGGCTTCATCTCTATAAATTCTTATTTATGCGCCAACTAGTTATTCAGAGAATGGAGAACCAATTCAGATATTGCGTTATGAACGCGGGCAAAAATACGAGCCACATTTTGATTTTTTTATGGACAAATTCAATCAAGAGTTTGGTGGTCATCGTGTGGCTACTGTTCTTATGTACTTATCACATGTTGATAAGGGTGGCGAAACAGTTTTTCCTAGATCTGAGGTATGTAATTCCGATTTCCTGCTTTTCTCTTCAACTACTTGAGATGAAAATTTTCCCTTTCTTTTGTAAACTTTCAGGCTGCAGAATCTCAGCCAAAGGGTCATGACTGGTCTAATTGTGCTAGAGGTGGCTATGCAGGTACCGTGAATTTTAATGAAAAGCGTGTAGACTAATAGGTATAGGTGAATTTCAGTATATATTTTTGATCCGTAGTTAAAATACTAGATTCAGTTGAACCTATTGAAATAGGCAGCATCAGCCTTGGAAGAAAAAGTGAGATGACACTTATTTTGACATACTTTGCAGTAAAACCAAGGAAGGGGGATGCATTGTTGTTTTTCAGTCTACATCCTAATGCAACAACTGATGATTTGAGCTTGCACGGAAGTTGCCCTGTGATTAAAGGCGAGAAGTGGTCTGCTACGAAGTGGATTCATGTGAGGTCCTATGACAGTATTCCATCAGATGATAAGTGTGTCGATGAGCATCCTGACTGCTCCAGTTGGGCTGCTTCTGGTGAATGTGATAAAAATCCTTCGTACATGATTGGTACTGAAGACTATGTAGGTTGGTGTAGGAAGAGCTGTAATGTTTGTTCGTGATAGACATCCTCAGATCTGTGTATCAATTTGTTCATGATATATAATTCGAGCTAATCGCGATGGTACACTTGAACTCATGGCTTTTTTACACATTCGTCACGTGGGCCAACTAGATCTGATATAAATATCAATGGCGGGGCCAGGAGTCCTAACAAGGGATCTGAAAAATTGCAAAAATAGAAGGTTCCTTTGGGTATGCAACGGTGAATAATAATAATACGTAGATAGTAACGGTAAATAAAATGGACTCAATTCTCAACTTTGGATACAAGACTGCCTATCTGGTCCAACCTAATTGTACATTGTAATTGTGCAAGATCTGCTAAATTATTTCATACAAAAGATAGAAAAATCTACAAAATTATGCCAAGTGCCAAGCGCAGAGATAAAGTGGGGAACCGAAAAAAGTGAAAAGAAGGATAAAATAGCCCACATAATCCGTTAGATCAGTTAGAGAAAAAGTAATGAACAATTGTAAAACATAAACCCACAAAAAAACAGATAGAAACATTCTATCAAACATCCCAACGTTTTTTGATAAATCCATGACTACCTTAGAGAGATCTGCATACTCATTCCGGCGACAAGGATCATCCGGACACATTTGGAACAATAGACTCGCCGGAGGCCAGCCACCAGAAACAACTGCTCGTGAAACTGAAAATTCTCAACAAAATAGAAGCAACAAATTTGACGAGGTATCAAATATTGCCTCCAAATCTGTCGAAATGGAGACAAATGAGAATGAGAATGCTGCTAAACCGTCTTCTAGATCCGAAAGTAAGCCACAGAGGTGCTCTTGCATTGCCATTTTTGGACGATGTGCTAAAACTCCTGCATCCTAAAGGTCCTTCCATATTTCATATTCCAATTGTTATAGTGTTGTATCGAATTAGAGATGTTCTTTCCTGGCATGAAACCATGATTACACAATGACAACTATTTGTCAATTCCTTTTTCTTTCAATGAAATGAATCGTATGCACATGATTGGATCTGCAATGTAAATGTAAACAAAATCTTCATGAAGAGGTGAGAACGTGTCTCTGAAATGCTACAAATATAACATCTGTAACACCAAATGTTGAAGAAAAATTCTCCTCCATTCACTTCTCTCAATTTTTGTGTTAGCATTACATTATAAGATAGGACCCGAAAAAGGGCCTATGGCTATACATTTTAGATGGAAATTTAGAGGAAGGAGAGAGACAATTCAATGTCACATTCTGTGTTGCAGAAGTTCTGCCATGGTTTAGAAGCCGAGTTGGTTATACTTGGCGTAGTCAATCTCATTCATTCTAATACAACATAGCATATTTTCTGGTAAATCCTCTGCCTTGTTTCCCTGCACCACATTTTACAAGTAATATCAGATATAAGTCTTCAGAAGTAATCAAATTCTCCTTAGAATTGTTAATAGTTAGGTACCTGAATTGTCAGACCAAAGTCAAGGACACAGTGTTTCAATCGGTCTTTAAATGATTCCACTCCTTTTCTTGCGAGGTAATTGAATCTGTGAATGTCCAAATCTATCTCAAAATAGTTTTCTCCCTGCAACAGCCAGCATTAAAGATTTCAGTACGAACGCCAAGGAAATATGTTTGATTTTATATGCCAAATACATGAATGTTTGTATGCAAAACAAGTGAGTATGAGCTGCCGTTCTATATGCATCAAGATAAGGGGATTGGAAAGATTTGTTTGAATATTCTTTTGTCCAGGTACCACAACCAGGGGAGGACCTGTGTTGAATGAAGGGTTGTCAAGAGATGCTGCCTCTTCGGAAAATTTTACTCAACATGTAAAGTAATTACTTGATAATGAATGCCTCTTGGCCCTTTGATTCAGCCTCAGTTTTGTTCTTTGATAAGTAGTATTGAACCCAAGAGGGTGCTAGGAATTTTTGTTGGAAGTTTGTTTCCATAGAAGTTAGAAGGTGATCTTGTTTTACGCAGTAAAACATATCATCTTTTAAAAAGGTATAGTTAGAAGCTTTTACTCATGCAGGGGCAGAGGAAGATGTTGGCTACAGGTTCAAACTTTGTAATTCTTAAAATCCATTGAATATTTCCAAATTATTAATTTAGAACCCAATTACTTAAAAAACATTAGAATTCAGAACTAGCTTCGAATCCTGGTTCCACCGCTGGTCTCATGAAGGTGGAATCAGAGTTTGCTATTTTCAAAGGCTAGATATAAAATAACCAAGTCATAAATAAAACCGGCAATAAAACTATCTGTACAAAGTTTCTAAAATTAACATACCACATAAAATTCATGTTGAGGACGTGAGAGCACAGGCTTTTCGTTGTATGCATTCAAGAGTTTCTTCTCAGCCGCACTTAATTGAAGATCCTCTGTGTTTACTAATCGGCCCAAGAATTTCAATCTTTCCCTGAAGGGTGCATTTGTGTCCCTAGGAAAGCCTTTGATCTTCTCTATTTCATCATGTATTAACCTCTGTCCCACAGATAGCAAGAAAAAGAATAAGCAATTTATTCAAAAAGAGAAAGTTATGTATGTACTCAGTAAAACCAAATATGCTCTTATCCGGTTACAGGAAGAGGTAATCTTGCTAACTGTTACTCGTTGAGAGATCACAAAAAAGTAGTCGTGTAAGCAAAATTCACCATCATACCTGGAGATTTTCTTGAAATTGGACTGGCATTTCGTTTGAGTAATTTTCTGAAAGTTTGAAGTAGAGAACAAAACTCATGCCTTCTCCATCATATTCATTTTGGAAGATTGCAGGGGGGTACAATGGTATCTGAAATGTAAGAACAGTCGATTGTTTATTAGGAAATGCAGCAATTCAGATTTTAAATGCCGAATTTGAGCAATAAAAAATAGTTCTAATATCTGAGGAAGATATGATTGTGCATCAAATATGAGACAATATACTTCAACAGTGTTTGAAGTATACATTGATATTACAATGTGAAAGAAAGAAAAAAAGAAAAGAAGAAAAGGGCCGTCCCAATACCTGAAGATTCACAATAAGAATAGGTGGAACTTCACAGGATGAATCCATGGATGGAAGTTCCACAAAACGTGCAATATGATCAATTTTCCGTGGTGATAAGAATACATCAGCGCCAAAAGGATAAAATGCAGCACAGTTTGCAGCAAACTCTTTCTTCTTATCCCTATCAAAGAATTGAGGGATTAACTTAATATTTCAATTGAGCAAAATAAAATTGGAATATACCCGAGAAAGAAATGGACAGAGTTAAAGAAATGCCTTTCATAATCTCATGTGACAGATCTTGTTTAGAACAAAAATTATCTCACAGATGGGGTCGCTCATCAGTAGTATTCTCTTACCTGATGAAATTTTTACCACGGATCTTGAAAGTATTTGGCTCAACTGATGACCAGCAGTTCGCCATTTTCCTTCCTGACGGACAGCAAGGAATTTGAGAACCAGCTATGGGTCTTTGCAGAACAGCCCTTGGCGACACTGGAGAACAAAAAGTAGATTAGTCAGTAACAAAAAACAATTAAAGTGAATTTAGTTGTAGATTGTAGCACTATGTAGATACAATCAACACCTTCAATTGTCGTCAATGACTTGATGTACGCTTATACAGGCTAAAGCTGTTGCGTGTGGATCACTAATATGAAGATCAACTCACGATGAAGTAATAGCATACTACATGCTTTTCATACTACTTAATGCATGGTACCTAATGTGAGGTCTATTCTCTTAATATGCTATTCCATAAGTTCAATATTGATTACAGCTACTATAGCCACAGTCCACAACAAGTTGGCCTCAGCTATGTAAATCCTGACCATGTCGTTTCATTTACGCTCATCTCAGTCCAAAATGCTTTTAACATGTCGAAAAGGGGTTTATGCAAAAAAAAAAGTAGCCAATTTGACTTTGACTGCCATTAACAGTATATACAAGGTAAAAGGGCTTACATAATGCAGAACTTGAATTTGTTTCTCTCCATTTAAAAGATAGCATCTGGGTTATGGATGATTTTTTCCGGCTGCGTGGTGAGGTCGGGTTTAGAGACTTTTTCTTTTCATCCGAAGTGGCAACACAAGCGAGACAAGGTAGACACGGATTTTGCCTTCCACAATTGTGGAAAATTCCTGTTTCAGCCCTAGCACCACCATCCGTGCTTCGGGGCGTTTTATCATTAGGACTTGGGTCATCCATTTCATTTTGAGAATTGGACTTAAGTTGAGAATCAGCTGAAGAGTTTCTTTTTGCAGCACCCTCTTTGACATCTTGACTTCCATATGTCGGTTCATGCTTTTCAGAGAGGTCAGAAGCAGCATTCCCATTGTGGTACACAAAATCAGAAAACCTTGGAGAAACCCCACTCGAAAAAGAACCATTTTGAGAAAAGACTGCACATTTTGAAATTATATTATACAACATTGATTAGAGATCCTGCCCAAACAATGAAATGACTATAAGTTTTTAACTGAGGCAGATAACTTACCGTCTTGAACGCTATGAAAATCGTCCTCACAATCAGATTCAATCACCATCTCCGGGTCGAACCAAGACTCCGCATTTCCTGTTTAGGGCACAGAATATTGCAAAAAAACAAATTAAACCCATGCTTTATATAAGCCTCCAACATATATTAGGGTGTCGACTACTAGTCAAAATCAGACCAGATTGGAAACACAATCAAAGAAAAATACCTAAAAATAAAATCTCAGCAATATATCTCAATACTCAAGTCTTTCGAAGCTAATAGCAAGAAATCCTGACAGGGTATGGTTCCAAGGAACCCAAATTCCATATTTTAAATTAATTTGAGACTAAGGTAGAAACCCCTAAACTTCAAATCCAGAAATCCATTTGCCTAGATAGAACTAGCAGGTGAAATTAACCTAGGTACTGAAAATGAATCTTCCATTTTAGAGGTAAATAAAGAATCATGATTTGTAAGTGACGTAGTAATACCTTGAAAAGCAGGATTAGAGTAAGAATGATCAGATGGCTCAATCTTACTGAGATTTTGAGAAGCCGAAGAATGGGTCTTCGATACATTTCTCCTTCTGCTAACTCTGTGTTTCCTCCGACGAACAAGCTTCCGCCCCTTAATTCCTACACACCCATTAGGTTTCGATCCACAGGCTCCCATTTTCTCCTCTCCCACAGCAAGGAAAAACCCAATAAGTGAAGCTATAAAAAAAAATGGCAGAATTTGAGAATTAATATATACACGCAAGCAGATTCTTGATGATGTTAATCATTATTAATGTATCGGGTTAGTTATTTGGTTACGGAATAAATTTAGCCCATTTAAGTGCAGCGATTTGCACAGAAAATTCATATTTCGTATAAGTAAATAGTTGGGAGCTGAAAAATGAAGATGATTGGTCAACGACAAAATACGATGAGTAATATTGGTACGAACTTTCCAGTGAAGTTCGCCAACTTTAATAAATGCCATTTACCTAACAATAATATTCACCATGACGCGCTTAAATGTACTGTATCTACTCTTCTTTTTTAAATTTTCTACCCATATGTTTCTGACCCCCAAAAGATTTGCAGACAGTAATAAATTTAACTTATCTTCCTCATGTGTGCAGGATGGACCCAAGTAGGTGCTGAGGTGTTCACCCGAATTCTTTTGAATAAAAATTATACTAGCTAAATTTTTTATATATTTTCATATTACGACTTTAGATAGAAATAAGTGAGTGTCACATATTAGGGTAGAACGTTAATACATTGGTAGGGGTAGAGTGATGTTTGACCTCGTAATATATTTCCTCCGTCTCAAATTAATTAAATTTTTTAGGATTCTTTAGATGTTCAAAATAGTTGAATTGTTCAAAGTTCAAGATAAATGCTCGACACTTTTTCCTTATTTACTCTTTTATTTTATTGATGTTTTGTATTTTCTAAGAGATAAATTACATTACATATTTATGATTTCGCAAAGGGTAATAGTGGAAAGTATGGTGTAAATTTTGTCGTTCAATGTTTTTCTTAATATGTGTGTATTACCTTACAAATTCAATTAAAATGGAATGGATGGAGTAGTACGTTAGTAGGATTAGTCGCGTCTTTATATCTTGTATTTTTGTTGTTCGTCTTTTATTTTGTTGCTTTTATTGTTTTTATATATTATCATTTATTTTTCACTTTAGTCGATTTTTTTTCATATATAGTATCTTCTACTTTTGAAGTTTATATTTTTGGGATATGTTGTTGTTGTTATATATCTATTAATTTTGAACCAGCTAAATCAAAGAGAAAAAACGAATTAGTAATACTACACTGCTCAACTTGAACTATAAATACTATTTTATACTTAGCACTCTTTTTTGAACTCTCAATGAAAATGCTCAAAATCTGTCATTACGTGTGTGGTAGGACGAATATGTGCTTAACGAGTTCGATTCTTGTCAATATATGGTCAAGCACTCAGCAATAAAGAACGAATATCACTATGTTGGAATATTTTTAGTTTTACATGTAAAAAATCTAGAAATAAAAAGATATTCTTTTATTTATTTGGAAAATTGTGAAAAGAGTTTAATTCCTCTTAGTTGTCCAGTTAACAGATATTTTAAGGAAAAAGACAGCTATTTTGAAGTAATTACGTTTAGTACAAGTGATAAGTTAACGGAACGGAAGGAGGGGATACAAAAATAGCACAAAAATGTTGAAATTGAACACTTTTTTATTTTTTGAAAAAAAAAAAACATTATAAATTCATATTGAGGGGGCAATTTAATTTATAAATGATAATTAATTTTATGATCAATATTAATCTACTGAAAGCCTAGTGTTACTGACTTAAAAAGTTCCAAATCCGTGAAAACGACATGCGTTGAAATATAGCTACATAAGAAATTCACATTATTGGATATTCTTACCTTATCCCTCCTTCATCTTTCTTTCTCTTTATCCCCTATTTTTTTTTCAGAATAAAAATATAATACAATAAATTGCTAATTTATTTTTAAAGTCCTCGAATTTGAATAGAAAACGACGATACTTAAATCCAAACCAATAAGAAAGAAGTATACAAAAGGTTTAATATTTGTTTGGTCTCTTTAGGTATAAGTATTTCAGGCCGTTGCTAACATTCTTGTGGTGATTTGTTATGCCTTTGATGGTAAAGCCAAAAATTTGGCTAAGAAAGTTCAAGATTGATATATATATATATATATAGATGTTTCATATTCGTTTGCTTTCTTGAATGTATTTATTTCATACCAGTACTAATATTCTATTCTTGTAGTGATATGAGAAAATTAATTTTAACTCTGAATTAATATTTATGACTTATTTAATTTTTATCAAAGTGAAATATTTTATTCATGTGATAGGTTTTTTTCAAATAAATGAGAGAGTATACCACACACATTACTAATAAGATATGTTTTTCAAACTAATAAATGATAAAATAATAATTTAGATATAAAACTTGTAGTCTAATAGTTTAGATATGAAAATTAAAAATATAATAATTTAAATATATTTTCAACATTTATCTCAATTAATTACAAACCAAACTATCTTAGTTACTTTAAGCTTTATTAGCGGAAGATAACGTACACAAATGTCGAAAGGAATCCTAATTTATCAAAATCTTTCCACTATTGACAAATGACTTGGTGCAATTTTATGATTAATTAGGAAACTTTTCACATGTTATTTCCTATACACTTTACTGCTTAGCTCGTAGAAAAGTTAAGATAGTATTAATAAAGTAATTAAAAACGATCCAGCTAACATCCGCAAAAACATAAGAATTTATTCATATTCTATGTTTAGGAGTATTAATTTATTATAAAGAAATTCTAGTTACTAATCTGTCATGATTAAATTATGAATAACTATAAATATATGTATTAGTTAATTTTACTTTAATAATAAGAATATATACGAAGAAAACGTATCACATACTTTCTATGTTCACGCGATTTCATTTCATGGGATGAAATCTCATATTCTCTAAAAAGCTTATTTTGGTAATTTTATATCATTATTTATATTTTTAAATATAAAAATTGACTCAAAAGTTTATATTTTGTAAAAGAAATTATTATGTATCTAATTTCTTTCGTTTGTTTTTTTTTTTTTGGCAAGATTACCAAAGAAGTGATGATTTTTAACAAAATATGAACACGATGATATAGTTACTAGTGATATTGATCATATTCAAATTTATTACACACTAATGCATTGCGAATCATATTCAAATTTTTTTATTGAACTAAAATTTAATTAATATTTTTAGAAATAAATTTATAATAATATATGATACATTATATACTCTTTACTTATTTTCGTAAAATTATATAAAAAATTGAAATAATTTTGGTAATTCTCATATTTTTATATTTATGACCAAATTATAATTTAAATTTTACATGGCTTAAATAAAATTTCAATTTTATATGGTATAATTTCATCCTACGTGGCTAAGTGAACTCTAATTAAGTTGATATAGAAAAGGTGGACAAACATTTTATCAAATAAATAAATACTCACAGATTATAGGTTGGCGCGTGAATTAGATAGTAGGTCGAGTTGTTAGTTAAATAGGTGATGTGCACGACCTTTTGAAATGGTCCGTGAAACAAACGCGTTTAATAAAAGGGAGAGGGAACAACGATGTAAAAGTCCCACGAGGCATCGATATTTTAAAAAAGTACTTTTGTGAATTGTTATATAAAATTTATTCTATTTGATATTTGTGTTTTAAGGGCAAAGATGTCATTTTAAAGTAAGATGTTTTTTTTAAAGAGAAACTCGAGAAAAAAAGATGTCAAAGATGAAAAAAATATTGAGGAATTTTTGTAACTAGTTTAGACTTAAAATTTAATATAGTCAAATAACTATATTTTACATAATTACATGGCATCACTTTGACTATGTGACCTGGAGGGGAGAAGTGAGGCGAGCGAGATTAAGATAGTGAAGGGAGAGACAAACTGCATATGTATATTTGTCAAATAATTATATATGTATAACTAACATACATATGTATTTGTATATTGGCCAGCAAGATGAGATGGAGGAGGGAGGGCAAAGAGTGGAGAGAGACGAATTTTATATGTACATCTATCGAATTGACTATGTATGTCTATCAAAATAATTGTATATATGCAGCTACTATACATATATAATTGTATATTTTGCATGAAATTGCATAGAGAGAGAAAGAAAAAAGAGAGAAAATAACAATAAAACCCTTACTATAACTATAAATTATAATTTTTTCAAATAATGGTATAATAAAAATACATATCATATATTTACTTAATTAAGTATTTTTTCCAAAAATATTTAATTTGTGGACCCACTGGTTCTGAGTACTTGCTGATTTTGGGCCTGTCCAGAATTTAAAGAGCCCTTGGACCAGTTGGGCTCTTAGATTCAGTACAAACCTTGACTCGATTGAGGACCCAAAAGAACAGTCTTGAGGATCTTTTGCAATCTACTGATTTGCGTGATAGACATTTGAATATGAATCGATAACTAACATATTTAAGAATTGTTATTATTAATCTTAACATGACCTTTTAGTTATAGAATTAGATTTCTAACAATATATAACAAATCATGAAAAGTTGAAACACACATGATTAAGGGGTATTTGAATTAATTTTTTAAAAATGACTTATAAACTAAAAGCTAAAAGTCATATCTTTCAACTTTCGATTTATTTTTCTTAGCCTATAGAGAAAAATTTTAATTACTTTTTATTATTCTCAAATACTTTCAAAACTTGAAAACAATTTAATAATAAAAAAATTTCTTAAAATAAATCAACTCAAATACTCACTAAGCCTCGAATTTAGGAAAAATGGAAGATATAGAGATGTGAATAGGATCTTTCATATAAAAATATGGAGAGAGATCTGAGATTCCTTTCCTTTTTTAAACACGTATCATTCTATTTTGCATACTGTAATTTAAAAAATAAAATTAATCCAATACTATAAAACAATCTTAACGTAAGGACTTGTAATTAAACTATTACTTTAGTCATTATCGAAAAGTATATTTATTCCTTGTACTATAAAGTTTTGAGTAAATGTGTGGCGTGATTTAGAAGTAGTTCTTTAAACTAAATTGAAAAAAATGGTACTTGCAAGATGTTGCGGGTGTTTAATATGCAAACACAATTAAAGTTTAGAAGAGAAAAATCAATTTGAATTTCATATTTCTAAGTTTAAAGTCAAAATTACATATAGGATTTAATTTGAAATAATGATTTGATCCCTTCAAGCAAGTGCATATATAAGAATAGGATCAGCCTGATATTATATGATTGTAAATATTGTTTAACGTGCAGGGAGTGAGTGAGTGTCCATCGAATTGGCGATTTGGTCCAAGTCAGCACACGAAGAAGGAAAAGTATACAAAGGAAATATATATATATATGAAAACACTCCTCAAATTTGCTCAAGTTATTAGTTTCATTTTCGAACCATTTTATTTGACTAATTAAATTAAAATACGCTCTTCATCTACGATAAGTATTGAAAAATACTCTTTAACTTGGCAAGTTAACGCGTGTCAAATTAATCGGTGTTTTTAATACTTGTAGTAAATCGAATATGTATTTTAATTTAATTAATCAAGTCAAAAAAATATTTTTAATATTATCAATATTTTAGAGACGAAATTAATAAATTATACCAAATTTAGAAATATTTTTAATACTTTTCTAAAAAAAATAATTAGAAATTGGATCTTCTTTCTAAAAGTAGAGATAGCAACACCTTGTCTAGCTGTCGGAAAATGGCCTCACACATTTTCTAGTCAAAGGGTGTAAACTGTAATACGCATATGCAATTCATAACATTAATTTTTACATCAAAATAGTGTTAGCAGCACTTTAGTATAGATCATTTCCAATCTATTACATATTAAATACATACCCAGTATAAAAAAATATTCTCTTTATATTTTTGTCGCTTTTTCAATATTAGGGTGCTCCTATTATTTTTATTTCTTTATATTTTTAAAAATATTTATATAGTATAAATAATAGTAATAAAAAAGTGATTTAGTATTGCTGAACAATTTCAAGTTTGATGCGATATTATTCACACGTTCAAAAAAGAATTTAAAAAAATAGTATTCTTAGAAGTTGCATAAAGAATAGTGTTGGGTTGGAGATGATCTGAACAATGGAACGTATGACTGACTAGCAGGACATAATTTTTTAAAAATGTAGGATATGGCTTGAGGGATGTTAGAATGTGAAAATATAAATATATATTTTATCCCTAAATATGTGCACTAAAATAATGTATATATTTAGGTATAACACATAAACATACATTTTAATTTGACCTCAGCGATCATCTATGTCATTCAAAATTGGATGTGCACAAATAAATATTTAAACTTATCAGTATAACTTTGAACAAGCAGATACGCACATGGCATAGTACACATATGAAGCCATGTAGGATACAATTCGGCCACGTAGGATTCCACATAGGATATAAGATTTATATCTTTACTTATTAATTTTATACAAATTTAAGTGTCTACTTGTGCATATCCAAAGTTCGAGGACAGTTAAAAAACATATTTATTTATTATGCAGCATATTTATAATTACTAAAAGCTGTTTTTGTAATAGGGATTTGAGAAGTTGCTGCCAGTATCCAAGATGTGAAATAAGAGTAGTATACAACTGGAAATTAGGAATGTGATTAATGGCTACACCGTACTATATATTACCAATGCTGCACACCGGTGAATTTGATTTGTCAACAAAAAAAATTATTAATTTTTTTTATATAATATATAATTGTACCTAACTCGGCTAGCTTCAGTAAATATTTGTGTCCTTCAAATTTAGGGGGTGTACATTAGGTACTTAAACTAGTATAAATTTAAATAAGTAGATACATATATTTTACGTCAGACACATTCGAACCGTGTAGGATACATAATTCAACATTATATAAGTTCAAATATCTATTTGTACAAACTAAAATTGAGATAAACAGATGCAAGTTGATGCCAAATAAAATTTTTTATTTGTATTTTACTTTATTCTTGCCTCCTGATGTCCTACAACTTTTGTTTAACACCAGTAATTAAGGAAATGGCTAAATCTAGCGTAAAAAAGCAGTAACTGTGAGGTGAGGTCCCCCATTGTTCAGTTGCATGGAAATGCGTGTTTGAAAAATAAAGAAATACAAATAATTGCTATAAAGTTTTAAAAATGGAAAAAGATATCCAAATTTACTGTAAACTTGGTGAGACCACTTCACAAATATTGCATATACGAAAGATACATGTCTTATATTCATTTATTTTCATGTCAACACCAAGCCATGTTATGATGAAGTGTTGTGCAATGAGTTTTATCTTAAATCTGTACATCCAAAACAAAATATAAATTTATGTATAAAAATATATTAACCATTTCATAATTTTAAAAATACAACATATCAAATAATAAAAACTTTGAAGATTAAATTTATAGCGTTTAAATCCTCAATAATTTACCATCTCACCCTCACCTCCTCTAAACGTTCCCTCCTTTTTATTTTGGCTTTTGGACAATAAAGAACTTTAACTTTTTCACATATTATATATTCACCTATAGTCCAACAGAAGCCTTTCATCAAAGAGCATTAGATCAACATTATATATTCTTCTGTTATCATGGCTATAAGCTTCTCCAAATTACTTAATGAAGTAATTTGCAGCTAGTAATTAACTAAGTTTGTATATATATATGGGTGGTATGAAGGCTTTCTTAGGAGCTCTTGTTTTACTTAGTTTACTGTGGCTCATTTTATATGGTATTATAGTCAATCAAGAAACTAAAAAAAACCCTGCTACGACGATCGATCATTCAGATTTTTGGAAGATAACACAAACTGAAAGGTACGATCTTCAAAAGAACTCAAATCTCAATTATGTGAGCAAAAGAAGAATGTCTAATCCATTGTTTCTAATATCTGTAGTTATCTTTTTGATGATCTGATATTGTAAAGCAGTAAAAATGGTAGAGTTTAAACTCTAACTACGCATAGATTAAACTTATATATATATCAATTTTGTAAAAGAGTTTGATTAGACTTATCAATGAAAATGTGGTCACACAAGTTAGCTACTTTTCACTTGACTGGTTAGTTAGGAGTTATCTTTTATCACACATGATTTCCACTCTTTTTCTCTTTCAAACTAGGAGGTTTGACGCTTAGCCAAGATGTGATCTATCTCTTTCCTCGGTTGTTGTAGAACTTTGGTTGTATTATGCTAGGAACATGCACTTGAACACCGCGAAAAATGATGAAAAGCTAAAATCTTAAGGCATCTTATTTTGAGCATGTTCAACTTTCTAGTTAGGTTGCTAATTTTGTAGAGTTACATTTAGATGACTAGAAGTGTAACATTGTGAGTGTATAGAAGTTAAAATCTGTATGTATATACTTTGTTATTCAGGAAAGCAGGGAAGGGAACTAGGGCTGTAACCAAAACTGTAATTGCTAGAACAGCCAAACATGTAGATATTTGGAAGATAATAGAATCTGAGAAGCAATATCTTCAAAGAAATCCAAATGTCAATTATGTGAGCAAAAGAAGAGTGCCTACTGGACCAAATGCCATTCACAACAGGTATATATCCATTGTTTCTCTTATTATCGTGTCGTTCATGCCAGCTTACGCACATCTAGACCAATTCCCTAAAAACCTTCTATTGTTCCTTGTATACATCACCATCATTTTTATGTTTAACAGAAAGAAAATTCTTGCTTTATTATTTATAGCTTATGATTCTTGGTTTTCAGGAAAGTAGGGGAATATAGAGAGACACCTACTCGAGCTTGAGCTCATGCAAGTACTCTAGTAAAGACTTGATCGATCAACCATATTTACAACGTACAAAGCAGTGATGACAAGTAGGTGTTTTTCACATCCAATTTCGTGTCATAATGGTTTTTCTTTTTTCACTATTTTTCATAAATATTGTATGAATTATTAACTATTGTGACTTATCGTTCATATATTTCAATTTTCTTTTATTTTATGAATGAAATTCTAAGCAATGAGATTAAAGTTCAAGAGGGGAAGTTGGCAGGCAAGCAAAACTTTTCTAGACTGATGAAAGGAGGATGTGGATTGAATCTAAAAATTGCTCCCTCCGTCTTGTTCATTATATATACTAAACAAATGTTCAATTTAATTTTCTTTTTTTTACATTTTTATACCTATTTTACCTCTATTATTAAATACTACTTTTATTTTCCAACATTTAATTTTATAGGAGTCATATAGTAAAATTATTTTGTTATTTATTGTCAAACATGAATAAGTAAATATTAACTTTCTTTTTAATAACAATGTTTGGTGGTTTGATTTAATTTATGATTGGGACAGTGGAAAAGACCGACAAAACTTTTATTGGGTAAACGCATGTAAAATGGGAGTCTTTCTTAAATGATGAACTTTTGACGGTTCAAAAGAGCAAACTTTTCGCTTTCTGGTTTGAATAAAATTATTTATTCTTCAAGTACTAGTACTAGTATAAAGCAAAGCTACTGCAGTTTACTTTTCTCTTAACATTTTTTAGCCATGAATGTAAACTGCAATTATTAGATTTTATTCTTGCTTAATTTTCGGTGGCATTCTAGATGTCTAAAAAGTTGTCTTGTAAAGAAAATAAAGATCAATGATAGAAGATAAGCAATTGCACATGCATGATCATTGATGCTTTTGTATAATAATTTCAAGTTTAGAAACCAAACAGTCCATAATCGACATTTCAAATGTAAAAATCAATGATAGTGAAGTGGTTACACAGGCTGAAAGGCATTTTATGAGACGTGTGATTTGTGTTTATGGAAAGTCGTTACACAGGCCATCAGTATAATGAAAGAAAGATGATAAGATGGAATATGTCTAATGACCAAGTCAATCCTACTCTCCATTCGCTTCCAAACAAGAGCTACACAGGCAGTAATATCCACCAGTTTCCGATAAATGAGACGTTCAGCTGATAATACTCTGAATACATAACATCTAATGCTATAGACAACAGTGATCACATACATGAACAATAATTATCAGTTGCTTCCTAAAAGCAAATACTTAAGAATGATTTGTGCATTTTGCAAATATAATACAGAAATATTTAAAGGGTGTACTTCTGAGCCAATCAAAATAGCGTCATGCCATTTGCACCAATAAGAACTAAAAACTTAACCAGGATGCATCATGTTCATTTGGAGTGAAACATTTAGTAATGCTTTCCCAATTCCACTTCAAATAGGGCTGCTAGTACCACCTTCTTTGCCAAATAGTAACGGGAATTCATCATACTGTTCAGAGAAACCCTGTTTTTCAGCCATGCTCTTAAGTGCTTCATAGACCTGATACATAGACCACCTATCATTGGGCCGAGAAACCACAGAATTACAAGCAACTTTTAGGAATTGCACTATCTCTTCATCGTGCCCCTTCCCACATATGTTCTGGTCAATTGCATCTTTAACGCGACCTGAAACAGAGAGCTGATTCACCCAGTCCACCAAATTACCCTTGAATCCTTCTTCACCAGCAGTAACTTCAAGAGGTTTTTGACCAGTAGCCAACTCCAAGAGCACTACCCCAAAGCTATAAGCATCCCCTTTCAGCGAAGGCACCATTGTGCTAGAGTACTCTGGAGCTATATAGCCAAATTCACCCAACTCCCCATTCACAAAACTAGACTCTCTTGCATCTGACGTCATCAACCTTGCCAGCCCAAAATCCATTAATCTAGCATCAAAGTCTTCATCGAGGAAAATAACATTAGAACATATGTTTTGGTGCAAGATAGGTGGGTGGCAACCATGATGCAACCAAGCAAGGCCCCTAGCAGCACCCAATCCAATTCTAAATCGAGTAGGCCAATCCAGTTCACTTGCCTTCCCATTCAAGAATGAGTACAAAGTACCATTTGACAGATGTTTATAAACCAAAAGCTTCTCCTCTTCAACAACACAAAACCCCAACAGTGGCACCAAATTAGGATGCCTAAGTTGCCCTAGTCTATGCATCTCATCCCGGAAGTGCTTCTCACTCAGTTTGCAAGTATTAAGCCGCTTAATGGCAAGTGCAGAACCATCACGTAGCACGGCATTATAAGTAGTACCCATTCTAGTTGAGTTGATGACATTGACCGCCCTGAAACCATTTGTGGCAATCAACAAATCAGCTAATCTAACCTTGACAAGCGGTTTCTGGAACAACATAACCTGAGTGAGCTTGTGAGCCCTCAGCTTATCAACCCAACTGTCAGAGTCGTCTCTCCCAACTCCATACCTTTTCTTCCTCTTTCCAGCCTTAGTAAAAAACCAATACCACGCACCAAAAGCCAACAACATAGAAGCAGCAGCACCAAAGACTCCTGCTGCAATAATAATAGCTAAGTTTTTCTTACTTAGTCCTCCACATTTCCCCAAAGGTCCACCACAGAGACTATTCCCCTCAAAATTAGACGAATCTGCAGAGTCGAAAGCTGCCGGAATTCTACCTGAGAGTTGATTGTTTGCCACAGATAAAGTTTTGAGCCTACTTAAACTAGAAAATTCCGGGGGAATATTTCCAGTAAGCTTGTTATCATTGAGCGCTAATTTATTCAAAAAGGTGCATTTAGCAAGATCGGCAGGGATAGGGCCAGAGTAATCGTTACCGGACAAGTCTAGGGCTACCAAAAAAGGGAGCCAAGTACAAATTTGAGAAGGAATTGGACCAGAAAATCTATTACCAGAGAGATCAAGAGTTGTCAAGCTGGCACAATACTGTATAGGCTCTGTAACCTTCCCGCCGAGGTTCATGGACGAAAGAACAAGGCTGATGATACGATTTTCGTTGTCATTCCAGCAATTAACACCTGAAAACTTACAGACAGCTCCGATGGTAGTATTCTTAAAGTTCCATGAATTCAGATTCCCAGATGGATCATCCAAAGAGTTCCTGAATCCTTCTAAACACTTTAGGTCATCTTCAACTACAGCAGCCTCATCAAGGCGTGTAAGTACAAGAGAAATCAGAATCAACAGAAGAAAATGGAGAAATCTGAAAGAAGCCATCGCTAGGGCTTTAGGGATTGAACAGTTTCGGGCAATCTGCACAAGGTGTTTGATAATATGTGTAGGAGAAATGGGTAGGAAATAGGGAAGATGAAGAGGGATGAGGCATTTGACTTGATAAATGAAAACCGAGTCTGTAATTGTGGAGCCATTACAAGGTACTAATAAATTAATTTAACGCATAAATAAAGACAATTAGAAAATGCCAATGACTAAACTATGTTTGAATATACGAAAACAAGGTTGGCTTAATGAAGGAACTTTTTGACAAATCTTTAGGAAGTATTGACTAATAAATGAGATGTACCCAAGTTTAGTCCATTAAACGGTGGTTATCTTATATTGCGTTTGTTCCAATTAGTAACCATAACTTAATTTTTTGAGAATTAAATAATATAAAATTTGATTGGTATTTTAAAATTTAATTTTATTATGTTAAAAATATTATAATTTCTAACCTTTTTAAGTATGATTATTCATATCTAAATTTTATTTATATTAAATTAATGTGTCTCTCAAAATTAGTCAATAATTAACTATTGAAAAACACCAAGGGAGAGTATGTTACTCCCTCCTACACTTTTATTTATTACTTATTTCTAAAATAAATTTTATTTTACGTGTCATTTTTAATACGTATAAAATAAAAAAATTTGTCAAATAAAAATAAACGCCGAAAATAATTTATGATTTCTCTTTTT
>JAABOM020000049.1:23749691-23772620 GCA_011800125.2 Solanum clarkiae | reverse complement strand
GCAACCAATCTATACTGGATCATATTTGTGTATATCACATATTTTTCAAATAGGGTCATATTGAATTATTATTATTATTATTATTTGATTTAAATTTGATAAAAAAATGTATTGACTGATATTCACATTTTAGATAGGACTATTCACTCTTGTGACCTTTGAAAAGACAAAAATAACTAAATTCACAATAATAAGGAAATTGCCTTCCTAGTCTTCAAATTAAAGAGATTCTCAAACAATATTCACGATTTAAATGTCTATTGATTTTCATTACATCATTTGGTCAAAGTCTAAGCTAATCCAGCAGTCGAGGGCATTTAATTGGGTAGATTATACATGTATATGACTTGTTCAAGCACCATAATTCCACCTTTATTTATTTAGCCACGTGAGTTCGTTATTGAAGGTTGGCAGAGTAATAGTCTAAAAACTAATATCTTTTGTCTGATAAAATAAACTTTTTCCGTTCTAAATTACTTTTAAAAATCACTCTAATTTGCAATTATGGTCAAATATAGCTTCAATTTTCAAATCTAAGAATATATTTTTAAATTTTCATAATAAAATATGTTCAAACGTCCATTAAAACCCTAATTACAAGTCAGGTTCCTAGTGGTTTTGGTCCACGATGGCCAGTAGTGGTCTAGTTCCATATGGGAATGCTGCTAAAATAGGTGAAAATGGGGCCAAAATCATCCTTTACATCCAAATTCATGTACTATACTTCCCCACCTAATATTTGCATTAGTTTTTTCAAATTTCTGGTCTGCTAGTTTGACCTACTTTCATAATTTAGATAGGACATGGGATGAATTTATTGGAACAAAATTAAAAAATTGTGTACTAAAAACTATTAAAAAAACATATTGCACCTTGTAATTTCACTATTTTATTGGAGCACACCTAATTCCCAGTTTTATTTTAACTACCAAAAAGCAAAATATGCCTAAATCTTACTACAAATAACTTATATAATTTTAAGATAGTGTGAATTAATAATTCTATTAAAGCTATAGAAACTATAATACCATGAAAATTTCATTTCAAACGTTAAATAAATTGAGAAACATTATGCTTCTAAAAAGATCCAATAAGTTTATGCTTCTAAGTTCCAAACCAATCCTTTTTTTCTTTAATTTGATTTTTCTTGTTTTCTGTGTGATTACTCTCAATATTAGTATAAACGTTCTTAATTACTCCTCCATTTAAATTTGAAGTTGGAAGTCAAGGCCGACAAAATTAAGACGTGAATGTGAATGAGATAACTGCTTGTTCGCTAGTTAGTAAAAGAGAAATTTATTCGTGTATTAATTTAAGACATGAATGTGAATAAGATAACAACTTGTTTGGTAGTTAGTTTAGAAACTAACTTATTGGCGGATTAAGCTATGCATAAGTTATATAACATTTGATAGCTAATTAGGAAGTAAATGTTTATGTATGAAATGATTATGATGTTCGATGTACAAGTTAGGAACCTGCATAAATTAAGTATAAGTTATGAAGGACTTTTTGCATTATTTTATGTTGGGTATAAAAGATAGAATAACTTATATCCGCACAACTAATATTTGCATTACTAATATCTACGTAATTCTAATTAGCTACTAAACAATATCTAAGCCTTGACTAACGAGTATTGCAGTGGATACAGTGACAGAGCTAGAATTTTTACTAAAGGAGTTCAAAACTGAAAAAGTGAATATATGAACTAATCGTAGGAATTCAACGTCTACTACACATACATAAAAAATTATTTAACTATATATAAATACTATAGTTTTTATCAAATAACCAAGGGGTAGGTCTGCCTCTGAGTGGATGGAGGCAAAGATGTGGCTTTATCCAAACTTCTTTGTCGAAAACAAATACTATACATATAGTTAAAATTATTTTTTATGCATATAATAGATATTGAATTTTCCTAAATTTTTTGTGTTTACCTCTTATATTTTAAGTGTTTCTACTAATGATAGGATGTTAAGTAATTGTTCCTCGACGATTAAAACTTCAAGTTCGAACTATGGAAAATATTTATCTTCAATATGAAACTTTGTAACATGAATTTAAATTTAATCGAGTCTAAATATATATTCTCAAACATCAAATAAGAAATGGTGTCTATTATTTTAAAATTTCTTACGTCTAAAATTAAAGATCTCTCATAACAAAACTAAAAGAAAAATTGTACATAACTCTTTAAGGAGAACGAGGATTGTAAATTCCAATTCAAAAATTTGAAATTTTTCAAAAGCACTCCGCGCTTTAGTGGGCCCACTTTCTCATATTATGCGCGCCTTTTTACTTGTACCATATGTAACTGTTTTTTTTTTTTTTAATTGCGAGAATTGCAAGCGGCGATTCGTTTCACACCAAAAGCACTCACATTAGCCTTTTCACTTCACTGCTACCGCCATGGATGAGCTACAGAAGCAGATTTAACATTTTACATCAGTAAAAGGTGAGGTACAATTCGATTTCCTTTTTTATTTTACAACTTTTTGTTTAATCGGTATTGGTTTGGATTAATGTAGAAAAAATGGAGGCTGTGAAGAAAGCATATGCGGAGATGATTTTGAACACTGCAAAGGAGGCGGCAGCTCGTGTAATGGCATCGGAACAAAAAAAGCTTAAATTTCAGCAGGATCTGCAGTCTACAAAAGAGGAAGCCGTTCGAATGCTGCTTCGTTTGAAGCTAATGATTGATACTAAGGTAGTATCCAGCTTGTGAATATTTATATTAAGCTGCCTAATTGTTTGATTGATTGAATTTTGTTTGCTTCGTCTCTAATCGTGTATCTTCAATTGGATGGAATTTAACTTTTGTTTTCTTTTATGCACTGATAAATGGTACTAAAACATTACTAATAGTTTCAGTAAACTAAATAAATGAATTTAAAATTTTGGCTCATTTGAGATTTTCTAACTGCGGAATTGGGAAAAATGAATTTAATATTTGTGGCTTTAAAGTTTGATGTACCGGTGCGATCCCCAGTTAAATGTGGTGTGCTTGACTTGACCAAAAGCTTTAATCGATAAACATCATAATTGTATGCTTCTGTTAGGTTCAATCGATCTATAGGAGAGTAATAGTGTGTGTATATATTTCCACCAGCTATAAAATTGATATATTTGCTTGATCATAGAGCACCCTCAAAAAGATATTAAATGTAGTATTATACTGGACAGAACTCGTAACAGAATTAGTGCTGTAGCCTTTATGGACAATGTTCATCACACTAACAGAGTATTAGAACTTTTTGTGTGGCAACTAGGCTTGATGTTAGAAGGAAAATCAGAGGAAGGTCGAAGTAAATGTTATAAAGACTTCACTATGTCCAAGACAGGAATTTAAAGCTTATTTCTTGTACAGATATAATCCATTTATATAATTAATGGAGTTAAACTGTTAAAAGTACCACAGAGTTAAAAATATGACGTGCTAGTAATGTAGCTGGACATTGCTTAATCCTTTTATAAATTGGAGACTAGATCAGCATGGCAGTAGATTCCTTTTTGGACCCAAGTGAACCCCATTTGGTGAAATAATTGGTAGTACACATTTCTGTGATTCTGTCTATGGGTTTTGTATGCTGGGAAGTGATTTTACTTGAATGACATGGTAGTATATCCTAGCAGGATGTTGATTCCCACATCTCTCAGTCTAAAGGAATGATCTGTCTAACCTTTAATGCAGACAACTGAAGCTGAGAGTTTGTCTCAAAATCAGCAAAAAAGAATTGATGAATTAGAAGCTCAGCTCAATGAAGCTGAAGGGCTGATAATTGATCTTAGAGCAGAATTACATGATGTGCATGAGCAGTTGAATGCAGCAAAAAGTAAGCCTCTCCATCACCTAATACCACATGCAAAAGAGGATTTGTCTTGTCGCAACAGTATCATGGCCAAGTCAAATCTAAATTATTCAGAGTCGTTAAAATTCCCTACTGAACTGGGATCCAAGGTCTGCAAATCAGCAGACATGTCAGACATAGCATTGTGCAATTACTCTAAGGACAATAATCTTAATGAGCCAGAGATTTTTCAAAATGGAAGGTGTGCACTAGCGATGAGCTTAGCAGATGAGAGATTGCATCCTGGAGATAATCCAAGTTCTCCCATTAAAATTAATCATGTCACTGAAAATCATGTCACTGACCCAAATGGAGGAGATGCTGGAGCACGTATTATGCCATCTTCTAAAGCTAAGAAAGTAGAGAATCTAGTTGGTGAAGATCCACTTAAAGGCCATGCCTCTAAGCAGCAACCCTATACATTCCGAGGGAAAAGGAGAAGAAAAGCTCGATATAGCAAAACCAAAAATAGCTCTTGCAAGGTTCGTTCTAATAAGCTCATGTTGTCTCAACGATCACTGCCATCAATATCTCATTCTGCTAGATTCTTGCACAAAGGCACTTGTTACGCCTGTCTTGATAGTCCTTCCACAAATACTGAGAGAAAAAATGTAGCAAAAAATGTTTTTGTGTCAGGTAAAGAAGAGCCACAAAGCAAGGGTATAACCATTGCTGTTGCTCGTAGAAGCATTAGGAAAAGACGTGTCAAATACATGGACATTAGTTGTCCACCATTGTCACATAGCTCTCTTTCTAAGCAGCCAGTGAGACCTGGTCTGCAATGTCCATCTTTTCCTAATGGCATGTCTAATGCAGTTGAATGCACTGCGAAATCCACTAAATTAGGAAGTGCAGGTATTGAAGAAGGTACTGGTTTTCGAGAGGCATCTTCAGATTTCTTTGCAGAAAACAAGATATGTAAGTTCGCATGTGCAGATAATGATGCACACGAGGAGGACAAAGAATTGATAGATGTATCAGTGATGGAAGAGGAGGATGATGGTCAACTGCTGCTTAACTTCGGTATGTTACCAGTTGAATCTGTCCACGGAGATACCAAAACATCTGCAGGAAGTAAGGAATCAAATCTTCAAGGTAGCAATATGACGCCTCTCAAGTATACATTCAGCAGGAAGCGAAAGAAGGATAACTTGTTGAATCCAAATGAGAATTCCTCTCCAGACTTCTCAGTGAAGAAAAGGTCTATCGAGATAGAAAACATTGACCCAAGATTGCAGGATTCAAAAGTGTTAAAAGATTCGCCTTTTAGAAGCAAACATTTGGTGCAAGTTGCTCATCAGGTTAGTTATAGTAAAACTCAATAATTTATAGATTCCATATTATTTCCTGTCATGAATCCCAATATCTGGAAATCCTCTTGGAGTGAGTTAACAGACGCATGTAAGTTAGACCAAAAGGTCATTTTGTAAGTAGTAGTGCTTTTCGTAATTTAACCATCTATTCCTAAATAACACAGATGTCTTATCTACATGAGACAACATAATAGCAGTTACATAGAAGCTGAGTGCATTTAGTTTAATACTGTTGCATACTTGGACTTCTCAAGGGAAGTTCTGTGTTTGAAATGAAAGGACCAATTAATTGAAGTAGAATCAAATTTCTTGATAGAAATCTTAGCTGCTGACAATAGATATCTACACGATTAGGTTCATGTATAGAAACATGATTGTGCTTTTATTATTTCTTATAATAGCTCTATTAGATGTCTGAAATTTATGGCAATCTTGTTTCCCCCTATCTTGCAGCTTATCTCTCTGTCTGGAAGAAGCTGGTGATAGTAGTTTTGCAGTCCCTATAGATGTTGAAGAACGCTATGTTTTAAGGCTTTTGAGGAATGTAGTTGCATATGTATTCAATTTTCGGGTACACCAGCAATGACTTAATATATAGTTGAAGAGTTGTTCTTCCCGTCTCTGTGCGGATCATCGTGTAATTATCCTGGCAAATATGATAGTTGAGCTCTTTTCTACAACTGCCTTTGTCAATTATTTTCTTCTTTAGAGTGTGTTACTACATCTGATGGTGTCAAAACTGTTTTTGGCACAGGCAAAGTGGTGATACATTCAACTCAGAACTGATGCATATTTGTTACCATCTCTGGTCCATATTTAAGTAAATTGTAAGATTTTTTTCATGGTTCAAAATAAATGAATTTTTCAAAGTTCAAAGTAATTGTTGGATTTCTTTTTTTTTTTTTTAATTCTTCTTTTTATTGATGTTTTTAACTATTTACAATTTTCTACTCTTTGGGAGTAATCAAAAGATAATAGTAGAAAGTAGTATTTAATTTCTGTCCTTAAATATTTTTCTTAAAGGGGTTTGTCATACTCATACCACAACAATTCATTTAATATGGACTAGAGGGAGTATTGTTTTTCTCATGTAACAAGTCACAGAGGCTTCAGTTGCTTGTACAATTCTGCATGTGTTGAGTAAATGGTAATTCACAAGCCATAGGGGTCATGAGTAGGTTTCTTTTATAAAGGTGGTGTCCATGTGAGTTTGCACACACCTAGATTATTTAATTGGATATTTACTATCTCTTTGCAATACTTGTACTAGGTAACTCTGTTCTTCAATATGCAGTTTCTTCGTTTGAAATTCCAATAGCGGGGCAATAGTGAGATTTAAATTATGGTGCGTGAACAAAGTAACGTGGTTGACCTAAACAAACAAATTATGTTTGGATAGTAACAGTGATGATGTGAACATATGGGACAGCAGTAGGGTCCCAATTGTGTTAAATGGTAAACATCAAAGGACTTTGGCGTGCCTTTAGACAACTCATGTCCAGTGACACATTCTTTTATCACCATAGGATTCCCTTTTCATTCAGCTTTGAATTAATACTTGTAATTTTATCTGTGATTGTCGTTTTACTTATCAGTTTAAAACTCACTTATCGGAATTATTCATATTTGAAGTTTTGACACAGAAAAATTTCTCAAGTGGAGTTGAAAAACATGACAGAGTATTTTGTTTTCCACTTGTAGTTTAGCACCCTCATTGGATCTCAATTCATTCTGATTTCATGCATTGCAGGATCATTTTTTGGGAGCAACCCAATGATTAGAACTACTAGAATAGAGTATAACATCAGTTTATTAGAAAAGTTGGAACTAATTATGTCAAAATTTGAGTGTTAAGGCAGTATCCAGGAGCAGAAGACAAACATTGATTAAAATGGTCTCGTGTTATCATTTCTTGTAATAACACAAGATTTTCTGTTCTTTTTAGGCTACAGCTACAAATACTAGAAAGCTTAAAAAAGAAAGGGAAAGCAAAAAAATCAAAGTACATCATCATTTCCTAGAATAATTTTACGTTTAACTCTCATCAGATTGAGGAAAATTCAAAAGGACTGCTGGCGGCCGGAAGCATAATATGATCTCACCGCAAGAGACAAGGGTGACTCCAAGATCGACTAGAAATTACTGTTTATATCTAATTAAAATTAATTTTTATGTATATGATATAAATGTTGAACCTCTTGAGTTTGAGTCCCTTCGATACAAAATCACCACAGTTATAAAGTGTTTTATCGCTCAATATGAGGAATCTTTTTAGGTATGGAGTCAGCTTTATTATAGTATATTTTACCCTAAATGTAAAATTCTCCAACGTGAATGAAAATTTAATCGAACTCCCGTCTCCAATATATACATTGAATAGGAAATTAAAACAACAAAATATCTCCTTTAATTTCTTTGTGTGCTTACTGAATTATCGGTGAAAATCTTAATCTCTACCACTGGCAAGACCGTAAGAGGTAATCCTCCGGTTCAAATTGGACCGGTAACAATTTAATGGTAAAAGCCGGTGCACGCCTGAAATTTTTAAAAAGCCAAACAGTAACAAACAATCAAGTAAAAAAAAAAAATCAGTAGTAGAGTGCAGAGGTTTCTGTGATAGCAGACGAGAATGTTTCCTTGTCCCTCAAAAAACATTCTCTCTTGTCACATCAACTGATCATTAAACTATGGCCCACCAACCCATAAATCCAGTGGTATTTCATGTAAATATACACCAAATTCATGTCTTATTTTACCCATTTCCCCTCTCTATAAAAATCCCCCCTCTTGGCAACTCACCCAAATAAAGAGCTTTTAACATTGTTTTCGTTTTTTTGGGGGAAAAGAAAAATGGTGATGGTAGTAAGTAAGAAAGAAGATAAATTACAAGCAGTATGGTTTGCAGCAGGAATGGCTGCTTTAATGGCGTGTTTGGAACGTGCAATTTTAGTTTCTTTTGTGGAACAATGGCGAGTTATAGCATTTCTTCTTCTGAATCTCTTACTATTAGCTATTCTTTTCACCTCTACAAGTTCTAGTACTACAATTGTTGAAACCAGCACAGAAACCATCGGCACCAATGCGACTACTGAATCCAAGATTGAGGTGAGAAAATGTTCGAATTTTGTGATTATTTCATCTGAAAACTTAGTAGGGCGTAGGTGTTTGGACATGAATTTTAATGAGATATATTTGGAAAAAAGTAATGTATTTGAAAAAAAGTTGGAAAAAGAAATTCGACAATTAAAGTTATGTTTACTTGAAAAAAAAGTTGAAGTTTTGTGAGGGAATTTTTTTAAATTTAAAATTGAAAAATTGACTATGAGGTATATGCCCAAACATTTTTTTTGAAAAAAAGAAAAGTTGTACATCGAAACTGACTTAGCAAACACATGAAATTATGAGAATGGGTGCATATTGTTATGATCTATTTACTATTGTCTTAAGCAGGAAAAGGTGGGGGAAGAATGCAAAAAACCTTGTGTAGAAGTTATATCAGAAGTAGTGATTACAAAAGAGGAATATTCAATAACAGACAAGAAGAGGGAAAACAAAGAAGAAGAATTATTAGAAGATGCTCAGCAAATTTCAATGGAGGAATTGAATGAAAGAGCAGAGGCATTTATAGCTATGTTCAGACAACATTTAATATCTGATGCAAAGGCTTACAGTTATGGCAAAAGCTGCAGAATTCGAAATTCAATTTCACTCAAAGGAGCTCATAAAAATTTTCTCAAGGGTAGACCCATTTATTAATTATATTATTAGGTGATGAAAAAAGAAAATATCAAGGTGGTTCTTTTCATTCAAAAGCATTATTACTTGTGTAATGCTAAAGATTTTCTGAATAGAAAGACCTATCTTGATCTTTAATTACATGTTAACACTTTTTCTTTAAACTGTTGTTTTAGTGTTAAGGTGTTGCTAAGGCAGTCTCTCTATCTCTGTGAGGTAGAGGTAAGATATGCGTATATTTGACTTTTCTCAGACCTCAACTTGTGGGATTTCATCGGGCGTGTTATTATTGTTGTAAACAATTGTTTCAGTAGCAACCAAGCTTTTTTTTTTTTTTTTTTTGTTCATGAGAGAGGAAAAATTCATAATCTAGAGGCAATAAATTTATTATGAGTGTAATTTTGTTAAATGTGTGCACTTTTAATTATTTTTAACCATGATTCTAGTACATTCAAAATAAACATAATCTTATGATATATGCACACTTTAATTATTCCATCTATAGATTTAGCAGCAACCAAGATTTTCTCTTCCTGTTCGACTCATAATTAAGAAGTGAATTCTTACGAGTTTTGAATCTTGAGATAGTAAATATTAAGCATAATCTTATTAAAAATATATATGTACTTTAATTTTTGTGTAGATACATATATACGTGTGATCTTATTATATATAAGCACTTTAATTTTTTCAAATATAGATTTAATACTCTTCTTGCTGGACCTATAAGAGGCGAATTCTAACGATTTTCGAAACATAAAACCTACCTTAAATTTGTCTGTATCCTGTCACAGAATTTTGAAGCACCATTTATCCTTGATAAATATTTTTGGCACAACCTTGAAAGCAAAAGCTGACATATTTCAAGCTCTTCTATTCGAATGATCTACTAGATAGTGTCTCAATATATAAAAAGTTTTTTTTTTTTTTAAAAAAAGCAATGATTTAATTTAAAAGGACATGATTAGTAGTGTCCTTTTACTTTACAAGCCTCACCACATCAGACCTTTTTGCTTTGAAGTAAGCACGAGGATAATTAATTAAGTACAAAATCTTTGTACCTATCATAGTCCTACATTATGATTTATGAGTAAAAAAACAGCACGCGCAATGCTAGGTTTCTTGTTCTCTAGACTACTAAATTAATACAAACATTTTTATTATTCTACTGATGAATATTTTTTTTGTAACTAGCTTGGGTATATCTTTAATCTAAATGTATGAATTGTTGGATTTACTTTTAAAGGAAAATATCCACTACCTGGTAGAAAATTAAAAAAAAACTCTTATATTATTTAGAAGAATCTCATTTACACTTGCATTACATTTATTAGAATGCAGTCCTTATTCAGATCATGATACTTCATGCATCAAGCTGTCATTTTATTGTAATTTACCTAAATTCCATATTTACATTCTATTTCTAATTTTTTTTGCAAATTACAAAAATTACTTAAATTTATAGGATCTCGGATACATCAGGAAACATGCAGATACATAGCTCATGGATTGCGAATAATACATTACTATAGGATGGATGTATCCAAGAGAGGATAGGGATGTATTTGAGAGAAGGTATGAATATATCCAAAAAGAAATTTTTGTAATTTTTTTTAAATGATAAAAATTATAAATTTATGATAAAATAAAATATGTATTTAGATTAAAAAAAGTTCTCACACTCATTGATATCCAGCATTGGCGGAAAGTCGCTAGCTGTAGAAGAAAATTTCTATTACGGTGGAGAAGAGGGACAACGAAAATTGAACTCAACTGATGCCAACTCTTTAACTTTAAAGGCCCATTGGGCCCAAATTGTAGTCTTCTCTGTGTTCTAGGAACAGTAATAATGGGCTTAAACATATATTTTTATTTGTTTTGATTTATGTGAAATTAATAGATTTTCTATATATTTTAAAAAATTTAAATTGTTAATTATTACAATTTATAATACCTTTTATGTTAATTTTAAATAATATATGTTACTTATTTTGTTTCAATTTATGTTCCACATATAAGATTTTGAGTATAAAATTTTGAAAGTCAATTAAAATCTTATTTTTTAAAAATAGTTTAAATTATTAAATGTTGTGATTCATAGCATGTTTTACATAAATTTTAAATAACTTACACTCTCTCTCCCAATTTGTGAAGCACTAATAAAATTTTAAGAATCAAATTTTTTTAAAAGCACTCTCTTTTGACACAAATATAATTATTAGAAGATATTAAAATAGTTATTTAATTTTATTTGTCCAATTTAAAAAAGAAATTTTAATTTATGAATTTGTGTTTGTTTATCCTAATTTTAGTAATTACACAGTTTAAAATAATTAACTAGGGTTATATAATAGTAAAATCACAGCAGTTGGAAAAATGATCTATTAAGGGTAACATTGTAAAATCATAGTTGAAATTGAAACAAGCACATCAATAAGCACATGTTTTAAAAAAAATTAAATTAAAAAGCTGATAAAATATTTTCATGGGCTAATCTAATAAAGGAGAAAAAGTAGACAACTCAAGCAGACACATTGATAAAGAACTACCTACTTTCACATATTCATACCTAATGATTTTTCACAAATTGATAACAAAATATACAACTTGTATAAATCTTTTCATTGTTTGAATCAATCTATTAATAATTAAGCACGATGATTGCACTCATTATACAACTTAAGTCAACACCTTACATTGCGAGCTAAGGACAACTATATAACATCGATATGAAAATAAGTACCATCTCATTAAGGTAGCTTTACCATCTAAGTCACCCCAAAGCTGTGACACTTTCTGTCGTTGGTCTATGGACCAAAATGGTCTTGCGTTTATAGGAAAGAAGTAACTTAGTCCGACTTATTATGAACTTTAAGAAGAAAAGAATTAAAAAAAGGAGGAGGAGTTCGAAATTTACAGCTTTAAAATTTGTCAAAATATTTGTATAGCTAAAAAATTTTATTATTAAGAGTCAAATGTGAAGTTTATAGTTATATTCATTCAAATATAAAAATACTTTTTATTTAATAAAAAAATAATATCACATAAATTAGAACGGAAGAATTTTAACTAATATCGATATTATCTTAATGAGTCAGTCGGGTCCCAAGTAGATTTCTGCCAGCAAAGCATATATCCTAAATTTTGACTTACCAACATGAACATCTCATCCTACTTTGCAATAAATCATTAAACAGGGCCTTTTCTATTATGGACAATTGATGATTAAATTTCAAAAGTCTATCCTCCTTTTTCTTCTTTATTATTAGAGCATAAAAGTTTAAAAAATATCTGGTGGGAATAAAAGTTTTAAAAAAATATCTGGAGGGAATAAAGAGGGATTTGGTTCTGTTTTTTTTTTTTTTTTTTTTTTTCCAGTGGATGTGGGTTGACTAACATTTAAAAGAGGGGTGGAAGCAACAAATATTTATTATTTTTTTTTAAAAAAAAACTCACATTTCCTTACCACTTCCTGACTTAATATTATAAGTAATCCATTTTATTCTATAGATTTCTAATTATCTTGCTTCTACGTTAATATGCTTAGAAAATGGGGACAAAGTCAAGCAGGAATAAACTTTTATGTTATTTATTCTCCTATTAATATATATTAGAGCGGCTGAAGGGTAAGACTGCTAATGTCATTGCCTTAGAGCCTCAAATACTGAAGGCCTCATAAACGTTATATTAAATTATTTTAATTCACTAATTTTGATAAATTATTTATTTATAAAGATCTAGAGAAATCCTATCACTCATTCTAATTTTTTTGGCAGGATATTTTGTTGATTCCAACAAGGAATAAGTAGAAATCTATCAAATAAGGAAGATTTAGGAGTGGCTAGAAGACCTTATTAATTTTATCTCTTCTTTTCATATATTTTAAAATTTAATATTATAAATATAATTAAATAATAATTTAAAAAAATGATGAAAAATAATTTTATTTTAATGAAGGATAAAAAATTCGTAAGAGATTTTAAAGTAGTTATTTTTCCAATTTTGGTTGAGGTTGTACACAAGAGTAGTAAATAAGGTTAATTTTTTTTTTCTTTCACTGGTATATTTACCTTCCTCTTCATCGTAATTTTTCCTTATTTTGAGAAATTCATTTCGCTTTCATGTTTTCGAGGATTTCCACTTCTAACCATTTCAACTCAATTTATCTGAATTATTTATATATAATATATCTTTTGTCATGTTTATTGATTTGTAGATCAAAAAATAAGTTCTGTGTCCATTGTTGTATCAGTTTTTAGAAATAAGTTTAACATAAATTTTTGAGAGGTTATTCGGATCGACTTATTTTAGATATTTTTAAATTAAATAGAAAACTACTTAAATATTTATTTTTAAATTAAAATAATAAAATAAGCAAAAAATTATAAGTTAAAATTTCTAACTTACTATAAGTCATAAGCCAAACAAACTCATGCTATCGATTTTAGGTCATTAATTGTATTCAACCATTTCTAAATAGATTAATATTCTCTCAAGGAAGAAGCGATACGTTTCCGGAAAGGCCGGTGTGAGTCCAAATCAAAGCTATAATTAATTCTGGTAGAATGTCACAACCTTAGAAAGCTACTGATATTTATGTGTCGGAAGTAAATATCACCCTCTTAAATGTAAATCATACATTTCATTTAAGCAATTCAGGTCCTCCACTTCTTAATGGACCACATTACTGTTAAAGTCCCTCACCCAAAGGTCATCTTAATATTCCACCCAACCTTTAGTTCTGAAAAATGTACTAAAAATCCTTGCAGCAGCACGGAAGAAACTAACAAATGGCTTCCAGTTTTCAAACCAAATGTATATTGCATGATGTCACGGTTGGGTGGGCGGTTATTTAAGTTTGAATAAGTTACCATATAACTGGCTGATGATTTTAACTTACCTGGAAAAGAAATTATTTACCTCAATCTATATGTAATTACTGTCACACTCTCTTCATGGACCCAGGATAATCTAAAATAGAGAATTGGTAATCAATCTCGGATAGAGCCAATATTCACTATTTTTTGGCTTTTGGAGTATGATGGAATAAAACAAAATGACTCTTTAAACTGTCTGCGCTTCTTTCAATTGTGAAGTAGCAGTTAGTCAATACAACGTTCGACGCTCATTATGGGGTCATCCGGAAACAGTCACGCTATGTTTTTAAACATAGGGGTCAGGCTGCGTACATCCGACCTCCTCTTACCCTGTAATGGACCGAAGCCTTTGAGGCATTGGGGTAATGTTGTTGTTGTTGGTAACCAAGTAACATTTTATTACAACAGGTGTGAACTAATATAGTAAGTAAAAAAAAGTTAAATGTATTTTAAATTGTCCAACTAGGTAGCTTAAAATGTTGCTAGTCTACATATGTTCACTTCGACGCTGTAGCCAACGCTAAGCCATACCAAAGACGTACTCTTTAGTGTACACATATTTCCCCATATAATATTACACAAATAAGAAGTTTCCTTTTTATTTTTACCTCTCCTTAGTTTCTCCCACTGTTTTTGCTGATTCTTCCAATGTGAGACTTTGTTCACCGTCCAAAAGTGACTACTGTGACATTTCTATTTTACTTCATGTGGTGGTGAAACTCTATGATACTTAGATTTTTCAAAAATATTGGTAGGTGTATTTTTTTACCTTAAAATTAAATACTTATAAACATTTTTTAATTTTATCCAAACACTTTAAAATTACTTGAAAGTTATTTTGATTTTAAAGTATTTAAAATAAGTCAATCCAAATAAATACCTAGGACCACAAAAGTAGTGCATTTTTAGATTGTGACAACATTTTTGAAAGTCCAAACAATAGAGATATAACTTACAGTAAACTTGAAAGCTGATTATGACGTGATGAAGTTTGAGGATTGGCAGCTGAAAAGTCAGCGATCACCCAATGATGCAAAAATGTACGGTGTAAAGATGGCTTAGGTGTCGTGCTTGACAGTGAGTAATTAACTAATGCACGATTTAGACAGTAGGATGACTTGATCTGGCCATGTGGGATACGATAACTTCTAGTCACGGATAAAGGGTTGGACACAAGACTTATATGAACTGTGCTTGTAAACAACTTCACAATTGTAGAGCTGATGGAAACTTGTGCGGCCAATATTCTGTTCTGATTTCTTCCTGGTTGAACTACTCAATGAAAATAAATTAGGAGTATTAAGGAAGCTTCTCAAATTTGCAATTCAACCACCATTGACTTTTCTTTCTCTCTCTCTCTAAATCTTGGGATTATCGCATAAATTAGGAGGTTCCGATTTGAAGCTTCTTGGGTTTGTCTCATTCGTCCAGTCCACAACGTTTCCTATCAAGACGACCAATACAATAATAGCTTTACCCATAAGCTAAAGGACAGAGCCATGTGGATATTCTTCAGCCATTCAACTTGACAAGAAGAGATGTTGTCATCTCTTTGAGAAAACTGGTAATTTGTGGAATGGACTTTATTTCAAATCATGGGTGACAAGCAACGGAAATCAAGACGAAAGGCGTTTCGGTCGTGGTTTAGCAAGAGTAGAAGCAGAGCTGAGGCATCCAATTTAAGCGAAATTTCAGGTTTATTTCGTTTCTGGGTAATCTGGCTACCTTGAGTTTATTCGTTTATTTCATTTTTATGTATTCGAATTTCTTTCTTATAGTTTGATCCTCCCTTCTGGTTGGTTTCCACAGTAAACGACGAACAAGATGATGAGTGCATGAATGATAGTTTTGTTAGGTCACTGGACAGAGGACCATGCATTCTAAACAATGAATTGAGGTGAGCATCAGTCGTATTATCATGCTACGGGCCTCTAATGCTTAACAGGATAATACGTATTTTGAGGAAAATAATTCATTCTTTTTGCTGTAGAATCTTTGTGGGAACGTGGAATGTTGCAGGAAGACCTCCTGTGGGAAGTCTGGCGGTAGATTTGGATGAGTGGCTGAATCTGAAAGAAGCAGCTGATATTTATGTTCTGGGGTATGTATAAAATTCCAAGTATAACCTCCTTTTTCCATCATTGAGAAAATGGTAATTTAAGGAGAAACTTTTCCACTAGCAGCTTCCAGGAAATAGTCCCTCTAAAACCTAAAACTGTAATTGGAGCAGAAGACCCAACAGAAGCTACTAACTGGAATGTGCTCATCGGTAAAACTCTAAATAGCAAGTATGGTGGTGCCTGGTTAACGCCCATGGTCAATCCTATCACCAGTGATAATTATCAATATGATCCAGCGGATAATAGACTGAGGAGTGACTATGAAATAGCAACTTCACCAAGAGGTCAGTCTAGAACCGAATATGAGTTCTCAGATCGTGTTGGTAGTTACAAATTGATGGCGAGCAAGAAGATGGTTGGTGTCTTCATTAGTGTCTGGATGAGAAGGGCATTGCGAAAGAAATATTGTGTCTCGGAGGTGAAGGTCTCTTCAGTAGCTTGTGGCATTATGGGCTATTTGGGAAACAAAGGATCAGTCTCTGTGAGCATGTCCATAGGAGCAACTAGTTTTTGCTTTGTGGCAGCTCACTTAGCCTCAGGAGAAAAGAAAGGTGATGAAGGGAAACGAAACCGTCAAGTCACGGAAATTTTCAGGAGAACATCTTTCCCCCGGGGGTCAGAAGACTGCCATAAAAATCATCCTCTCACCATCTTAGGACATGAGTAAGTCATCTGTCTCATCCCCTTTTTTAATATATATTCAGCATATTTCGTTTCAAAATTAGGGATAAGTCGAATTTATAAAAGCGCTGGCATAGGAATTTCCTTTAAATCAAACTAGAAGAATAATAATGACAATTATAATAAAGACTTGGAGAGTAATTCGATTCAAAGTAAAGACATCAAACTGAGAAGCTAAGCAGATTTCTTATAATTATTAGAATTCTATTGAATAACAAAATGTGGAGATTTTCCCACCTAAGCTGACAAGATGTATTTTCTTGTAGAACAGCCAGATATTTTGGTTTGGAGATCTCAACTACAGACTGTATTTGGAAGACAATTTAGCGAGGGAACTAATAAAGAAGAAAAATTGGAGTGCACTGCAAGAGTTTGACCAGTTGGGGAAGGAACTAGAAGACGGCGGAGTGTTTCAGGGTTGGAAAGAGGGAGAAATAGAATTTGCACCCACATATAAATATTCTTCTTACAATTGCAATCGATATTCTGGTGGACTTCCAAGCAGAGCCGGGGAGAAGCAAAGAACTCCAGCATGGTACAGTGATCACTTTACATTTTTGTCTAGTACTCTCTTCAATTTAAACACCTGTGAATGAATCTCATCAACTCCACCTCCCATAAAAATGCACACATCTCTCCATTCACCAGAAAAATGCACACATCACTCCACACATCACTCCATTCACCAGAAAATTGAAAAATCTCAGGAGTCAGGTCTAATCTGTTTTTCAAAACTGATGATAAAAGTAGAAAAAGAAAAAGACTTTAGGAATCTGACCAAGTACAGGTCATTGCAAGCCACTATGTGGCTCATACTTGCTATCATGACACTTGTTATGTTAATGGCAGGTGTGATAGAATCCTATGGTATGGTAAGGGAGTGAAACAACTTTCCTATTTCCGCAGTGAAAGCAAGTTCTCAGACCATCGGCCTGTCTCCGCTTTATTCTCTGTACTAGTTGAAGATCAAAAGTGTGCCCATTCATGTTTGGTTCCATTTCCTTCTTTCAGTCCCCTCCGCAATTCCTAGTAAAGATGTAAGTATCCAACTCATTGTTCACTGTAGTTTCTTTGATCTCTAGCTCATTATGGATGATTTCGTGAACGTCAATTTACAAGAGCTAATTTTATGTGGCAGGTATATGGCAAGAGTAATAGAGACGCTAGACCTCTACTGTTATCATTGATTGTGAGGGATATAGAAGGATCAACAAATACGTGCAATTAGGAAATCGGAAAGATGACTTCCTATTCAGCTGAACAAACAATTCATCTTTTTAAAACTCAATCAGCTTCAGTCCTTCAAAAAAGCATTCTGGTGGATTCACTTTCAAGCGCACCATAACATCCAGTAACGGGAGCTGCAGCATGGACAGTGACGACAATTTTATTAGGATTTAGAGGCAAGTACATTTAATATTCTTCTTTAGCAATACCATAGACAGCTGATAGAACAGAAATACACCTATCCTTGTGGTAAAAGTATATCTCATCTTACAGCTTCCATTACATTTGTTCTTTAGAAAGTATAGGGGGAGTGAGTAAAAAAAATTAGGGAGTGTCGATTATGCAAACTAGCCCTATTTATGGTAAACTAAAGTATAGCCACACATAAAGCCAATGGAAGACATGAGAGCAGAAATGTAAGCACCTCCAGGTCCTGTTTTTAACTATCAGCAGTTTCACGTCAAGCACCTCAAGGTCCTTTTTTTAACTATCATCAGTTTAACGTCAGGGACTACTTACAAGATGCTAATTCTCCTCGTCTGCTTGAAGAATTTGACTTAATGCCACTTCATTGCCCTTATGACATCTAGGACATACCGACCTTCTCTGTAGCTCATCACCAAGGGAAGCACATTTGTTTTCCAATTCAGAAATCTGCTTGCTTCTAGTCAAGGACACAATAATTGTTGAGCAATCTAAAGCATGGGTGCTAATTCCATATGTATTTTTTTGAGGTGTGAAAGAGTTTCTCGGTAACACAATAAGACATAATGAGACTATTGCCTAAAAATGTGGGACAGTTGAAATTTTGAGATCCCCTGCTGATTCATTTTTCTTCCACCAATGAACTGAACATAATAAATAATTAGCTTTAAACAGCAGAAGACCAAACAACAAAAATTCAAGGATATCTGGCTAAAAAAATTCAAGGATATCTGGCTAACTCCTGCAGTTCCATATTTTCTTTTGTGATTTCCTCCATCAGTGATGCTTTTCTTTCCAAAACACTCAGCTCTTCTTCAACCTGAAAAACATCATACTGATCAATCTTATAGGTTCTCCTAATACTAATAACCAGACAATACATCAACATAGGAATGGTATGAAAACAGGCAGGTCTAACAAAATACAATGACTTGCCTGCCTATGGATATTCTGTTCAACTTGGTATTCCTCTTCTTCCTTAGTGATCTGAGAAACTATCTGAGCTAGCTCATTCTGGAGGTCTCTTTTGAAAGCTTCAGCATCTTCTGCTTTGGCTTTAGCTGGACCTGCTCATGAAGGTGTAAAACAATTCTTGTTCATCTTGCAGAAGCTCGAAAAGTAACAATGGAATTTTTGAACTCTTTAGGGTTGAACTTGAACATCACATATAACATAAGAAACTGAAGAGCGCATTTCTATGTGCAATTACAGACCAGGCTTTGATGCTGACTCGCTGCAATTATTATTTTGGAATATAGAGGCTATTGACTCATGGAATTTCCTGCATCCAGTTTAGAAGAAAAAAGTTTAACCATTTAACCACAGGGAAGGTAAATCCGATATAGCACAAAATTAAAATGAAATGAACCTCAGAGTTAGAATAGAACAGAGAAATCTGGCCATTGAATTCTGTGGTCGACCTAATTTGTCACTTTGATTACTATATTTTAGGTATTCAGTGCCCTAAGAGAAAGAACTTTTCTAACAAGACGGGAACTAAATAAACAAGTTTCTCAGCCAAAATTAAAGAATTACTACTAGTCTAACACAATAGAGAAGAATATTTACTGTCTTTGGGACTCCATGTCTAGACTTTGCCAGTTGAACAGCTAGTGTGCACGAGTCCCAAAGGAAGGCATATGTACTGGTTCAGCAATAAGGCCGCTGAATCACACCCAGTTTACAGTATTTGTAGTTCAATAGATTCTGAGTCGGAACTGAACAACGAATACAATATGGGCTAGAGGACTGACAGCTCAATAAAAAAGTCTTTGTTTCTGTGATCATGCAATGCCCATACAATCGCCAAAAATTATTTTGAAAAGCAAAAGAAAATCCACATAATCATATTAGTGTAGATGCTAGGTCAACAGGTCGAAGTGTTTCTCTTTCTCATTTATCTAGATGCTAGATGGATATGATCACTCCAAGCACAATTTCGTGTTGCTAGTAGTGATGACATATTAAAGATTATAAGCATGTCAAACAACAATATCGATAGATGATCTTCAATCTTCAAGTATTACAAACTGAATCATCCTTTGCCGTGAAACAAAGTTAGATACTTAGGCCATGGTATGTGTGAATGCAATCCAGAAAATTTTGCAGCAGGCAAGTAATGCCAAATTAGTAAGATTCCGTTTTATCTAGTTCACTTATATATAAGATTTAATAGTATGTAAATGTATTCATGCGTGAATGCAAATTAGAAAAAGAATGGTGGCTAAGTTAGGTATTCTACCACCAGCACTGCACAGACTTGGATTGACCTGAGACTGGTTCATCTCTCAGTCTGTACTTAGCAGTTGTATATTTGACAAAATTACAGGATTGGAGTAATACCCTAATCTACTATTCTTCAACAAAATATCAACGAACTCTACCTAATTAGTCTGACTTCATGCAGTGGATTTCAACAGTAAAAGATTACTGCCTATTAAGGACACACAAACAACCTGTACCTTATCTGTGCATTGAGCTCAAGCATTTTCTCTATGAAGTCATCTCTGCATAAGCAATGATAGATACAGTGAGAAAAGGAAATGAAATCGGATTATTCCAGAACACTAAATGGAGAGAAGGACACCTTTCTACATATTTAAGTGCTTGTAATTGACCAAAAAGAGTTAAGAGGTTAGCTGAAGGAAGCATGTGTTACCGAATTTCTGCTTCCTTTTTCTTTTGACAGCTCAGAAATCATCAATTGATCAGTGAGTTCATAAGAAGAAACAGTGGTCTTGTTAGCAAGCCAATACAACAATGTTCAAGTTTAAAAAATATAAGTACTTCTAACACAGAATTAACATTAAGAAGTAAAAGTTTCAATAATCATAAACAGAAAAACAGAATATCAAGTGCGCCTTAAAGTAGAACATAGCCTTGAGTAGAATTTTACCTTAAGAGACTCTATATTAGAGCCATAGGCTGATAATTCATCTTGAATCCAAAGGATCCCTTCCTATTACGTAATTGAAACGGATATCTTAATCTTACGAAAAAAGAGAACAAGTACTTTTCTGGAGTTCAAATTTCAGCTAATTAGATATATTTGAATGATCTCAAAGCATTAACCAGAAAAACTCAGCGGATACAAATACAAATACAAATGAAATGGAAAACCTCTAAGGTTTGAATGGCAGACTCATTCCTGGCCAATTCAACTTCATAGCCTTTAAGCTCTCGCTCGGCAGCCTCCTTCTGATTCTTCACCTCTTCGACCTCAGCATATGCAAGTTCAAGCTCCGATTGCAGCTGTTGATTTCTCTTCTTGTGATTTGCTATTCTTCGCTCTGCAAATTTCGAATAATTGGCTTACAAAAGCAATTTCCAGTTATCAAATCCGTTGAATAATCTCAAAAACTAACCTCCTTGAGTCTTTTCAGATGCGAAGTCGCGGAGTAGAGTTAGGAATTGCTTCTGCGAATCGTTTCCCGCCATCTCTTCTTTTTTCCGAGAAGACGTCTCAAAATTTCAAAATTTTCTTTGCATGTGCTTTTTTATAGTGGACCGCGTTGATCTCGTGATTGAAGTTCGTAGTCTGGCTAATAGCGCATGACGAACTTACGCGAGCCCAAGATTTTTCGGCCCATCAGATGTCCGCTGATTTACAAAAATGACCCTTTTAGATAATAGTTTAAATTAAGTTCAAATCTTTAAAAATTGTAAAGATAATTCTTCGAACTGATAAAATATTAGATTATCTCTAAAGTATACAAATTTTTAGATCATTATCTAATATTTTGTCATAACATTTTTCAAGAAACAATATATATCAATATTAATTATTTTTTAGATTGTTTTGCAATACGTTTTGAATAAGTAAATAGTGGACAGATATGAATTTAGTATTTGAAGTCTATAGGTTTCTATATCAATATCAAACTAATAGACGATAATAATTGATTTACATTTAAATATTTATAAATATTTAAAAAAAAATTCAACACGTATTTAACACATATTGGCTAGCCGCCCAAACACCACTTACCCTCTCCCCCACCCCCCAATAATACAGGTTTAACACATATTATATTGAACTATTTATAGAACATATTATCACACACTTTAATATATATTGCGTTAATTTCTTACCAAATAAGCATAATATATTTTAAAACATTTATATTGCATATATAACTCACTTCTAGTATAAGTACAAATTTATCATAATATTATCATATATGACTATAAATATTAAGTAGTAATAAATAAAAAAAAATACTAAAATCTATAATTATTTCTTAAAAATTACTCGAGTAAAATTTTTCTTCCATTTCAGTTTTAATTTGTCATGACGTTACAAGATATGGTCCCATACAGTTTACTCCCTTTGCTTGAAAATATTTGTGACTTCAATTTTTTTTTCTTTTTAAAATATTTGTTATAATTTTTATAATCAAACTATATGAACTTTGACTGATATTCTCTAAGATATATTTTTTTGTCATATTGATATAAGAAAAATTATGAGTAATTTTTAGTACTTTTTTTATTATTTAAATACTTATATGTTTAATTAATCTATTTTAACTTTAAAAATAAATTATATTAATTCTAGTAATTTTTATTAGCAAAGACTGATATTTATTTAATACTACTATTAGGCAAATATAAGATTTCACATAAGGAAAAAATTCAAATCAGTTGGAGCTACAAAAGTTATCATAGTGTGGGTTATTTTATTTAGTGGTACATTGACAACATTGTAAATATATTGGGCAATTCAAATTTTAGGCAACAAATTTCCTACGTAAACCATTGAAAGTCTCGGGAAAGAGGAATTTATGTAATGTAAAAATATGTTTAATCAAGAAATTGATATGCATTTAAAACAACTTAGGAGTCACGTTGTTTTCAACGCAGGGGCCACATTTTCCTCTCACTAGGATGAAGACAAATAAACGTAACTTAGGAATCA
>JAABOM020000049.1:23736126-23749591 GCA_011800125.2 Solanum clarkiae | reverse complement strand
TTCTTCACTGCTTCTTCTTCTTCTCCATCTTTACTGCAATTGTTGTGACCATCTGTTCGATGTAATGCCTCTCAACAAAGATATTGGTATATATTGAGCGTAAATTATTTGAATAGCATATGGACTTTTTGAAGAGGGTCCATTTTCAAAAAAATAATAAATAATAAATAAAATTATGTTCATTACATAAAAGCTATTATTCTTCTTTTAGTGATATTCACTTTGTTTTGACTATCATAAAAATGCACAAGTAGAAACAGAAATCTATTTTATAATTTTTTCATATAAATTTTTTTTTTCCATTTCAGTCGAAACATTTATGAGAATTGTCACTAAATATATTTCAATGAAAAAGAAAATTTTAATTCTCTCCCTGTCCCATTTTAGTTGGCATAGTTTTTATTTTTAGAGTCTAACTATATAAAATTTTGACTAATATTTTAAGATGTATTTTTATCTCATGTTAATATAAAATAAAACGTTACAATCGATAATACTTTTCATATAATTTTTAAATATCTAAATTTTTATTTTAAAATATTAATTTAATTTAATCTAATTTATATTTAAAAATTAGTCAAATCATGCTTAAGAAAACTCAATATGACAACTAAAAAAGGACGGAAGGAGTAATAAAAATTTGGCTGGATTTTGTGATATATACTTTCTTCTAAAATGTGACGAGTTTTATAAAATTCGGCCATAGTTATTATGTAATAATGGAAGCAAAGTATGATGATCTTAACGTGATAAAATAAAAAGAATAACATTAATTTCAATAATAAAAATAAATCTGGAGATGACCATCCATTAAATTTTCACTCCATTTTCCATCGAAGAATAATAGTCGTTATATATCCCCTTTTATCATTTTCCAGACTATCCTCAGATATGAGTAAATTACTTTGATTTACATTACATAGTCAGCTTATATCCAGAAAAAGAAAGTCAGCTTATATTATATACTAACATTTTTCCCACCTAGAATTAATTAAAGAGGTATACAAAGAAACTTAGAAATAAATGATGGTAGACTTTTGCTAAGTTTCTAACAACCAGAGAATATATTTTTATTTTATATTTACGTGTGTGTCTCTCTCTCTCGAGTCTTCCATATATATACACATACAAATTATCAAACGTGATTAGTTATCACAAACTTGAGGCTTTAAGTATGTCAAAGGAATAATTTAACAAATTTAATTAGTCGAACACTAGTTAATTAATTATATTTATTTTTATAATGAATAAAAGATGAACTGCTCCAGCTATAAATTTCAAGAGTGAAGGAGATCATTGGTGACGCTTAAAGAAAATCATTTGAGCTATGAGCGTCATTAATGACGATACTTCGAAATTTTTGAAAAGTCAACCACAATACACTCTCCAGCACATGTATATTCCATTTTTTTTTAAAAAAAAATATATATTTGTACTTCTATTATTATTTTAATAGTTCTTACTATTTCTTTATTTAGTTGGCTGATTTATGTCATTGTTTATTTTTTAAAAAAAATATTCAAATATATTGGTAAAAATTACAAAAATTGCAATAACAATTGAAAAGTAAAGTAAAGAAAATAAATCTCTTCAGGTTGAGGCGTCAATATTCCACTCTCTTAAAGAAGATTTAAAGTCAACTGCAGCAAAATTTTTCGATATATAACTCTTGAATTTGACAAAACCTTTGATTGATCTTTAGACGTAGTTCAAAAGACTCATAAATCATAATAGAGATAAAAAGATGATTTATTATATAATTATCTCGAAAAAGACTTGGAGGAACATTTCCTATCCAGTACGAATTTGTTATAGTTATTTCCTCCATTCACTTTTATTTCTCATGTTTTGCTTTTCGATAGTTAAACTGCATGGACTTAATTTAATCAACTTTTGTATGTATAAATTTTTGTTATATTAATACGAGAAAGAATGTCTTTTTTTAATATTTTTTTGAACGTGTAGTTTTTAATTTAAAATACAAAACTAATATTATTCAATTTAATTTGAAGATCGGTTAAATTTGACATTGATAAAGTGAAACAAGACCAAAAAAGTTGAACTAAACCATCAGAAGATGTGTGAAACTGTTCCTTCTTCACCAGAGTTTTCAGGTTCGAGTTCTGGAACTAAAAAATTCTTACAACAATAACATTACCCCAATACCTCAAAGGCTCCCGCCCATTACGAGATAAGGGAATCGGATGTACGCAGCCTGACCTCTATGTTTAAAAACATAGCGCGACTGTTTCCGGAAACTAAAAAATTCTTACAATGAAAAAAAGTTGAACCAAGGATGAGAGAGAGTGTGTATAAAATAGTAGTTGCAAAGGCCTTGCTTTCCGCACGACTCTCAGTTATCTTCCCCTATATATAGCTCCAATATATGAGTTGTATTTTATTGAGTTATGAACTATCTCAATATTTTTGTTCTGTGTTTTACATATATAGCATAGAAACAAAGGGGTATTAATTAATTTGGAGGAAAAAATGAGTAAAACGATGATACAAAAGAAAAGGTCCGGTTCTTTCCGGTCCATTTTCATGCATGCCGATAAAGCCGATTTGTTGTTGATGACTTTAGGATTTTTGGGAGCTATTTGCGACGGAGTTTCTATGCCTGTGATGCTTATAGTCACCAGCAAGCTCATGAACAATCTTGGTGGTAATGACACTTCAAATACTAACAATTTCACGCACCACATCAATGAGGTATAGATTTTCATCTGTATCACTAGACTATAAGCCGTGATGCTACGTACAAATATGGACTAGTGGTGACTTTATATGTATATAACTAAGGGAGATTCTTGTTTTTGTTTATGTGGCTGCAGAATGCTTTGGTTCTGGTCTTCCTGGCTTGTGGACAATGGGTCGCGTGTTTCTTAGGTTTGTCTAATTTCTTTCTGGTGGAGGTGTATTCATTCCTACTTTATCTGAGATTGGGAAATATTGTAAGGAGGGGAAAATCGAATATTTATATAGTTAATCAATTGAGTTATTTAAATTTTTAGGTGAAGAAATATTTATGTAAACAAAATTTTAAATGTATAATCTCCAGAAATATAATAATGAATTTAGTGATAAAAACTTTTAGAAGGTAATTATATATTAAGTTTAAATTCTGAATTCGTCTCTCCTAAAATTTCTCAAAGAGTGGAGGATTGTCCAAATCTTATGATAATTTTTGCCATTTTTCAATAGTTGAATTGTTAGATAAGGATTTTTTTTGGCTATAATATGTTTTTGTTATGATATTTTTTCAGAGGGATTTTGTTGGACAAGAACAGCAGAGAGACAAGCGTCAAGGCTACGAATAAGATACTTGAAAGCAGTTCTAAGGCAAGATGTCGGCTATTTTGATCTACATGTTGCTAGCACAGCTGACGTCATAGCTAGTGTCTCTAGTGACAGTCTTGTCATTCAAGAATGCATTAGTGAAAAGGTTAGCTATTAATGTCATCGCTAATAACGAGTTCTCTGTTAGTTTTAATTTGACCATATTTATAATGTTGAAATTAATTATAGGTACCAGTTTTCTTGATGAACGTAGCAACATTTGTTGGTTCGTACGTGGTCGGATTCTTGATGATTTGGAAGCTGGCACTGGTCGGATTTCCGTTTGTCATTTTCCTTGTAATTCCAGGTCTTATGTATGGGAGGGCTCTAATGGGAATAGCAAGAAAGATCAGGGACGAATATGGCAAAGCTGGAACCATTGTGGAACAGGCAATTTCTTCTGTGAGAACAGTTTATTCATTCGTGGGAGAAAACAAAACAATAGGAGAGTATTCAGCTGCTCTTCAAGGAACAGTAGATTTGGGATTAAAGCAAGGTTTAGCAAAAGGATTGGCTATTGGAAGCAATGGGATTGTTTTTGCAATTTGGTCCTTCATGTCTTATTACGGTAGCAGAATGGTCATGTACGATGGAGAACATGGTGGAACTGTTTTTGCCGTCGGCGCTGCAATTGCTATCGGTGGACTGTAAGTATACTCTCTCCATTTTTTGGTTCCTTTTATTCAATTTTAAATAATTACTGCATATAAATTAAGACTGCATGTAATAAATTCTTATGATCGGACTCTTTTTTAAACTTTATGCATAGTTAAAGTTTTAGTGCATCGAGCTTGCCTCCACACTATGTATACCTTCATGTAACTTAAGACCATGTATAATAGAAATTTCACGATATTTTCTATTGATCCATGTTATTTTTGTAATTATTATATTATATCTAATAAATCAAGATGTGTAGCCCCACAACTGTAATTTTTACGTCTATTCCTTTTTAAAAGTATGTACCCTATGCAGTTTAAGTGTTGGCTTTTTCTGGGAAATTATCCTCCATACATTGAGACCCCCCCCCCCCCCCTCTTTTTTTTTGATAAAATGTTTTATAAATTCGGATTACTTTATGGAACATATTTTTGATTCTTTTCTCTGTCTCATAGTATTAACTAAATCTATAAGGTAATGCACATATATTAAGAAAAATATTCAAAAACAAATTTTACACCATACTTTTCAATATTGATCTTTATAAAATCATAAATATATAGTGTCATTTATTTTCTAGAAAATGTAAAAGTTCAATAAATGAAAGAGCAAATATGAAAAAAGTTTCAAACATTCATCTTCAACTCTGAAAAATTCAACTATTTTAAACATTGAAAAAAACCTCAAAAATTCAATTAATTTGAGACGTAACTAACACATTAATTTTCGGAAGTTATTTCAAACCTCGGAAATAGAACAAACCTCGGAAATGTGTGATAGTTCAGTTATTTGGACTGTCCATTTATTTCTAAATAAGACAAATTTGACAATACTGCGTACTACAATACCACTAAATTCCTTAAAATTATTTGTGTGCAGGTTTTTGAGTAATTTATAAAACATTTCTTTTTTTTAACTGAACAGATCATTGGGTTCTGGTTTGTCCAACGTTAAGTATTTTTCTGAAGCAAGTGCAGCTGGTGAACGTGTAGTGGAAGTGATAAAAAGGGTACCGAAAATAGATTCGGATAATATGGAGGGCCAAACATTGGATAACGTGACAGGTGAAGTGGAATTCAAACACGTTGAATTCGCATACCCATCGAGACCCGAAAGCATTATTTTGAAAGATTTTAATCTTAAAATACCAACGGGTAAAACCGTGGCATTAGTGGGAGGAAGTGGGTCGGGTAAGTCTACAGTAATAGCACTATTGCAGAGATTTTATGACCCACTTGCGGGTGAAATTCTTCTCGATGGGATCGGTATTGATAGACTGCAACTCAAGTGGCTAAGGTCACAAATGGGTCTAGTGAGTCAAGAGCCTGCACTTTTTGCAACTACAATTAAAGAAAATATACTTTTTGGGAAGGAGGATGCATCTATGGAACAAGTTATTGAGGCTGCCAAAGCTTCTAATGCTCATAACTTCATCTGTCAGCTGCCTCAGGGTTATGATACCCAGGTCTGTCATCCCTTTTATACTTCACCTCTTCTTACTTTGTCCTTATCCTTATAAAATTGGCCATATAATAATTGAGTCCTCTTTGACCCTTCTTTAGGCATTACGTTATCTTGAGAAAATTAAAACTAAAATTACTTGTTGTTAACTCCTATTATTTGACACACTAGCACCAAGGAATAGTGTTCCTGTCTTGCTAAAAATGTTCTCACGCTGATTTCCACTTTGGCCATAAGCAAGTCGCTGTTAATGAATTTTAATATTATAACGTCCTTAAACAATGTCTTGCTAAAAATGATTAATTCTTTAGTGTTCAAAGAATTTTAAAAGCCACTTAACTAATGCCTTAAATAATTATGCCGTCCCAGTTCATAGAATTACCCAGCTATCATTGTCTTTACATGTTGTCATACAAGTGGATTCTGTTGTGGAATATGTCATTAAGTGTTTTGACCAAATAAACTTAATCCAAAATTCTATTTTTATAATGGTGCTGCAAACGTTTTGTCTCTTTCTCTCTCCCATTTATTTAGTCAAGGACTTCTTTTTCAATCAATTTAAAGTTATTGCTCAATATGTTGCAATAATTGTGTTTAAGACATCACAAACAACAATAACATACCCAACGTGGTTCCACAAAGTGGGGGACCAAGGAGGCCAGAGGGTATGTAGAAGTTAAATACCTTTGTAGAAAAGTTATTTCCAATAGAGCACAAAATTATTAAGTTCTTAGTTGAATACTTTGTTATTTTAACTAGAATCTTTAAACTCAAATGAAGTGCAGATGCACTTTACTCAACTGAACTTAGCCATGCTAGCATATCAAAACAAATTTATAAAAATTTGAACGCATAAAGATTAAATCTTAAATCAGACACTGTGTGTACAGGTGGGAGAGAGAGGTGTACAAATGTCTGGGGGACAGAAACAGAGGATAGCAATAGCAAGAGCCACAATCAAGTCACCTAGAATACTCCTTCTAGACGAGGCAACCAGTGCACTTGACTCTGAATCTGAACGAGTGGTGCAGGAAGCTCTAGACAAGGCCGCTGTTGGCCGCACCACAATCATCATAGCACACCGCCTTTCCACTATTCGCAATGCCGACCTCATTGCCGTGGTCCAAAATGGCCAAGTCAAGGAAATCGGCTCACACGATGAGCTAATTGAGGATGAAACCGGACTATACACTTCCTTAGTCCGTTTCCAACAAACTGAAAACCCCAGTGATGAAATCTCAACTGCACCAATCAATAGGAGTACTGTTTTCGCCACATCAAATTTAAATTCTGGATTCGCCTCTGACCATGACATACAAAATACAAGCAGCCGAAGGCTTTCAATTGTGAGCAGGTCCAGTTCGGCTAACTCAGCTGCACAAAGCAGTAGATTTGATCAAACTGCAATAGTTTCCAGCACTACAGAACAAGTATTTCCGGTACCTTCATTCAAAAGGTTACTGGCAATGAATTTGCCAGAATGGAAGGAGGCAACATTGGGCTGCATAGGAGCAATATTATTTGGTGGAGTTCAACCGGTGTATGCTTTTGCAATGGGGTCAATGATATCTGTCTATTTCTTGCCAAGTCATGCTGAGATCAAGGAGAAGACAAAGATATATGCTTTGTGCTTTCTGGGGTTGGCATTCTTTTCCCTTTTTGTGAATGTGCTTCAACACTATAACTTTGCTGCCATGGGAGAGAGATTGACTAAAAGGATCCGGGAGAGGATGTTGTCCAAGATGCTTACTTTTGAAGTTGGATGGTATGACAAGGAAGAGAATTCCACCGGTGCCGTTTGCTCTAGACTGGCTAAGGATGCCAATGTGGTAAGTCCATTAGTACTGATCGAGTTTAACTTTCATAGACAGACGACATAAAGAACTTTTATAAAGAATCAGGTAAAACTAATGATAACATTTGTTGGTTATACAAATGTGCAGGTGAGGTCTTTGGTTGGGGACAGGATGGCATTACTCATTCAAACAATCTCTGCAGTGACTATAGCTTGCACCATGGGCCTAGTTATAGCGTGGAGACTTGCATTGGTCATGATAGCGGTCCAGCCTCTCATCATAGTGTGTTATTATTGCAAGAGGGTCCTATTGAAAAACATGTCTAAAAAATCCATCAAGGCTCAAGAAGAAAGCAGCAAGTTGGCAGCTGAAGCAGTTTCTAATCTCAGAACAGTAACGGCCTTCTCCTCCCAGGCCCGTATTCTCCAAATGCTCAAGAAAGCCCAAGAAGGCCCACTAAAAGAGAGCATACGCCAGTCGTGGTTTGCTGGAATTGGGCTTGGCACTTCTAACAGTCTCATGACATGTACTTGGGCTCTTGATTTCTGGTATGGTGGCAAACTCATGGCAGAAGGCCTCATAGGAGCTAAAGCCCTCTTCCAGACATTCATGATTTTGGTTAGCACTGGGCGTGTCATTGCGGATGCTGGAACCATGACTAATGATCTGGCAAAGGGTGCAGATGCTGTTGGGTCGGTCTTTGCAGTATTAGATCGATATTCTTTAATCGACCCAGAGGACTCGGATGGTTACAAGCCCAAGAAAATAACAGGCAATGTGGAGCTGTGCAATGTGGATTTCGCATACCCTTCTAGGTCCAATGTGATTATTTTCAAGGGGTTTTCAATAAAAATCGAAGCAGGAGAATCAACAGCATTGGTAGGACAAAGTGGATCAGGGAAGTCCACTATAATTGGCCTGATAGAGAGATTCTATGATCCCTTAAGCGGTGTGGTGAAAATAGATGGTCGTGACCTCAGATCATACCATTTGAGATCATTGAGGAAACACATTGCACTTGTAAGCCAAGAACCAACATTATTTGCAGGAACCATAAGGGAAAACATAGCCTACGGAGCATCAGAAGAAGTGGGCGAATCAGAAATAATTGAGGCTGCAAAGGCAGCAAATGCACACGATTTCATCTCAGCATTAAAGGATGGATATGAAACCTGGTGCGGGGACAGGGGGCTGCAGTTGTCAGGAGGACAAAAACAGAGAATTGCAATAGCACGTGCAATATTGAAAAATCCGGGGATTCTATTGTTGGATGAGGCAACAAGTGCATTGGACAGTCAATCAGAGAAAGTAGTACAAGATGCACTTGAGAGAGTGATGGTTGGGCGGACAAGTGTTGTGGTGGCACACAGGCTAAGTACTATACAAAATTGTGACACAATTGCTGTATTGGACAAGGGCAAAATTGTGGAGAAAGGGACTCACTCTTCTTTGTTAGCTAAAGGACCCACTGGAGTTTACCACTCTCTTGTTAGCCTTCAAAGAACACCTAACTCTAGCAACACTTTCATCAATTAAACTCATTATCAAATGAGATGGTTGATATTCCCTAATAATCTTAAAATTCCACAGCCATTGTCCCCCCATGTATTCCTCTTTTCTTCCCAAAGAACTCTTCGGAAGAGAATCTGTGTGGAAACCTTTGTCCCATTTCAATGTATAGATGATTTTGTATTATCAGCAATACATTTAACTTTTTATTTTATTTTGTTAGAAGAGCTTCATAGAGATAAATAGTTCTATCAGTATTAAAGGTAACCTCTTATATATTCTTAATACTAGCTTGAACTATTCAAGCCAATAACTAACTCTGAAAGAATACGGATGATTCTCAAGTTAGTCTTTAAGTTTAAGTTGCCTAATTAAAATGGATTTTGAGAATTTTAAAACTTAAAATAATTGAATAACGAAAAGGTGAAAGAATGACAAATAAAAATCTCCCAAGGATTCATCTAAGTTAATTAGATTAGTGATCACAGTAAACACAGTACTATTAGGACAAAGTAAAGCAAAAATCATTTGATCTTTAAATCAAATGTAGTAACTGGACTGTTAATGCTACAAGTTATTCTTTGGGATTTTAAACTCGTTTCTGCTTCAGCTGAACATAGCTGGACGTTAAGTCCAAACTCGCAAATTATCAGCCCTTTGAGACTGCTAGATCGCTTCACGACTCGGCCCATTGGCCAAAATACTAGCTTCCCTTTCAACGGCAGAAGGAGGTTGAATCAAAAGAAACAAATGCAAGGATAAGGGAGCACAAATTGTACTTGAATGAGGAGAACTCATGAATGAGAAAAGGAAGAAATTAGCACCAAACACAAAAAAATCTAAAAAGTTGAGTGCATAGATACAAAGTACTTCGTATATCATTAACTAGTGACTTCTTTCACCAAAACAACTCAATATACATCTATGACAAAAATAAAAAACCAGACCCTTCAGGCAACAATTTCTTCTTCTTCTTTTTTTTTTAACTTATGAATAAACCAAAACAACTTATGTAATTAAGATAGAGAAAAATTCTAGCATTGAACCAATTAAAGTCTAACATACTCTAGCCAAGGGAGTTGAACAATATTCACAAAGTTGAGAACTGAACAGATTTTATCCTTATTTTTTACTAATATTTTTGATTCAGGGCAGGGCCGGAAAGGGTGGTCAAATGAAGACCCTTCATCGAAATTTTTTTTTGAATATATAGGTTAAATATGAATATTTTGATATATATATATATATATCAATTGTTGAACACTCTTTATACAAAAATTATTTCTAAAAGTATGAACACCTTGATAGGTTAAACAAAGGAAGGTACACATAATCATTTAGCCTTAAAGACATAAGATAATAGAGTGAGGGAAGTGTAAGACGTAATAATTCTATTCGTCTTATAAACACATTAGGCTAGAAATTAATTGAAAAGTACTGCCTTAAGACATACATTCCCCTTTTTTAAAAAAAATTTAAGAGCATATCTCCAATAATATTGGAGGACCTGAATTTTCAAAATTCTTTGGAGGATAAGGACTGCCAACTGGATAGCGTACGAATTTCTATTTTTTGAATGAAATTAGGAAAGAAGAATCTGAATTTGAGAATAATACCGTTGGAGAAAAGTTCCAGAAGCTCCAGATGGCCTCAAGCTCGGGATAAACACACGGATTGTACGATATCGAAGGAGAATAGAGAAAATTTGAGCAGATATGGGGATTAGGGTTCGTCGGGTTGGAGTTGCGTCTGTGAGAAAGACGTGAAAGAGAGATGAGCATTGAGGTTAAAAGGATTTGGGCCGAAATGTTGGATTGTGATGGGTTTAAGAAAGGTCCTTCCCCCTTGGTCCATAAATGTTAATTAAAAATTGATAGAAATAAGGAATAAAAAGGGATAACTTACATAAATGTAAAGAAATTTTAATGAGAAAAGGATTAAATAATCCTTTTATCTTTGAGTTAAGAATCAAAGTTCATGTTTCAACAATTGGTAATGACTCTTCAAACACTGATAATTTCACCCACCATATCCATAAGGTATAGATTTTTATCTGTATCACAAAACTATAAGCCGTGAGGTGGAATGTAAACACGTTGAATTTGCATATCCGTCAAGACTCGAAAGCATAATTTTGAAATATTTCAGCCTAAAAGTGCCAATGGGTAAAACTGTGGCGTTAGTGGGAGGAAATGGGTCGGGCAAATCTACAGTAATAGCACTGCTGCGGGTGAAATTCTTCTGGATGGGATCGGTATTGATAGACTGCAACTCAGGTGGCTAAGGTCACAAATGGGTCTAGTGAGTCAAGAGCCTGCACTTTTTGCAACTACAATATACTTTTTGGGAAGGGGATGCATCAATGGAACAAGTTATTGAGGTTGCCAAAGCTTCTAATGCTCATAACTTCATTTGTCAGTTGCCTCAGGGTTATGATACCCAGGTGTGTCATCCCTTTTAAACTTCACCTCTTTTTGCTTTGTCCTCCTTATAAAATGGCTATAAGAAAATTGACCTGTCCAATTTAAATTGCTTGTACAAAAAATAAATGGTAAAACAGGTGGGAGAGAGAGGTGTACAAATGTCTGGGGGACAAAAACAGAGGATAGCTATAGCAAGAGCCACAATCAAGTCACCCAAGATATTCCTCCTAGATGAGGCAACCAGTGCACTTGACTCTGAATCTGAACGAGTCGTGCAGGAGGCCCTAGACAAGGCCGCTGTTGGCCGCACCACGATCATCATAGCGCACCGCCTTTCCACTATTCGCAATGCGGACCTTATTGCCGTGGTCCAAAACGGCCAAGTCAAGGAAATTGGCTCACACGATGAGCTAATTGAAGATGAAGATGGACTATACACTTAGTCCGTTTCCAACAAATTGAAAACTCCGGTGATGAATTCTCAATCGCATCAACCAATAGAAATACTATTTTTGCCGTATCAAATTTAAATTCTGTATTTACTTCTAACCATGACATACAACATACAAGTAGCCAAAGGCTTTCAATTGTGAGCAGGTCGAGTCCAGATAACTCAGCTGCACAAAGCCGTAGAATTGATCAAAATGCAACAGTATCCAGTACTACAGAACAAGTATTTCCAGTACCTTCCTTCAAAAGGCTGCTGGCAATGAATTTGACAGAATGGAAGGAGGCAACACTAGGATGCATAGGAGCAATATTGTTTGGTGGAGTTCAACCAGTGTATTCTTTTGCGATGGGGTCAATGAATCTGTCTATTTCTTGCCAAGTCATGATGAGATTAAAGAGAAGACAAAGATACATGCTCTGTTCTTTCTGGGGTTGGCATTCTTTTCCCTTTTTGTAAATGTACTTCAACACTATAGCTTTGCTGCCATGGGGGAGAAATTGACTAAAAGGATCCGGGAGAGAATGTTGTCCAAGATGCTTACTTTTGAAATTGGATGGTATGACGAGAATTCCACTGGTGCTCTTTGCTCTAGACTAGCTAAGGATGCCAATGTGGTACGCCAACTAAAACTGTTAAGAGTTTTAACTTTCATGCACTAACAACATAAAGAAATTTTATATAGAATCAGGCAAAAACTAATGATAACATTTGCTGGTTATACAAATGTGCAGGTGAGGTCTTTTGTTGGGGACCGGATGGCATTACTCATTCAAACGATCTCTGCTGTGACTATAGCTTGCACAATGGGCCTAGTTATCGCGTGAAGACTTGCATGGGTCATGACATCAATGCAGCCTCTCATCATAGTGTGCTACTATTGCAAGAGGGTGCTTTTGAAAAACATGTCTAAAAAGTCCATCAAAACCCAAGAAGAAAGCAGCAAGTTGGCAGCTGAAGCAGTTCCCAATCTCAGAACAGTAACAGCCTTCTCCTCCCAGGCCCGGATTCTCCAAATGCTCAAGAAAGCCCAAGAAGGCCCGCTGAGAGAAAGCATACGCCAGTCGTGGTTTGCTGGAATTGGGCTTGGCACTTCTTGCAGTCTCATGACATGTACTTGGGCTCTTTATTTCTGCTATGGTGGCAAACTCATGGTAGAAGGCCTCATAGGATTTAAAGCCTTCTTCCAAACATTCATGATTTTGGTTAGCACTGGACATGTCATTGCGGATGCTGGAACCATGACTAATGATCTAGCAGAAGGTGCAGGTGCTGTTGGGTCGATCTTTGCAATATTAGATCGAGATTCTTTAATTGAGCCAGAGGACTCGGATGGTTACAAGCCCAAGAAGATAACAGGCAATGTGGAGCTGTGCAATGTGGATTTCACATACCCTGCTAGGTCCAATGTGATTATCTTCAAAGGGTTTTCAATAAAAATTGAAGCAGGAAAATCAACAGCATTGGTAGGAGAAAGTGGATCAGGAAAATCAACTATAATTGGTCTGATAGAGAGATTCTATGATCCCTTAAGCGGTATAGTAAAGATAGACGGCCGTGACGTAAGATCATAGCACTTGAGATCATTGAGAAAACACATTGCACTTGTAAGCCAAGAACCAACATTATTTGCAGGAACCATAAGGGAAAACATAGCCTATGGAGCATCAGAAGAAGTGGACGAATCAGAAATAATTGAGGCTGCAAAAGCAGCAAATGCACACGATTTCATCTCATCATTAAAAGACGGATATGATTTCCATCAATCTCGGATGGAGCCAAAGATTCACTATTTTTTGGCTTTGGGGTATGATGGAATAAAGCAAAAT
>JAABOM020000049.1:23715608-23726975 GCA_011800125.2 Solanum clarkiae | reverse complement strand
TTGCAAAAACAAAAAATTCAAATATTGAGTACTATAATTTAAAAATTCAATATCCAGCATTGTCTTATTATCTTATTTATATAACTTTCACTGAATCAAATTTTGGAAATAAACAAAAAGATCTTTTTTGATATGATAAAAAATCAAACCATCTCATCGATGGAAAAACTCTTCCATTATTATTTTATTTCTTAGAAGTAATATTATTTCAAAGACCAAAAAAAAAATAAAAAATTAATTGTATGTAATAAGTTTATAGTGAACTAGGATCATAATTTTGAAATTTAAACGTTCAAGGATTTTAGCATTTTATCGTTGATCACACAAACTCATACAAATACTATGTTGATGAAATAGATTTGACTATGTAATCTTTTTATTTTTATTTTATTTTCTTTAGAGATGGATTACATTGACCATAAATCTATAGCTTAACAAAAATCCTAACAAAAAATTCAATTATATATTTACGTTGTTTCAAAAATAATGTCTAATATCTAATAAGTTACTTATGAATATATGTATATCAAGCCATTTTAATTATTAGTAAATTACTTATCTCTTGTTTAATGTATTAGTGAAATTAATTTTTACCCGTCATGTTGCATAATGTTTTAATAACTAATGTCTAATAGTAATCATTTGGTCCAGATCCAAGAGGATCAGATTTTCAGTACAAAGTAAGAAATTATTTTTTGTTGTTATGTAATTTGAATATACTCGATCATAATATTTACGAATTAAATTATCAAGTTAAATTAAAAAAAAATATAATTCGCATCAATATGTGTATAAATGAATATTATAACTTTAAGTGATTAGGACGCGTACATTTTATGACCTTCACAGGTTATGATGACAATGACTACAACTACAACTTCAACTTAATTACTATAACTAAAATAATAAGACGTTAATTTTGTTATAATATCATTGTGCAGATCTTTTTACTTTACATAAACACATATTATTAGATTAAATTCGCAACTAAGAATATAATTTTAATATAACTTAAATATTAAAATTTATTAGATCAAAATTAAAAATTTTATGAATGATTGAAAAATAAGACTAGGGCATAACAAATAAAAGTTTGAGCCCCTACTTTAAGGCGGTACTTGCGTTATCCCAAAAATTAAGAAGATTTTGTCCAATTTGATATGCTAGTTTTGACCAATATTATGCATTTACCTCGTCTTGATAATTGTGTTTAAATATATGTTTATCTTATCATTTTAATTATTCGTAAACTACTTATCTTTTATTCAATGTATTAGCAGAATTAATTTCTATGCACTAAGTTGCATAATATTTTAATAATTTTTTGGTCCAAATCTAATTAAAGGATGGAATTTTCAGTACAAAGTAAGAAATTTGGATTTTTTTTTCATCGTTATATAATTTAAACATACTTAATTACAGTATTCATGAGTTTAATTATCAAACTGAACAAGAAAATATGACTTGCACTAATACATGTATAAATATATATTATACTTTAAGTGTTTGGGATGCCTGCGTTTTATCATCTTCACAGTTTATGACTATAACTATAACTACAGATTATTATAACTACAATAATAAGACATTGATTCTGTTATAACATTATTATGCATGTTTTTTCTTTTACTTTTACGTGAACACATATTATTATTAGATTAAATTCTGAACTCGAAAGATGATTATAAATATATAGTAAGTTACTTATGAATATATGTATATATAGCCATTTTAATTATCCATTAATTACTTATATCTTGTTTAATGTATTGGTGGAATCAATTTTTATGTTCCACGATAAAATATTTTAATAATCAATAGTAATTATTTGGTCTAGATCCAAAAGGATCAGATTTTTTAGTACAAAATAAGAATGTTCTTTTGTTACGTAATTAGGACATACTCGATTACAGTATTCATGAGTCTAGTTACCAAACTAAATAAGAAAACATGAATTTCACTTAGTATGTGTATATGTGAGAGCACGTGCATATTATAACTTTCACAGGTTGTGACTATAACCACAATAATAAGAAGTTAATTTCGTTATAACATTATTGTGCATCTTTTTTTATTTTTAATTAAACACATATTATTAGGTCAAAATTCTAAATTTAAGAAATAATATAAATATAACTTAAATATTAAAACTTATCAAACGTGCGTGCTTTTTTACTTTTACCTAAACACATATTATTAGGTGTATTCATGGAGAAATATCTAGGGTTTCCGATTTTTCACAAGAAACTAACCCTCAAAGACTTTCAATATATTATAGATAACCTCCGGAAAAGACTAATCGGATGAAAAAGTAAGTTCCTTAACATAGCGAGTAGGGCAACTTTAGTCAAAGCAACCTTAAACAACATCTCTATCCACTCCATGCAGTATATAAAGCTGTCAAAGCAAATTAATAAAAAGATGGATCAAATACAAAGGAACTTCATCTGGGGGACCACATACTCCAAAAGGAGGCTACATCTCGTAAATTGAGAAACACTTACGAAATCTAAGTTCGAAGGAGGGTTGGGGATTCAAAACGTCGAAAACAAAAACAAAGCCTTTTTAGCAAAGTTGGCATGGCAGAAATGGTGATAAACCTGAGTTGACAGTTCATTTAGAATTGATATCCTTGGTGTCATCGAAAAAATGAAAGAATTGTTCCAAGGGCATCAGATTTATTCCTTGGATTTAATCTTTTCTTGCCGAAAAGCTATGAAATAATCCTCAATGATTAAGAAGAGAAGAAAATAGATTTGGAACAAGCAATGATCAGTTTAATGAACAAAATAAAGGTTACATTTATACATTATACTTTTAATAATAAAATATCTTATTTTTTCTTATTTAAAAAAATTTCACTCCTAACTTACTGATTTACAACTTCTTACAGAAACGTTTAGAAAATGATCATAAGTACAAATCTTTCCTAGATACTCTGCTCATGTGTAGAAAGGAGTGCAAGGACATTGAAGAGGTGAAATGTGAAGTGATAAAATATTTTAAATGTGAATAGATAGATATTATAGGCGACCATCATGGTTTTGTTTGTTACTAAGTACTATTTTTTTTTATATATGTAGGTTGCCGTGCTTATAAATGATCATCTAGATCTACTAGATAAATTCACTAAATTGATGACAGATTCATCTATTATCAGTCTGTTGACTAATTTAGATATCGATATAGTATTGAATTTAGATGTCGATATAGTATTGAGGAAGTGAATATAGCACTTCTGTCATGCTCTTTTGGTCACTTTTACAGCAAATGCTATGTGAATTTAGGTGAATGATGTACTTTAAATTATTTATTTAAAAGCTTGGATTGTTTTATTTAATAATTCATTATTTGTTTTCATCTTGTCTGCATTGTCTACTTGAGCAATATTCTTCTCATCTAGAATTAACATAACTTATGCATTAAAAAGTTAGAAGATTATTTTTTTAAAAAAAAGTTGCTGAATTTTTTATCCTCAAAATTGATTACAATTAAATCTAAATTAGTTAATATAATTTTACAATGATAATTTTACAGCATAAACCAATTATGTTTATTGGCTGAAAAATATTTTGCCCAACTTGGTATGTTAGTTCTTATCGATCAAAATTATATATTTACATCGTTTCAGTATTTAATGTCAAGTAAGCTCCATATGAATATAAGTATATTTCACCATCCCAATTGCTTGTGAATTACTTATCTCTTATTTGATGAATGAATCAGTGGAACCAATGTTTTTGTGCCAATTTGCATAATATTACAATAATTAATTGTTAATCAATCCAAATTCAAAAGGTTTAGATTTTTAATACAATGTAATGGTAATTTTTATTTTATTTGTCATTGTTTATGTATGATTTGATTCTTTGAACTTTTTGTCCTTCATTAGAATACTCTTTTCTAGATAAAATCATCTTTTCACAATTTTTTCCATTATTATGTTATTATTCTAAAAATATTAAATATAATAAAAATTTAATGGAGAAGATTTCTTATATTATGGTTAAATTCCTACAAAGAGGATACTTTTCTAACTAAAATAAGCTTGATCCAAAAAAGAAAAATAGAAAAAAAATTTCAAATAATAATTAACAACAACAACAATAACAACAATAACATACCCAGTATAATCCCACTAGTGGGGTCTGGGGAGGGTAGATTGTACGCAGACCTTACCGCTACCTCATAGACACTAGTGGGGTCTGGGGAGGGTAGATTGTACGCAGACCTTACCGCTACCTCATAGAAGTAGAGAGGCTGTTTCCTAAATAATAATTAAAAAAATTTAAAAGACGTAAAAAAACAACACCATGGAATTCTAATTAACCCTCAAGTAATCAGATAAATATTCAATTGACATAAATATGAGTTTTAAAATTAATTAAAATTCTCATATATAATATTTTTATTTAAATTATTTGTGATTCTACTATTTAGAACTTTATAATTAACTAAAAATCTACTTTACATGCATCCTCCTTTATTAAATTATATAGCATACACAGTACCATTTGTGTTGCTAATAAGATTCGATTGATATATTTTTTTTTCTATCACTTGTCGACATGAGCAAACATGTATATCTATACTATATTAAAAACAAATATTGATTTGAGATAAATGGCAACCTTAATGTATCCTCTCGGCAATTCACGGTGCAATCTTCATAATTACAAAAAATAAAATATCTAGAATAAAAAATTTAACAAAAACGAAAACAGGCTAAGAAACACAATGCGTGAAGAGACAGAATCAACAATTCAGTGGTTACATTTTGAAGATCTGACAAAAACAAGAAAGCTAGCTGAAAACAAGAGTAAATGCCGGACAGAATTTGTTTGTCCCTTTTTTCTTTCCGTTTCTCTATTATGTCTTCTTTTTTCTTCTTTTGATTACCAAGAAGAAGACAACCTAAAGGTGGAAAGAAGCATGAATACGCCATTGCCATTTACATATGTCATGCGGCAGAGCATTCATGATTATCTTAGTAGTAAATGGATGAATTAGGTTATTCGAGTGCTCATTTGAATGACTTATTTTAGGTGCTTTGATGTCAAAATAGTTTTTGAATAAGTTTGAAGTATTTGGATAAAATTAACGTGCTTATTTTTTGGGCCAAAAAAATAAAAATAAATTAAAAGTCATTAGTTAAAATTTCTAACTCATACGTCATAAGCCAAAAATCAATTCAAACGAACTCTTAGACTTTAAATTACAAAGAATATTTGGTGAGAAAAAGAAAAGTGACCATGTAATAATTTTCTTGCCATTTGAAATAGATTGCAATGATTTCAAACAAATCACTAAACCAAAAATTTAATTTCATTTTGGCAAAAATCATTTAAATAAACCTTATAAGTCATCTAAATCAATATTCTAGAGTAATTATAAGCATATATATAATCTGGTATAGTTAATTCCTCATCACAAAAATTGAAGTATAATTTTACAAAATGAATACATAATGTAATCTTGAGAATCAACTAATTCAATTTTCTAGAGTAATTATTAAGAGTTTGTCGCATATCACCCGACGATACACGTGAATGATAATGGTGAGGAAAAAAATTTGACCGCATATTTTTTTTCTATTTGAGGTAAATTGCATTGATTTTGAACTTATCACATAACTCAAAACACTAAAAAAAGGATTAACTGGACTTTGTTGAATTTTCATAACTGACATTTATTATAACAAAAAATAATAAGAATGATGTAGCATAATTTAATTATACAAAAAGCGAGGTGTATAATTAAAAAATTTAAATATCTAACATTTTCTATTAGTCTTCCGTTATGTTTTGAATTTTCAAATGAATGAAACGGGAGTTTTTTGGGGAAATATAAATAAATAAAAGAATAATCTATTGGCGAAAAGCTTCTGAATCAATATATGATTTTTTAGAAGTAATATAGTTTAAAAGATTAAAAAAAATTACTTGTATGGAATAATTTTGAAATATTGAGCATAAATTCAAAATTCAAAATTTCAATATACAACAAAACATTAGGGCTCGTTTGGATATGCCATACGGTATAAAATCATGACTTGAAATCAAATTGATTTGAAGTTAAAAGTATTATTTGGACATACAATTTAGACTAATTAAGTTGTATTTTTTCTTATAAACATAAAATCTAGCAAGTTGTGAAAACCAATAAAATTCCTTGAGTTCCTATACAATCTTACTAAATGAGAAAATCACAATTTACAAATAAGATATGAAAATATTCTAAGACATCACATTGTTTAAACTCTAATAATATGTATTCACGTAATCATACTTATACTCATTTTCTTAGGTTTTAATATATATATATATATATATATCACGTTGCATAATATTTTAACAATTAATAGTAATTATTTAGTCTAGATCCAAAAGGATCAAATTTTTAGTACAAAGTAAGAAATTTTGATACTTTTTTATCGTTATATAATTTGAACATACTCAATTATAGTATTCACAAGTCTAATTATCAAACGGAATAAGAAAATATGACTTGCACTAATACATGTATAAATATATATTATACCTTAAGTAATTAGGACGCATGCATTTTACCACCTTCACAGTTTATGATTATGACTACAAATTACTATAATTATAACAATAAGACATTAATTTCGTTATAACATTATTATGCATGCTTTTTTACGTTTATGTAAAAACATATTATTAGGTTAAACTCTAAGAAAATGAATATAAATATAACCTAAATATTAAAACCTATTGAACGTGCATATTTTTTTACTTTTACGTAAACACATATTACTAGATTAAACTCTAAACTCAGAAAATCAATATAAATATAACTTAAACATTAAAACCTATCCGTAAACTCTAAACTCAGAAGATGAATACAAATATAACTAAATATTAAAACCTACCGAACATGCATACTTTTTTTACTTTTATGTAAACACATATTATCATGTTAAGCTCTAAACTCAGAAGATGAATATAAATATAACTTAAATATTAAAACCTATCGAGTGTGCCTGCTTTTTTACTTTAACATGAAAAACATATTATTAGGTTAAATTGCAAATTCAAAAGATGAATATAAATATAACTTAAATATTAAAATCTACTAACCCAAATTAAACATTTTATTAATCAAAATTGGGATAATTGATAGAAAAATAATATTAGGGCACAAGAAATTAAAAATTTGGGCTCATTACACTTGTCATTAATAAAATAATGAGCCCATTTCAAGTGTTTTACTTTTTTGTCCCTCGACCATAATATATAGCAGCAGCAACAATTGTTTTAATTTTATGTAACGGAGGCCGCGTTACATTATTTTTATCAACATTTTTTTTGCCTCACCTAGTTCTTTCGCCTTTACCTCTTTCTTTCTTTCTCAAAAAAACTTCGTCTTCTGTGTGAGTTCTTCTGAGTCGAAGAGGAGGGAAAGAGAGCACGGGGCAAAGAACAGGTAAGAAAGAAATGAATTGAAATTTTTTCATGATCTAAACCATTTGAATTAACTTTTTTTTTTGGTGTTGATAGATCTGTTGAAGACTTCTGTGTTTCATCCTCAGAAAATCTGAGGAAAAGCTTCAAGGTGAGTTCTTTTGAAAAATGGAGCAAGTTTTCTTGTTTTCTCCGTTTGTTTTTTCTTTTTGGATTGTAAAAACTTTTGGTGCTGGTTTTTTTTGGTTGCAGTATGAAACGATCAAGGGATGAGGGGTGTGATGGTGCTTCATTTAAGCGCCCATTTGGTTCTTCACGAGGAGAATCTTCGTAAGTGTTTTCCTCTCTTGTTCATTCCTGTATCTGCGATTGTTTTGATGTAACTGAGTTGTTTGGATGATTTTTTTTTTTTTGAATTTGTTGAATTTTTGTTAATTCTTGATAAATCATTGATTTTTAGTTGTTGTATGATATATGGTGTGTGTAAATTTTTGATCAGATGATTTTCGGTGATACCTAAGCACTTACCGTGGTTATCAGTCAGAAATGGAGATAAAGATTGGATCTTTACTCCATTTTATGTTTGTTTGGGTGGTTTTTGTTTGTGTGTTAGTTCATTTTAGGGCAAAGGCTATAAACTTACCAACATAGCCAATGAAGGGATTAGTCAATTTTGAATGACTTGTGAATTTGCTGAATTCTTGCTAAATAAATGGTTTTTAGTTTTCATATGGCATGTGTGAATTTTTTACCAGAAAATATTTGAATGCCATTTTCTGCCTTATCTAGTGTTTTAGAGTAGGTCCTATCATTTTTCTTACACCAATTAGAATTATCAGGTACAATAGAAGGTAAAGATTGTATATATTGCATTTGTTTGGGTGGGTCTAGTTTGCTTTTTCTTTGTCTGTTAATTCATTTTTAGGGCAAAGGCTCTAATTTAGCAACACAACCACTATTTATTTGGTTACATCGTATCAAGGGTTTTGTCAATTTAGAATGAAATATCAAAAACTTTTACTTTTAGCCCCAAATCAGCATTGGTTTATAGTTGATGAGAGTATAATTTAACCCTATTGGAGCATATGGCTGGAGGAGGTCCGTAACAATAAATTTGACCGCAACTTTTGGCTGTGGTTCTCTGTGTAATGTTTTTTCTTTTTTTTTCTTTTCCTGGATGCAGCTACAGTCCATCGCAAGTTCCTGGAAGTGGTCAGGGTGGAGGAGGTGGTGGCAGCAGTGCTGGCGGAGCTGGTGCTAGTAACCCAAAGCTGACAACTGGTGATGCATTGTCTTATTTGAAGGAAGTCAAGGACATGTTTCAAGGCCAAAGGGAGAAGTATGACATGTTCCTTGATGTTATGAAAGACTTTAAGGCTCAAAGGTTTGATACTTTAATTTGCCTTGTGTCACTTTCATTCCTATTCAGATTTGGTGATTTATTCCATAAGTCTGATATTTTCTTCACAGAATTGATACTGCTGGTGTCATAGAAAGAGTGAAAGACTTGTTTAAAGGCCATCCTAGGTTGATCCTTGGATTCAACACTTTCTTGCCCAAGGGTTACGAAATAACCCTCAATGATGAAGATGAGCTTCCTCCGAAGAAAGTTGAGTTTGAAGAAGCTATCAGCTTTGTGAACAAAATAAAGGTTACATTTTTGTTACCTTCCAGTTTAAACAATAAAGGTCTGCCTTTTTCTTCTTGAATAAAATTTATTCCTAACTTACTGGGTTATCATTTCCTGCAGACACGTTTCCAAGATGATGATCATGTGTTCAAATCCTTCCTAGACATTCTGAACATGTATAGGAAGGAGCACAAGGGAATCGATGAGGTGTACCAAGAGGTAATAATTTTTTGAAATTGGGATACATAGATATTATAGATGATGTTTATGTTTTAATTTTTTTGTTACTATTTGTCATATCATATGTGTAGGTTGCCATGCTTTTCAATGACCATCCTGATTTGCTAGATGAGTTCACTAGGTTCTTGCCAGATACTTCAGGAGCTGCATCAGCAGCTCAAACTTCAGTTGGCAGGCCTTCATTCCATCGTTATGAAGAGAGGAGCTCAGCTATTCCCCCTCTTAGGCAATCCCATGCGGACAAGGTTTTCCTTCTTTGGTTTTCTTTCCTGGTTGTTTTATTTGTCTATTAGGACTGGTTGCCCTACAACTATACTCACCTCCCTCAACTTGTTGTCTCTGAAGCGCTTCCGGCGGGATAAGATTATTGGTCCTTATGCTGAAAGAGATCTTGGCATTGAGCGGCCTGATTTGGACGATGACAAAACAATGACAAAGTTGCAAAAAGAACAAAAGAGACGTGCCGAAAAAGAGAACAGGGACAGAAGAACTCATGATCAGGATTATAAAGAACCTGATGAGAATAATGAAGATTTAAGCATGCAGCACCACACCGATAAAAGGAAATCTGCTCGGAGGGTTGAAGACTTTGGAGGACCTCATGAAGATAAAGATGCCCTGAAAAGTGAGTGTATGGTTACCATTGTCTGAATATCTGCGTCTGTTCTGCTGCATTAAACTCCCACCATTTAGGGCTATGGTTTGTGATAAAACTGGTTGGAAGGTCATCTGTGAATTATATGGGCTCGTTCTTAACTTTCATAAAAGTTGCTAAATGTTCCCAATTTCTTTTCAGGCGGTTTCACTTTTCATTTTGGGAGTTCTTGATGTATGCATCTGTTTTCAGCATAGACCTTTACTGAGTTTGATTATTAACCTTTTAATATAATTTGCTTCATCTTGCCAGATATGTATAGCCAAGAGTTCAGTTTCTGTGAAAAGGTCAAGGAAAGACTACGAAGTCCATCTGATTATCAGGCATTCTTAAAATGCCTCCACATTTATAGCACAGAAATAATTTCAAGGACAGAGTTGCAAGGTTTGGTACGTCTATCGTGCAATTAGTTTACCCTTTTTGTTCCCATGTGACAGTAATCTTTGTTTATATTTCCTGCAATCTATGGTTTGCATTGGTTCTGTTTGGTTTCTCCGTATACAGTATTGGTTGCTCTACTGATGCTGCAACATCGTTCTGATGGTATGCTAGGGCTAGATCCATTTCTGCTAAACATACCCTTTCTTTTGACTGAAAATGGGTCTCCTCGTTGAGGTGGAAAATGAACTGAATCCCAGTTTTACTGGATTTTGTGGTACTAATATCTTTGAAATGATATACAAGTCACTCTTGGATTTGAAAATATGCTCATCTCAGGTTGCTGATCTGCTTGGAAAACATCCTGATCTTTTGGAAGGTTTTGGTGAATTTCTGGAGCGTTGTGAACAAGATGGTAGGTCTTGAAATTTCATGATGGTATATTTGTTGCGTCACATATATGTGATTACGTTCTGATGGAGTTCCTGCGTTACAGATGGATTTCTTGAGGGTGTTATGAGGAAGAGTAGATGGAATGACGGGCATGCTTCCAAGTTAATGAAGGACGACGGGAAAGACAAAGAGCAGAAGCGTGAAACTGATGGAGCTAAAGAAAAGGACCGATTCAAGGAGAAATACTGGGGAAAATCCATCCAAGAGCTTGACCTCTCAAACTGCAAACGCTGCACGCCCAGTTATCGGCTTCTCCCTGATGATGTAGGACATTGGTCTATTGGTTTTCCTAAGACGATCATAGATAGAAGAATCTATATATCTATGGATCATTTCTTGACACAGATTTATTAATATCCTTGTTCTGCAGTATCCAATACCTATAGCAAGCCAAAAGTCAGACCTTGGAGCTCAGATTTTAAATGACCATTGGGTATCTGTGACGTCAGGGAGTGAGGACTACTCTTTCAAGCACATGCGCAGAAATCAGTATGAAGAAAGCCTGTTCCGTTGTGAAGATGATAGGTGAGTCCTTTCCTATGTTAAATGTTCCCTCCCCCCTCCCCCCCCCCTCCCAACCCCCC
>JAABOM020000049.1:23693642-23705828 GCA_011800125.2 Solanum clarkiae | reverse complement strand
AGCGGTAAGGTCTGCGTACAATATACCCTCCCCAGACCCCACTTGTGGGATTATACTGGGTATGTTGTTGTTGTATATTCAATCTTCTAATATGCATGATTCAAGTTTGAATTGCCAAAATAAAGCGATTGAACTATTAATGTTGAAACGTATATTCAAAATCGAGAGTAGTTTATTTGAAGTCAAAACTATACATTTTTGTTCTTGCCAATGTTTTCAAGTTTTTCTATAAATTCATTTGATTTGAACTTACCTTTTAAACTTTAAATTCTAGACACAAGTATTAAAATTGCAATATTTTGATTTTCTTTGCCCAATCTTGTCAATAATCAAGTTTTTCTTTTCTGAGATGAAAAAGAATTAAATAATCAATAATCAAGTTTACCTATAATGGATATATACAACTAGAACACACAGAAGAAGAAAGAACAAAAGAAAAACAATTGTAACGGAGGAGACTAGACAAATTGTAATCTGAAGTTTCTCAGCATTAAATATTAATTAAATAATTTGAAGGAGAAAAAACTAAATATAGCTTAAATAAGAAGAAGAAAATTATTTATTAGAGAGAAGTACTAAAAATACCCTCAAACTTAGCATGAATTATTAGTTTCGTTCTAAAACTATTGATACGGATAATTTTGAGGGTATTTTTAGTACTTTCTCTCTATTTATTAGGATACAATTCCTACGACATATGTAGATTATACTCTCTCGGTCCCATATTAATTGAATTTGTGAGGTAACACGCAACACGTATTAAAAATATAAAACTTCAATAAATGAAAAGACAAATATGAAAAAAGTTTCATATATTTTTTTGAACTTTGAACAATTCAATTATTTTAAATATTGAAAAAAATCTCAAAAATTCAATTAATTTAAGACGGATGGAGTATTAAAAACATTTACTCCTTCCGTCCATCTTTACTTGTCCCATAATGACTTGGTACAACAATTAAGAAGTAGATAATTTTACCAAATCATCTTTGAATATAATAAAATACAATGTCTTGAAAAATGTAATAGGATTTGACTATAATTAATAAATAAGGATAGTTGAGGAACCAAATATAAAATTATCTCTTAATTTCATAAGGTGAATAAGATTTGCTGAACAATCTAAAAATAATATAGTAGACAAGTAAATATAAAAAGTAACTTCTAATTATAAATCATCAGTTTAATTCAATTTCTCTAACTTCGTACATAAAATTATTGCCAAATTAGTACAGAGCACGTGGTCACATGTTTTTGCATTGATGCGTGGACCGATTCACTGAACCAGACCGAACATAACACCAAACATTTCATCCTTACGTTCCTCGAAACAACATTAAAGAACCAAACCTACTTATATAGAAGAAATAATTAATTTTAATTAATAACTACTACTTTAGTACTTATTATTTTAATTTTTTTGTCCGATATGTCAATAATAATTACAATTTTAGGAAATAAATTATTCTATTTATATTTAGGAAAAGTTATATTGTCCTAATAGAATTGGAAATATCTTATCCTCATAGGTTTATGATTACCTTGAATCTATATATAGAAATAGTAATTGAGAATTTATAGTTAATTGCACGTTTCATCCCTATTCTCCCGTCATATTAAATATATTGAAAAATCCATTTTCTTATATATTTAGAATTACTTGAAATCTATATATAGAAATTGTAATGGGGTTCTAATTAATCTAGAATCTTTCGGCAACCAAGATAGAATAAAAATAGTAGTATATTATATAATTATTATTGTTCCTCCTAACGCGTTTGTGTTTTCTAAAACTTTTCAAGTCCCAACAGCGCGATACGACCAATAAGGCAAAAACCGAACCTTTATATATATATATCTCAACCTCTCAGAAAACTTCAGAAACGCGTTTACTTTTAACAATCATTCTTTGCTTTACTTCTTTTCTTCTTCTTCCCTTTGATTTAACTTAAATTTCTTGCTATGATTCTTTCTGGAAAACACATCTTTGTTCTTTTTGCGTCGATTTCGATGCTTCTAGCTCCGGCAAGTGCTATCAGAGGTTTTCTTGAGAAGCCTAGAAATATAAAGACCGATGGGAATTTCAGATATGTTGAATCTCCAGAGTATCGTAATAGTCAAGAATGTCCAACATTAAGGTCGAATTTGTTAATGTGTGACCCAAATTTGATACGTATAGCTATGACTCTTGATAGCCAATATTTTAGAGGTTCAGTAGCAGCAGTTCATTCTGTTCTCAAGCATACGTCTTGCCCTGAAAACGTTTATTTCCATTTTGTGGCTTCCAAGAATGTGGATTTTCAAGACCTGAGACAGATGGTGAAGTCCGTATTTCCATCATTGAGGTTCAAAGTTTACACCTTTGATGAACTTCGAGTGAAGAAATTGATATCATCTTCGATTCGTCAAGCTCTTGATAATCCATTGAACTATGCTAGAACATATTTAGCTGAGATTATCGAACCGTGTGTTGAAAGGGTGATTTATCTTGATTCTGATGTTATTTTAGTTGATGACATCCAAAAGTTATGGTCAGTTTCTTTAACTGGTTCGAGAATTATTGGAGCTCCAGAGTACTGTCATGCAAATTTCAGAAAATATTTTACTGATAACTTTTGGTCTGATTCGCGATTATCGAAGGTGTTTGAAGGGAAAAAGCCTTGTTATTTCAACACAGGGGTGATGGTTATGGATTTAGGGAAATGGAGAAAAGGGGATTATACTGTAAAGATTGAGGAATGGGAGAAGATACAGAAGGAGAAAAGGATTTACGAATTGGGATCATTGCCACCATTTATGTTGGTATTTGGAGGTGAAATTGAAGGAATTGATCATAGATGGAACCAACATGGACTTGGTGGAGATAATTTGGTGAATAGTTGTAGAACATTGCATCCAGGTGCAGTTAGTTTGTTGCATTGGAGTGGTAAAGGGAAACCATGGGTCAGGCTTGATCAAGGCAATCCTTGTCCTGTTGATCTTTTATGGGCGCCTTATGATCTGTATAGACTCAGACCAATTGGTTCATTTGACCAGCAAGACTGATGATTGTTTGAGCATCAGTGTATAGAAGTTAAAATTAGTTCAACATACCTGGTGAAATCCCGTGGGGTCTAGGGAGGGAGGGTATGCAGACCAATACAAGTTAAAACTACTTAGCGATAATTTTTTTATTCTTTTTCTACATTCTCACTTCGATTCAGTATTTAAGTACAGGGGACGATTTTGATGAGTTCCTGTGCGTGAATAGTTTGTGTATGAGAACAAATTATTCTTGAAAAGCGATCATTCATTCATTATTTTAATCAGAGTATTCACTTGATATTTTCTTTTCAATCTTGAAAATATTACAAGATATATTTCTGTAGTGAAAATCGTTTCAGCTCCATGATTTTAAAGTCATAGTTGGAGTTTGTTGAATAGTCAATGATACACATTCAGGAACAGAGCTTTGTACAAGATTCAGAAACATTTTGCCCTTCAAAATCTGCCTAATGTGTCGTTCAAGGGTCAATTAATGGATGAAAATCTACCATCAACATTTTTGTACAATACGCCATTTTATATTTGACATAATGCGTTTACTATGAATATTTTAAAGTACTGTCTTCTTCATAAAAAGTACATTTCCAACTGATGCATCATTCAACACGTTAAGGCCCAAGGAACTTTCTAGATCGCTTGTATTTCAACACAAAATAAACATAGTTTTAGGGTACCTACCACGATTAAAGATTAAGATACCCCCACTAATAAAACATGCTATTGTGAAAATTCCACCTAACCCCATCAGCCAATAAATAAATCCCTAATTGGTATAGCAGACTTCATCAATCAAAGCGTCATTTCCCTTCTTTGTTGGCCAACAAATAACACCTTTCACCAACCATTTCAAATCCTGAGTGAAGTGTGAACACTTCAATTTCAACCTACACGCTGAATCCAAGGAAATTACAACCATCATGCAGTGCACAATGAGAATCTTTCCTTTTATGTTCTATTTTGTTGATACTCCTATTGCAACCAACTGCAGTTTTTACCAGACGAACGATTATGGTACATTAGATTTGCTAAAAGAATATGCAAGTTAGGATCAGCTATCAGCTGCAGACTTGCAAGCATCATTTTGAGTGTACTTGATCAATTTACACTATCAAGGAAAAAAGGATATGAGAAATAGATTTATCATTCTCAACAGTCAACCCACCCATACAATTACTTGCGACTTGCAAGAACAAAATTTTACAGCATATGTGGATTATTCTATATAAATAACAGAAAATAATTGAGCTAGAAGGAGAAAAAGAGAAGGGGAGTAGAAGAGAAGCAGAATGTACATCCCTCTTTGTACTTCCCAAACTCATAACAAGCCAACAACACAACTTAGATGCAATCTGTTCTCCAAACCTCTCAAATGATGGCCCAATAACATACACCTGCCAATTACAAAGTTGCTTTATTTTATTACTTACTCAGAAGAGTCAGTTCAGATAAAGCTAGAGGATATTTGAGAAAAGCTCAGACTGTTGGTGACCACAAGGAATAAAGGAATAAATAACAGAGAGATGTCACATTACTAACCAGAAGAGTAGTTTTGCCAAGTAATCCCGAGAAGTGCCTATTGCATCGCATAATTCAGCGTCACTACTTTGGTAGTCTTTGTCACCACTAAAATTAGGATCTTCTTCTTTGTTAACGTCGTCCTCTTTGAAAAATCTTTGTATTATGTTTTGAGTAAGTTCCTTAATAATTTCCTCCACCTCAAAGGATGATGGTCTAGATAGTTCAGTCACCTGTTCCAGTATCAGACAAATCAGGAATTAACCTCATGGATTTCACATAGTAACATACAAATAACTACAATACCATGTCAGATTCCAATGACCGAAGGTATTCCAGCAAATCATTGTTACTTTCGTTGATATGCTCCATTTGCAAATTTTCCTGTTGCTGGGACTGCAGTTCCTGAGAGAAACAGAGAAGGATCAGTATAACATTTAACTGAAGGCTGAAGCTTTACTTCGAATATCAGATTGGACATAGCAATGTACCACTCAAGAAAGGAACAAGAAATTATCAGTTTTGATGAGCAAGTTTTTACCCTATAGAATTCAGTTGTACAACTTTTAGTGCGCTGAACAATTACTAGGAAAATGAAACCTTTAATTGGACAATGAGACTGTGAATCTTACGTAGGCAAATTCAATTGAAGAAACACAAGACTACAAGTTCAAGTGACTTCATTAGCCAGCGGTTAAATGCTTGATCTAGGCAAATATCTGATTTTTCATAACCAAAGCAGAAGTATGACTATTAATTACATAATGCATAGATAAACTTGGTGCTAAGCAAAAGTAGCAACACACTCAGCCCCAGCATAATAATAAAAACAACAGGGAGAAGAATGGGGAAGACGTAGAAAACTTCAGCCATGGTTGATACTATGAAGTATCAGCTAATATATTCATCCATAGGCCTTGTGTGCTTAGGAAAGGAGATTCTTTAACTTGCTCAATGAGATAATATCTTAGTTTGCAACTCAAACATGCAGTCAGTCTATCAATAAATCACTGTCAGAATATAGAACCTCATTAAAAGGAATCTGGGCTCAGTTTTACGATTCACATCTAAATGAGTTGCAATAAATCATTCATTTCCTCAATGCACCAACTCTTACTTGGCAATTTCCATTTAACATAATCAAAATAATTTGCAACTGAAAATTATTCTCATGCTTCAAGAACGAACTGCAGAAAGCAAGGCATAGACACTACTCTTCCAGGAATTTGATTTTGTTTGATTTATGCACAACTGAAACTTTGAATAATGACTTTTTGTAAACTAATGACATGTCACAAATGTAACTGCTAGTAACATTACTCCATCCACCAACTTTTTTGCATAGCCACTAGTTCATAATTTTTCAGTAAGATAATTAATAATCTCTACTTTGAGAGCATAAGTTCAGATACAATTTGCATCCTTAACTAACAAAAGTGTAAAGTACCTAGAATTTCATAAGTACTAATTAAGTTTGGCAACCATGAAAGCATTCAAATAGCTTTTGGTTTAGACTATTTCACCTGCTTGACTGATGAGAGTTCTTCTTCTAATTGCTGAACATATTTCAGAGCTTCCGGAGATAAATTCCCAAGAGCTTGAATATCTGTTCTCTCTGAAACCGCAGAAGACATATTTACACCAACTCCGCTTTCTCCCCCCTCTATCCCCTCGCTCTTTGACCCTGAGTTCACATTCTCCTCCGTTGAGTTGAAGCGTTTCAAATTGTCCGACGGGATATCAAAATTCCTCATCAAGGATATCCTGTACTCCGCATTCCACAGCGTATACCTACCAAAAATTCACCACCAGGACGAATTCAGATGGATCCAGAACTTTAATAAATTAACAATCACTGCTTTTAAGTTTCGGCATAAATTAAAATTAAGAGATTAGGTACCCGGTAACTATAGAAGAAACAATGAGGCGATCAAGAGGGCGTTTGGAAAACCGAACAGTGACTGAGAATTGATCAGAAGGCAGCAAGCCTAACATAGTAGAAATCGTCTGCTTCATTGAGTCCTTAGCAGAATCAGATACGCCTTTGGATATAACAGAAGTGTCCAACGGTTCAATTCGCTTGAGCATATTAGCTATAACGGAGAATTCACTACCGAATCCAGATTTCCTGGTGGAAACGAAGTCGTCCGAAACACCGCCGCCGTCTACACCGGAGATAAGGCAGTTGACGGACGGACGCCGTCTGCTGGAAGCGGAAAGAGAAGGAAGTAAGGGACGGATGAGGAGGTGGTGGGTAAAAGGAGGAGGTAGGTGTGGAGGATGTTGATGTGGCTTCAGTGAGAGGTCTGCTAGACGAGATGCGAGAAAAACCCTAGCTGAGGCGGCAGCCATTAAAGACGGAGATTCTTCTCCTTCCTTCTCCTTCGTCTATTTTCTATTGTGTGGCTTTCGATGCCTCCGGCGAAGTTCTCACTCACGTCTTCCTTCGATTCTCTCTCCCCTTCATCTTTCATTTCATCCCACCCAATTCGTTTTCGTGTTTTTGTTGGCTTCTGAATTGATTGACTCTTTGACCTTCTTATTTGATTTATTTACGGATTCACCATTCTCTTATGCCTGGTTCTGAATTCTTTTCCAGTATCTTTGAAAATCTGGTCATTTTCTTTCGGTGACGTTTCGACATAAAAATCCTGAAATTTAATATAAATGCTTACTTATTATCCATTCGTTTAATTTGATGGAATTTTAAAAAATTTATTATCTTAAAATTAAAAATATGTTAAATAAACAATAATAGGATTTCTTCTTTTTTTTTTCTGAAACATAACAAAAAAAATAAGAAGAAGAAGCACAAATTAAAATAGAGAGAATAGTGTACAGGAGTGTGCAAAAACCGATTGATAAATCAAATTTTAAAAAATGTTATCAAAAACCGATTGATAAATCAAATTTAAAAAAATGTTATTGGGTTATTGGTTTAACGAATTTTTAATGGTTTTACAAAAAAAAAAATTATCAAGTTAACGTTTCAGTTTCGATTTTTAGTACTGACTTATTGGGTAACGCGATAACCTATTAAGACTATATTAATTTACTACTTTATCCCTTCATAAATATTAAATATTACTAATTTAACATCACCTGATACTAAATTAATACTCCTAAGTCATGTATTTGCTTGATTTTCAATGTATAATGCTTCCGTTGGAAAGTAAATTAGAATGTGAGGTCAAATATTACGTATTATTGAGTTCAGATGCTCAATTGATTTGTTTGTTTTACTATATCTCATCGTATTGCGCTAAATTGTTAGAGAAGTCATATATTTATTTTATGCGTATTTTCTTATTGGGTAAATCGAAAACCGATAAATCAAAAATCAACAAAAATATTTTATTAGTTTAGTATATTTAAAAATCGAAAAATCGATAAACCAAATCAATAATACATAACAATCTAACCGATACAATCGATGTACATTCCTAATAGTATATTCATTTTTCCAATTGAAAATTTAAGCTACATTTGAATATAGATATTACTTGGAGTTATTTTAATTTTTTTTGGATTAGTTTGAAATAAAACTATATATATATATATATATATTTAAAAAAAAAACAATCTTCAAATTAACTACAACCATAACATACTTATAGTCCTGAGTTTGAAAAGTGATAAAGTATGCATGAATTTTAGTATTGTCATAAAGGTGGAAAAATTATTTTCAGCAGATTTTCTGCTTAAAAAAATAATCCAAAATAATTTTAAAAAGTAATCGAAATAAAAAAATTATGACAAAGTGCTACAAACAGTATTTCGTAATCACAAATATAATGTATTTAAAAGATTAAAAACTATTTTGAACGGGCACTTGATTAAAATTTTGGTGAAAACCTCACCATAATTTTAATTTTGTCTTCTTACTACTCTATACACTAGTAAATCCCTATCAACCAAATGGTCCAGCAAAGTAGCTGTCTATCAAAAAAAGGAAATTTTTTCAAATATTACTTTTTCATTTATTTAGTAAAGTACTTTTTTTAACGTTTGAATACCTATAAAAAGGTTACTGAACCATGAATTTACATGGTTGTCCACTTGTAAAATATTTATAGCGGGATTAAATACACAATATATTATGTTAATATATATTTTGTTAAAGCAATAAGAAAAAATATTAGAATAAATTAAGAGCGACTCAAATATATTAGTGGTCTAAGGTGAAAATAAAATGAAAGTCTTATACTTAAAAAAATAAATTAATATATTTTTCTCATTATATTTTCTCACAAACTTTATTCTTTTATATCTTTGAGATGCTCAATTGCTTTAAAAAAATGAGGAATGATAGATTTCACTCACTATTTCTTTTAAATTGATCATATAATCAAGCTCCAAATATGTTAACTACTTCTAATAATTCTTTTTTATATATAAAATAAAAATGGGACCCCCCCTGACTCACATCCCAAAAGCTAGCTCAAAGGGAGCAGGATTGTCTTAGCCTTAGAGACCACTTATCCCATTAACCACCAATGTGGGACTTTGTGTCTCAACACCCCCCTCACGCGTGCATACCATGTTGAAGTAGGTCTTAGGCCTAACTCATACCCCAAAAGCTAGCTCAAAGGGAGGAGGATTGCCTTAGCCTTATAAGGAGACCACCCATCCCATTAACTACTAATGTGGGACTTTGTGTCTCAACATCTATCTGCTTTAAGTGTAACCAGAATTTGTATCGAAAGCCTAACTTTAGATTAAAATACTATTTATTAAAAATAATTTCATTCTCAAGACTCGAGTTTAAAATGTTTAATTAAAAATATAGGGGTATTAAGAATTTTGATTATATATGATAATTGGTACCTAACTAATAAACAAGAATGGCGTCCTAACTTGCAAAAGTTGGTTAATTTGTCAGGTTTATAATTAGGAGAGACCATATCAAAAGTGCAAGAAATAAATTGGTCTTCAAGTGTATTTAATTCATAAATTCCATATTGAAACTGAGAAACATGTGCATGTATAGGGGTGAATAAAATCGATCAAACCGTGCAAATTGAGTAAAATGAAAAAAAAAATTGATTAATAATTTGATTTAATTTGATTTGGTATTGAAAAAAAATTATATTTTAATTAGTTTGATTTTAATTTTAAAAAGTCATTTCGAGACCAAACCAATTCGATATTATATTTATATCTTTTTTAAAATTTATATTTACTCTAAAGTATTTATTTTGATATAATTTATAACATGTTACAATGCATAAAGTAATTTTGCATGCAATATTCATGTATTATAAGTGTCTTAAAATGTACTAGACTTATTTTGATTAAAAAATCACATTTTGCATGAAAAATGAATTATATATAAAATAAACATAACCAAAAGAATAAGAAAATAACCTATTATTTAACCAATTCCAAATACCAATCGTTTAGACCAGAAAAAAAATCGAAATATTTTGATATTCTAGGAAAACAAGAAGTCGTTGTTATGGTTTCAAATTAGATTTAGGGCTCCTATTTGCATAATATTAATAAACGCAAACGCTTACAAAATAATAAATATAAGAAATAAAACTGGTGCTAGAATTTTGATTATAGATACAAACATCCTTAAAATATTTATTAAATATGAATAATTAAAAAAGTTATATAATCTTCAAATCTAATTTGTCAATTTGGTTTCTCTGGTGGCAAAAGGAGAAAAATCAGAATCAATTGCTTTAAACATAAAGAGCCAACGAGAAAATGGTCAAATAAGTAGCCATTTGTTCATGCACGAAAGCGCTTTTGAAAGTTGTTGCTTCCCAAGAGCCACCCAATTGGAATTTTCATACATAATGGTCGGTCCAATCATATGTCATTAAAGTTTTTTTTTTTTTTTTTTTTTTTTTTTTTTTTTTTTTTTTTTACACTTCTAGTAGAATTAAAAATATATATATTTGGCCCTTGAGAAGTTGTGGTGGTTCTTCATACCCAAAAGGAAAAAAAATGGTTTTTGACTCTAAAATTGCTAAAAGGCTGTTTAAAATGTGGTGCGATTGGATTAACATTTTAAACATTCACTAATTTAAGACGAAATTTCTTGACAACTTAAAGATTTCACGGTTTTATTTAATGACTTTTAAACTCATTAGATTATTGATATAGTTAAACCCTTATAAAAATATTTTGTTATACTCCCTCCATTAACAAAATAATGATCTAATTTGATTTAACACGAAGTTTAAAAAAATAAATAATTTTTTTTAATCTTATAATTTTGAATTGACGTTATGCCAAGTGTACTAAAGTGTCCTTTAATCTTGTGGCCTTGAATATGTTACGTGGAAAGATAAAATTAAAAAGTTGTCCAAAAAAATGAGATATTCTTTCTTCAACAAACTAAAAAAGAAAATAAGTCATTTTTTTAAATGGTGAAAATAATAAATAGATTTTTAATATCATATTTAAAAATAACACCAAAAAAACATGAGATATTCTTTCTTGAAAAGACTAAAAAAGAAAATAAATTATTTTTTTAAATGGTGAAAATAATAAATAGATTTTTAATATCATATTTAAAAATAACACCAGTATAGAGATTTTACCGTATTTGAAGTGCGACATTTGACTATTTCAAAAACTTTTTAATTCATTTGAGATATTGAAAAGAAAATTTAGAGCTTAAAGATTTTTACGAAAAAATTATGGGCCTTTTCGTATATTAAAATAAAGCAAATCGCAGTGAACGAGGAATTTTGATTTCGAGATAGTATAAATACGAAAGGGGGCGAATGAACAGGTAGGTCGTCATCATCAACAGTCTCAAAAAGTCCTAGTTTTTGCGTGTTCTTCCCCCCCGTTTTTCTATGGCTTCTTCCACCGTTAATCGATGGCTGAGGCCCGAGGTTCGTTTTATTCTTAGATTTTTCCCCTCTTTAAATCCCTGTTAAATGGGCGATTTTGTTAATTGATCATTTGGGGTTTTCTGTTTTGTTGTTAACTGTTGGTTTAGCAATTAGATCTGAGCGATTAAATATGCTATATTTATGGTGGTGCAGGTTTATCCACTTTTTGCAGCCGTAGGCGTTGCTGTCGGGATCTGTGGAATGCAATTGGTTCGTAATATCTGCACCAACCCTGAAGTCAGGTACCGATTCATTAGCTCTGTATACATCTTCGTTTATGGCTTGTGTGATTTGTGTTAATCTGATTTAACCAACTTCAATTGAATACATGTACTTCGTGAAAAAGAAAACAAGGAGTATGCTTGATAAAAGTTTCGATTTGTTCATTGTTTGTTAGAGTTGTTTTTTGTATGATTAAAGATTTATATGTCAATACTAGAACTAGATCGGGCATGAATATAGAGAATTCATATGATAGCTTAGAATTAAGGCTTAATTGAGTTATTGATTTGAGGATTCTGGGTAATTCCATCGGTGGGCTGCCCAATCCTCTAATCTGTAGATGGGGTCTTGCCAGAGGAAGCTCCTTTCCATTTTTTCAAACTTTCTATCTCGATGGCTGACAGATGGCATAAGTTATATTTAACGATTAAGATTTACAACAACAACAACATACCCAGTATAATCCCACAAGTGGGGTCTGGGGAGGGTAGATTGTACGCATACCTTACCGCTACCTCATAGAAGTAGAGAGGCTGTTTCCTAAAAC
>JAABOM020000049.1:23675843-23687295 GCA_011800125.2 Solanum clarkiae | reverse complement strand
CAGTAAGATATTACAAATACTACTACTAAGAAGGAGAAGAAGAGGAAAGAGGGGGAAGAAGACGAAGGATACGAAGATTTAATTGATCAAATACATCTCTAATATAGTTTGGTTAAATCTCAGCTATTAAATCTAATTTATGTCATGTGTCACCCGTCAAGATAGGAACTTGGAGAAAATAGAGAAGATCCTTCTCCTGATCTAGCCCACTTTCCCCTTTTCATCCCCTATATGCAGCACAAAGAAATAAGTAAACAGAAACATATTGTTTAAAAAAGAATTGAGTGATTGATTTACCCTTGATACATCTTCCTCAAAATGTATTCCTCCTTTATGTTTATTGCTTATTAAAGTGCTGACGAAAGAATATATATGTGGGTCAGAGATGGATTCAGGGTCTGAACAATATTTGATTTCATGATTTTCTTTCACACCTTTGTTGATTTACTGGTTTTGAGTTCCAATATATATATGTATTGAGTTGATTTTTAAATACATATACCGTGAGAGAACTAAATCTTCTGGATTTCAATGCACCAATAAGTGATACATTAGATCCGCCACTTATTGGGTTTACCTGAGTAGTGAGGATCTGGAGGCATATGAAACATTCTTAGCTTAAGTTTTTGACAAATTTCAACAATTCATTAAACAGGGAAAGCTTCTAGAGTGTAAATGGTAGGACTTTAAAGCATCAGATGAGGTGACAATGTGACTTTGAAATGGAAGAACGAAAACCTGGTCAAAGTGGTTTAAAATCCATAATGGATATTGACTTTTGGTTCAATTATATTTGATTCTTTGTTGATGGTAGAAATCAAATCAGTGTCCTACTAGATTGTATCTTTTTACCCATGGTGGAGTTTGGAATAAGGTGATTATAGAAAAGCATATATGCCACACCTGAGATTAGAACTCGCAACCTAAAACAATTTTGAGCCACTACAGTGTGGAAGCTTCTGTTGTGTCTGGGAGATTCCCAATTTATTTATTCAATAATTTTTTTCCCTAGTTGCACGATATTATTTTGCGAACCAACCCCTACTGAACATGTAGCCTGCTTCTCTCTACATGCAAGTTGGATCCACCCTCACACCCTACTGACCATGTTTTCATGTTTGCTAAAAACTCAGGGTGACCAAGGAAAACAGGGCAGCAGGAATTCTGGATAATTTTTCAGAAGGGGAGAAATATGCCGAGCATGCTCTTAGGAAGTTTGTGCGAAACAAGTCTCCAGAGATTATGCCATCAATCAATGGCTTCTTCAGCGATCCAAAGTGAGGCCCGATTCAAGTTTCATATGGATTAACATCATTATTCTTTGTCTTATTTTCCATACAACGAGATAGACATGAAATTCATTTTTCTGGCCTGTGATGGGCCTAAAAGATATTGAAACAAACTTGAATAAATGTAATTTCAGAACTACAAGTTCCTCCCTTTTGATGGGGCACATCTTTTCATATACTATTTATCTGTTGTTTTCTGGAAGAAAATTTCACTTACTTTCATGTATGAATAGCACTATTTGGATTGATCATTTCAGGCGTTATTTGAGTCACATCGCCTTATAATTCAAAAGAGAGAACCTCTAGGCATTGCCTTGTTACTGATGGTATTAGAACAAGAAAGTTCTTCCTTAGAAGTTACAATTCATAATTCAATCGCTGCAATCAATCCAATTAAAACATAAAATGTACCTTACGAGACAATCCGCATAAATGACACTTAAAAGCCTTAAACAATCAAAAATCCTTCTTGCTTTCAACAAGATGGAGCACAGAACTGATATAAACTGTGCTATGGATATCTTAGAATGGAAGAACTAAACTGAGAAGAAGTGCTTGTCATGCTTTATTTTCCATATTTATACAGGCATATATCCTTCAGCGGGAGGAACATGAATGCCAAAGAGAAAAATTCCTCTTTATTTATTTACCTGCTTTTAAGGGCAACCGGGATTTGTATCGGAAGCCTAACTTTAGGTGGAAATGTTATTTATTAAAATGATTTCATTCTTAAGATTCGAATTGTAAATGTTTAATTAAAATTGTTGGGGTATTAGGAGTTTTGATTTTAAGTGCAAGCAGGATTTGTATCGGAAGCCTAATTTTAGATTAAAATGCTATTTATTAAAATGATTTCATTCTCTCGAATTGAAAATGTTTAATTAAAAATGTTGGGGTATTAGGAATTTTGAGTATATATGGTGCCTAACTATTAAACAAGAGTGGCGTCCTAACTTGCATAGATATTAATAAGGGATAATTTCCTTTTTAAGAATGATGATTACGCTTTATTGGATAAAGGAGAGGAAATGCAGCATTATTAAGTTTGAATTAGAAAAATAAATTAGAAGAATCATCCATGCAGGAGAAGAAAAATCATCTATGAAAGTGAACAGAATATGCTAATTTAGGATTCGGTACACTTTTAAATTGGACAATAACTATTTGATGGGATATTATAACTATGAATTATAATTTTATTAAACTATAGTTATAAATAATAAATATTGCCATGTAACGCGTGAGAATGTTGAAAACCGCAATTGTTTTGCTATTTTCTTGGTCATTATTATCATCTCGGAGAAATTGTAATCCGACCCTGTTTCGCTCTTGCACAGAAAAATGCAAAATATTTCAATTTCTGATTTACATTTCCTCCAAAGTGAGATGACAAGCAAAGATTTAAGACGTCTGCATATATTTACAACACGGTTGATTCAGCTCAATGAATCTAAAGTTCAGTTTGGAATTGCTTCAAGAGGTTTGAATAGAAGTGAAGAACTGAAACATTGATACATAGCAATGGCAGCAGGCATTTGCCATTTATAATACGATAAATTTAGGCATGTAGGAGAGATTGATTGTCTCCTATGGACCCATGCACGGAACTCATCAGATAAAACCGGGAACTACGATTGCACCAAATATTAGTAACCATCGGAGCTTGGATTTCAAAAACTGATGATAAGCCGCAAACTCAACTGACAGGAGATAGTCAATTACCCATCTCTCAACTGAGAGTAACAGCATCAGAGATTTCCATGTTGAATGTGTTTGCTACCATCTGAAATAAAAAATATCCAAGATGACATTAATGTTCATGTTGTTTGTGCATCTTATTGGCAGCTTCAACCTGCCATGACTCCCATGCCTCAACATAATGAGCAAAAAGCTCACTTGCAGCTGTAAAATTTGGCAAATGGAAACATTTCAACTCTTCATTAAGGCAATAACTACATGGGATATAAAAATATATTCACATGAAGGAAAAAAAACAATTTTTCTCTCAACAGTAGCTGAATTGGGTGCTAGAAATTGGATAAACAATACTTCCATTCAAGAAATATAGAGTATAATGGATAACTCTTAAAATTGCATATCAGGGTTAATTGGAAAGTAAACGACAAAATAAGAAAAACAGCACCCAAGAAATTGGAGTTATCATCTTCAGGAAAAACAGAAGCCTCAGTGATAAGAGGTAGAAGTTTTCTTATTTCTCTGTTTGGGGCATTTCATGTACATTGCTCAATATTATGAAGTCTAATTAGCAAAGATCTCTAATAATTAGCTACTAATTCTGCATATCTCATAGATTAGGAGGTTAAAGCCGGTGATTATCCAAAAAAAGAAAAAGCTAGAAGCAGTAAAAGTGGCACATCTACGTATATATAACAATAAAATACCCAGTGTAATCCTCATAAAAGGAGTCTAGGGAGGATAAGATGTACGAAGACCTTACCCCTATCCTTGTGAGGTAGAGATATGTCTAATAGACCCTCGCCTCTAAAGAAGTGTAAGTAAAGCAGGATAGAAAGGAAAATAATGACCGAATAAAAGTATATGAACATCTTTTTTGTTTTGTTCATGATTAGGGAGAGGGGAATAGAAACAGGTTCAAACATGAGATCCTGTGAAATAAGTAGACTTCTGGACTAACATATGTGAGAATATAGCCCCAAAAAGGTGTCATCAACTCCTCCCTACTCTACTTGGCATGGGTAAATAGAAGATATTCAATTTTTTGAAGTGAGATTTAGAAATTACCCTTATTCTGATACCGAGGGTGATATTTAGATGCCAGATCCTCCCAGTTCTGAATCTGTTTCAAATTTTCTTTTCCAGAAACTCCTGATCTGGGCAGACTTGATGGACCAAAAGGACCAAATACAAAATCCTTTGTACCACGTTCATTAAGCTGCTCTGCTGACATCTCCGGCCTTTTATCTTTCAATTCATTATCTTTTGCAACTTTCAACCTTTTTACCTGCCCGTTTGACATTAGATCAGATGAAGAATCATCCCTGCATCGTTTGGGAATTATGTTTGTGATCTCTGCCCCAAATGTTCTCCTTGTTGAATCATCTGATTTAGCAGCTGCAGGGGACCCACTCCTAGGATTTTCTTTCCAGGCTATCCACCTAAATACTGGTTTTCCATTATCTGGGCTACGTATCTACATATGTATTGAGAAGATCAAGATAAGAAGAAATAACTCTCTACTACATTATTTTGAGAATATTCAGTTACTGATCATTCAAATTATATGACCAACCTTCTCAATGAGATTCATGGAAACAAAAACATTTGCAATATCATACAAGCGTCTGGTCTTTGCTGCAAAATATTTATGAAAAAACGTTCCGCGTCAAATATTTAATCATAAGTTAATCATGACAACATATTATGAACATGAATTACTCTTCATAGCCATCAGATCATGGACATCACCAAGCAAAGCTGATGCAGCCTTGTCAAGAGATATCAAGTCAACCTACAGAAGATAAGGCATTAGCTTGCAAACAGTTGACACCTGGTCAGAAAATCTGTATGGATCCACTTACATCAGAACAGTGGAAAAGCTTTACAAAATTTTGCGCGAGAATCATCAAAGACTTCTCCTTCCGGTTGTCTACATAATCAGACTTCAAGTTAGTCTCACTAATTATTGAACGTGACATATGATATCCAGCAGTTCTTTAGTATATTAGAATAATGTTCCTTCCACAAGAAAAAAATTTCAATTCAAAAACCACAACCATCACACCTACAGAGAATAACTTACCAATTTTATGTGATCCAGAAGACTTGCCTTCTCCTTTTTCCTTAACATCTGAATGGTTACAAGCTATCACCTAGTAGAAGAAGGTGCAACCGCTGAGCAAATCAAAGTAACTAATTGAGTGAACAAATGGGAGAATATCCACATTTGAACTGTTACAGTCCCACTCCAAATCACCCTATACAGATGGCTCATTGTTGTGAAGGGTGGACAAAGAAAGAACATGGTGTACATACATTTGAAACATTGTGGCAAGTGGAGGAAACACTGGGCAGATCTTTTAGTCCTTCTTTCTACAAAATAAGCAAATAATATCAAATTCCCAGGACATATCCATATGAGACAAGGAAAATGCATATAAACTACCTTAAGCAAATCTACAGCTTTAGGAATTGCACTATACCCATTCCATCTATACTGATTCTTAGCTTTTCGTGACAAAACCTGAAATAAACTGCCTTAGTCATTCAATCATATAAAGATAATGAGAGGGAGAGGAAAAGATAAAGAATTACCCCAATGCTTTCCAAAATATTGACGATATCATAAATGCGACGCCTCTCGACACCTACAATCACAATGAGATTTCGTGTGATAACATTTAAGAAGAAATCTGCATATCTGTGTTGACACAGTTGGGAAGACAATATGAGGAATGGTAGATGAGAAGACAGCAAAGACCTAATTGATCTGCAGCATTATCCAAACCAATGGTGGAGCCCACACCTTCCTGATCACATAGCTTCAAGAACCTTGATAGTGCAAAACTTGTCAGGTCAAGCAAGTAATGGTAGAGATGATATGTTGATTAATAGCAAAAAAATACAGATTTTTTACTTCAGTTTTTATGTTTTTAAGGCATTTCATCAGCTTCTTCCACACATTTCTATCTAATTTTGTAGATGAAGGAAACAAAAAGAATTGGCAAAGAACATACAATCAATATACCAGATAAAAAATCTCTCATCTTCAACAATTAATATTCAAAATTTTCCAACAAGCTGAGACATGATAAAACACCTACAAAGAGATATGGCCAATTTACTAAGGATTTGCAAAAATAGTTGCTCAGAGCTGCTGAGCTAGAAAACCACTGTTGTGTCCCTCCAACATATTAAGGCAGTGAGAAGTCCTAAGTCGCTGTGTAAAGGTCATCCTTGCATTCTATAAACATGAAAGTTCCAACAGAAAGTGACTCCACGGAGGTTATGGCCATATTTTAGGGCTTCAAGTTGAAGAGAACCACTTGAGGAAACTCATTAAGAGGGGAGATGGAGAAAGAAGAGAGCATGAAGCCCTTCATTCAAGCTTTTTTCTTTGACTGTCATGATGACATCTAGTAAACTTCTCTTGGTTTTGTTTAATTGCTCATAGAGTGTCTTTGAGTTAGTAGTAATCAAAACCGATGTCTATGACTTGAGTTTGTTCAATTGAATTCAATCAACCTATGAGCATTAGTAATCTTGACTCTAAAACGTGTCTACTCAGCAGGGCAGGTCCATATAGCGAGTGGGTTCACGGGAATTCCGTAACTTCTGATCCCTCAGTTCTAAAATAAGTAGTGTTTTTAGAAACTTAACCCTAATTAAATGCCTTGAAGAAAGAAGTGATTCTTTAATGGTGTAAAACTCCATGTGTTAAAACAAGGTTAATTTTGGAAGAAAGAAATCAATTCCTTCTTGAAATCTTAAAAAACTACTTATTTGGAAACAAAATAAAAAGGCTAAACACTTATTTGTAAACAGAGGGAGTATATATGTAAAAAGAGTCAAGAGTACTATATATTCACTAAATATTTATAAATACTCAACCATGAACCCAATTAATATGGTATATTAACTATGTTTTTTTTAACTTAGTAACTTTGTATTATATCACAAAACAGTACATGGGTTGTACTGAAACCTCATGTACAAGTGCCTCCTGATTTCACTTCTCTATGTCTAAATTGAGCCTAGCACATCAATAATAGAGACAGTGTCATTTGAGTATAACTAATTACACCAAAAAAAACTAAAAGTAATGTGCAGCTTAGCTTAACTTTCTGCACATTGTTCTCTATTCTCTCCAAACATCTTGAGTTCCTCTCTTTCCAAACAGCCACCAAATGGCCCCGAGATAATTCTCCATCTACCTCTGTCCTTAGTGTGTACTCCTGCTTCCTTCCAGCATAGTAAAGCCTCAGCCACCTCCCTGGGAATAATCCAGGAGATGCCTTTGAGGCTTAGGAATATTCTCCAAAGATGATGGGTGTACTTGCAATGTAAAAACAGATGGTTAACAGTTTCAGATGTTTCACGACATAAGAAACACCTGGAACACAAGGTAATCCCCCTGTTCATAACATTATCCTATGTAAGGACTGCTTCCTTAGCCATTAACCAAACAAAACAGGAGACTTTGTGAGGAACTCTGCTTTTCCACATTTGCTTCCAAGGCCATCTCGAGCACTGTTGATCTGTCTGATCCATCAACTTGTAGGCTTTGTTAACTTGAAACTGTTATAGAAACCCATAAAATTCAAATCTTGGATCTGTTGTGCTGCTTAGGGAGTTTTCTTTTGTTTCCATATAGAATTTATTTTATTCCTCAACCATAATCAGAATCCTAAAGTCAAAATAAGTTCAAAACCCTAAAATTCCACGAGGATCAACATTCTCTCATCAATCTACCACCTCCACTAGCACGACTAATATGCTTGCTATGCGTTCCACATAATCATCTCATTCTTAGATCGATTTGTGGCTTAGATAAACTTACCACCATAGAATCTCACGCATACAAGACAAATGCAAAAGAAGAGAAGAGAGAGATTACTTGGAGCAAAGAAGGCCGAGAGATTTGTCCTTGCGGCTGTAAATGCTAGGGTTTTTCCATTGAGAATCTTCAGTATGGACTGATGATGACATTGCTAGATTTCGCTGTTATCGGAAGATGAAAGCGATTCAAGAAGAACCCTAAGAAAATTCGAGATAAACCGCAGAGGCTAGAAGAAAGAAAGAGGGAAATGGATGAAATTGGCGGGCATCGTGAATTACATTTAACGCGTTCTTCATTTTATGCCCCCAAATTTAACTATTCAATTTTCCCGAATAAATTTTTACTACTCCCTCCGCTCATCCGGTATAATTAATACTGAATGGATAAAAATAATCAGAAAAAATATATTTCAAAATTAGATTCTAAAATTTTCAAATTCAATTTCAATTTGAATTTTAAATTTTAAAAAGTGTTAAAATATTTTTTTCGTAAATTTTAATTAAAGTGAAAACATATTTGAAATATTTGATCAAATCTTAATTTTGATTTAAAGTCAATATTTGTTTATGATATATGCATAAAATTTCAACTTCAATTTTAAATTCTCCAAAAAGTAGTATTTCTAATGTCAAATTATGATTTTAATTTTTAAAAAATATAAAGCTTGACCTATAAGTTTAGATTTTATAAAAAATAGAATTCATAATTTTAAATTTTGCAAGAAACAGAAAAACTCATGTTCAACATAAAAAAATTGTTTATAACACGTGAAAGGATTATATCAACTAATAACTAGTTTACTACTATTGTTGATTTATTGGATCAGTAACATGTAATTGCAAAAATTTAATATTTTTAAAAAATATGAAGATATGTGATTTATTAATTCGACTCCTTTGGATAATTCAATACCCTCATTTGGTAAAATTATTTAAAAGTTGGATATATTTTGATAATTTTCACAAATTATAGGGTTTTATGTTAGTACAAAAAGACAACAAATCACGTGTCCATACAAAATTTCAACTTCAATTGATCTAACTTTAAATCACTTCCAAACAGGATCTTAGTTATTTTACTTATAACAATCAATCACTATGAAAGACAAAATAACGCCAATAAATGAAACTACTAAAGAGAGGCTTTGACTAAACTAACAGTAAAAAGAAAGTTTGCATTAAACAGGTTAAAATATGTTATATGAATAAATAAAATCTAATCATTTCAAAATTTATTTGGATTTAATTGAATAAAGATGAGCAAAGCAATTGTACTCCACCTTTTAGTTCAATCCACACAAACTCAAGTGCATCATGTAGGTGACACTAATGAGATAAGTAATATTCGATGGCTTTCAATAATTCATATTTTTCCCCAACAATTTAAATTCGGGGAGAGGGGAATTGGCAATATGGCATAGTCAAAAAATGGTCATTTCATGAAACATGACACATGACACATGACACATTTCTTCAAGTATATTCAAAATTCAACATAAAAATGCATACACAGAGGAGGCCAGAAAGAAAAAGGTTTATAGCTTAAGTGAAATTGAATGCATACTGAATAATAGGACAAAATCAAATCAAAGGTAAACAGTCCTCAATTAAAGGGCTAACTCTCACTCAGCTAGGAAAAAGGTCTGAATGGTAGAAAGAAAACACAAAAACTTGAATTCTATTACTTCCCAAGTTCCAACTCTATTGATCAACAGTGGAGGCCTGTTGCCACTCCCCATCAACAGCTTCTTTCCACAATGTGACATTGTTATCCCCAGCGGCAACTGCCAACAAGTTTCCGGTTAAAGACCATGAGACTCTCCAAACAGGAGTTTGGAAGTCTTTAAGAACTTTGCCCTCCCACTGATCTCCCTCCTTTCCCACAGTCCATATGACAACTGTACCATCCTCTGAAGCACTAGCAATTGTGGACTTTGGTAGTCCCAAGTTTGGTGCCCAAGCTACGTCTCTCACCCAGTTGGTGTGCATCTGAAGTGCAGGGAAGCAATCCATCTTCCAAATACCATTATACAACTTCCAAACCTTCACAGTATTATCGCATCCACCAGATGCCAACTTTTGAACGGGTTCAAGCACACCTGCACCAACTAAAGCACCGGGAGCCATTGATGGCGCCCATGAAACTGATGTCACTCCAACTGGATGAGCTTGGTCTATTCTCGTTGTGTCCCAACCACCATCTGGCCTAGCAGTGTGCACTGAAATATTACCATCAGAAGAACCACAAGCCAAGCAAAGACCAAGTTCATGAGGAGCCCATGCAACAGAGTTAACTGATGATTTGTGGTCGCTAAAAACATGAGCTTGTGTCCACTCATTCTGATTGCCTTCCTTCCAGATTATTACCTTACCATCATAGGAGCAGGAAGCAAGGAGTGATCCAAATTTGGGGTGAGCCCAGGCAGCCTGCCAAACAGGACCCGTATGACCACTCAGAGTAGCAAGGTGTTGCGAAGCAGCATTGTTGCTCACACCAGTTATTTTTATGGTGGTATCAGAAGATGCTGTAGCCACACGTTTTCCATAATAGTCCATAGTAACATCGTGAACTATGTCACTGTGACCAGTTTCAATCTTCTGTGCTGGCATTTTCCCTTGTTGCTATGATATCTCACAGCTCCTGCATTTATGCTCAGATCAAATGTTAGCATACATGCCAGTTAAAAAGATAAAATTTTAAAGAGAGCACAATCTTCCCTGCCTACTATTTGCTTATCGAAAAAGGGCAGATTCTTCAACCGAAATCAGCTACAAAGTCTAAGAACAAAAATGCAACTCAAGCAGCCAAACAAACTAAAAGATACAAAAAGCGTAGATAAGCCAACATAATAGCCTTCGGGTGAATTAATCTTCACAAATACAAATGTTTTAGACAAAAAATTATTAATAGCTTTCTCATGTCATGGTTTTAACTTGTTAGTTCCAAAACACCAGAGAGAAAGATAAAGGAGAAATCTTCCTTTATCGCAAATGCAAGCAGCGTGAAGAAAAGACAAATGGTTTATTGCTTAAGGCATTATATTTGAAAAGGGGGAAGAGTTATGGGAAGGATTTTATATAGGTGAAAAGTCACTAAAAGGTAATAGCAGTAGATTTGAGGAGGCAGAGAAATCTACTCAAAACAGATTAGCTAACATATAACTCATATTAGGCATTCAATTGATCCAATATATCTCTACATGATAGGGATGATTATTTAGGGAGAAGACTGCAGCTTATTCATAAAACCTTTTAACATAGTCAATAAAGATTGCTAAGGCAGCAAAGTACTTGAGAAACTAAAGCTAACAATTAGAAGTGCAAATCTAAATTCCTTCATCTACCCCAGAATTTCTCACTCGCTGCTCTCACACATGATCAGGATTCCTAGCTTTGGTAATAAATATTAGAGTTGGCTTCCGCACTCTGTTTAACATAATACTTATAAGATCTCCAATGTCCTTCCACTGCAGAATAGGCTGCTATTGACTGCAAAGGTACTCCATTGAGGTGAAAATACTACTAACCAGGAACCATATTCGATAGTTTACCATATAGACAACGATTGGGGGGGGGGGGGGGGGCTAATGCACAGGGAAGAAGCTTAGATAAAAAAATACGTTCTT
>JAABOM020000049.1:23657828-23675743 GCA_011800125.2 Solanum clarkiae | reverse complement strand
GAAGAAGCTTAGATAAAAGAATACGTTCTTGCATCGCTTTTTTTGTAGAAAGCGATAGTCTATTTAGAAAGCCCTGGTTCTAGCTACCAAAGCCCCTTTCTTTGCCTTGACTCCCACATCAAATGCTGCTCACATGTATATGTTTATAAATAACATTCAAAGAGAAGCAGTCAATCATTTAACACAAATATGAGATTCCCCAGAGCAAAATTGAGGTTCCTTATGATCTCCATGCTCAATAAAATGTGTCTACCTCAGTATTCTTCTATACTCCTGACACACGAGGTTCTAAGACACACGAGGTTCTAAGACACACTTTTACCATGGGTTAAGAACTGTTCGCACTGATGTCTTATCAAAAGCACTAATGTCTTATCCAAAACAACAATCTTTCTCCTTCTATTCATTTGTTCGCTATAACTTAATGTAATATTGAATCGGACTGGCTGATTCTAAACAGCTCTCCCCAAATTAGATTAGGATTTCCCGATTCGAACAACCAATTCGCGGATCGCCGAAACGCAGACACATAAAACAAAACGGTATAGCTAAAAACGATACAAACGGGCGAAATTACGTCTACGGTTGATATCAAAACAAACCAAAAAGATACATGCCTAACTAGATCTGGGATTTCTGCGTGGAATTTAAACCGGGTCGACCCAAATCGAATATAGCGAATGCAAAAGAACAAATCAAATACAGATCTCAATTGCAGGCAAATGAAGGGGCTATGGAGATTGTCTTACCTGTAACAAAAAGCTTCTGGATGCAAAAACGATAGAGAGGAGAATGGCTCCTTCGCGTCGAAGCTGGGGAAAAGAGGTGATATTTAAGTGGTTTCTACTTCTAAAAAATGCCTTTTGAATAAATAATCCTCGAGTGTTTGTTTTTCCTTTTGGGGCATTAAAAGTATTAAGACAAATAATCTCATTATATAATTTTGTATAAAGTAGTCGTACTATGATTTTTGGTTGGAGAGAGATAGCATTCTTTTTACAACTAACATGCAATTTATAGTGTTTAATGAATATAATATTTAAATTTATTATATGAATTTTGTTTATTAAAATAGTGTCCTATATTACTGCAACGTTTGTTTGTTTCTAAGCTAGACATTTATCATACATATCTTGATCAACAGGTTGGTTTGTTTTTCTTATTTTACAATAACTTAGTGATTCTATACAAGTCTAATGATTAAGATCTATAATACAATTTTAATATAAGTAAGGCTTCATTTGTTTTTAATAAGATTAAAATGTCTACATCTAAGTACACACGCGATGGATATTCAGATGTGCATTACGATTTAGAGGTCTAACCAATTTAGATTTATTAAGTAGTTATAAAATTTTAAAAGCAAAAGCACGCAATGATTATGATTCAAGCCTTAGAAACAAACAAATTTAACTATTAGATTTGAAAGATTAAGAATAAGACCTCAATTGAGTGTAAAAACAAATAAAATATTTAAGAATTTTTACAATAATTCACCACTGCTTCATCTATTCTCATCCACCACCCAAGATCCCTATTTTAGCTATAAAACCATTGTAGCCAATCACCGCCATCTACCATTTATAACTATCAACCTCAGTCCAATCATAATTACCATTATCATCAATCGCCATCATCATTGGGCATCATTTCTAATCACCACCACAAGTCATTATTAGACCCACCAATCATTACAACTATTAGATGATATTATATATCACTAATGGCCATCATCATTCACCATTGCCTTATTAGGTGCCAACCACCACCACCATGATTAGTCACTACTATCAACTGTTATATCATAAAATGCTATCTATAACTATCATTATTAGTCAATATCATTTCAAATTGACATAACTATCATCGCTAGTCATCATCATAGCCAATTGTCATATAAAAACATAAATTAATTTACTGATATAATATTAGAGCAATTTAATATTTTATGTGATTTTTTAATTTATTAATTTAACAATAATAATATATCTAGCGAAATTACATAAGTGAGGTCTAAGGATGATAGCACATATGCTGACCTTACTATCACCTTATTAAAGGTAGAAAAACTGTTTTAAATAAATTTTCAACTCAGGTACAATAAATCTCGATATATATATATAAGGAAGACAACAAAGAGAAATTAAGACAAAAACTAACCAGGGGCGATTCAAGAGCATTAGGGGCCTAAAGCTAAGTTTTATTAAGAGGCTTCAAATTAAATTGGGATATAAAATTTTTAATTTTTTAAAATAAAATTTATATATTTAAAAATTATATTAAAAAAATAATATAAGTCATAATAGTAAACAATTTCAAATATTTTAAAAATATATATAATTGTCATGCTAAAAAAAAAGTTAACTAAAACACATAATTGAAATGAATAAAGGAGTATTATTAGAATGTAAATTAATAATCAATGAGTGTCAATCACATTTTCTAAGTAATTCTTCTTTTTTTTTTAAAAAAAACAAAGATCTACTTTTTTTCCCCCTAACTTTTCAAAAACATAATAGAACTTTCCTTATTAATTTGTTTAAAAAATAATAATTTTTTATTTTTTAAAAAATAGTTTAACTTTAAATCTTATTTTATTACTGATAAAATAATTTATAACCATACAAATATTTATAATTTAATTAGATCACAATTTCATCATATAAACTTAGATGAAAAAAATGTGGCCTTAAAAATTTTGGGGCCTCAAGCCCTTGCTTCACTTGCTTGGCCCTTGAGCCGGCACCAAAACCAATGCAAAAATAGCCAAAATAACAATAGCATTATATGATAATCAAGAATGCCATAATAATATACTAAAGTAGATTATTGTTAAAAATAATAATAAGCAATGGTAAATGAAAAATCGAGAACTACAATAATTCAACTAATACCTTCATAAATACCTTAATTTAACTAGTATCATCATAAATACCTTAATATTCAGATATCAAAATCTTAAATCTTAATGCACATATTTATATTCAAGTTTTTAATTATAAAAAATAATAAATATTTAAGATATTTCGCCACACATATTTTATATTCAGATTTTTTATTATAAAATATAATAAATATTAAAAAAACATGATATGGTAAAATTTAAATAATCATTAATTATAAAGTATTTATTATTAAACTAATAATACAATGACAACCGTCCAACCAGAGCGTTGTTCAATTGAGATTGGTATGTGATCATTGTCAATTGAGAAAAATCAAAAGCTTTAGGGGTAAAAGTAGCGCAAGTCTTCCTTTTCATCACACAGACTCAGTAGTTCAGAAATACTAGTCCCGATCACCCAATTTCAGCAGATCTGAGTCTTCCACCGCTCATCGCCGCCCCTTTCACATGGCCTTCTCCTCCCGCCGCGGCGGAACTGGGTGGGGCCGGTCACTCCTCCCCACCAGCAAATCATCTGCCCGACAACCTCGTAAATCCCGCAGACGAACCGCCCTCAGAGACTTCTTTCTCTCAAATTTCTTCACCATAGGCCTCTCTTTCTCACTATTCATCTTCCTTATCATCATCTACAGCTACGGAGTCCCTAAACCCCTTCTCTCATCTCATTTCCGGGCTGCCCGAACTCGATTCCATCGATTCAGAAGGCCCAGTTACCGGAAATCTCCTGGAAGCGACGCCGTTTCAGGTGCGGTTGTGGATATAACCACAAAGGGCTTGTACGATAAGATTAAGTTTCTGGATGAAGATGGCGGCGCTTGGAAGCAGGGTTGGAACGTGAACTACAAAGGCAACGAATGGGATTCTGAGAAGTTGAAGATATTTGTTGTCCCACATTCACATAATGATCCTGGTTGGAAGCTTACGGTTGAGGAGTATTATGAAAGGCAGTCCAAGCACATCCTAGATACCCTTGTTGAAACGCTTTCAAAGGTAATTTCAGTGTCAAGTTTAGTTTTAGGGTTCATCATGTGATGGTTTTAGATCGTTTGGATTGAACTACGGTTGTTTCGTTTGATCTGATCGTTTTAATTGAGCTGATCTAGGTATGAGCTTAGGCAACTCGTACTAGTTTTCCAAAATCCCTCTATTTATTATTGGAATGAAACTGGGAAAAATGGAGCTGAACGATTATTAAATTGATATAACAGTAAGGCATATTAGTAGTGATAGTTGTTGTCATTGCTAATTTTGGAAGTTAAATTTCTGAACAACTTTTCTTTGTTGAATTCTGTTCCTTCTAGGATTCCCGAAGGAAATTTATCTGGGAAGAGATGTCCTATCTGGAGAGATGGTGGAGGGACTCAACCAATGAAAAGAAAGAGACATTTGCCAATCTAGTGAGGAATGGGCAGCTAGAAATTGTTGGAGGTGGTTGGGTGATGAATGATGAGGTAAGCAACCCTCCTTGATTGTCATACAGCATTGAATCAATAGAATAGAGTAAGAACAAGTCTAGAGTGTTTTAATTTGACAGCTTATTATGAGAGAGTCATGATTCCTCCTATAATTGCAGTTGCAATTAGCTTTTCTGTGCATAAATTGGATAAAATATGTTAAAGGAAATGACAAAATTATTAGAAAATTTTGTTCTAATATAGATATTTGGATAGTTGTAATTGCTTTTGAAGGATTCAAATTTGTTCCGAATAAGTGGAGCTTGTCAATTTTATATTTTAATGGTTGACTTACGGCCTTCCAATTTCCTTTTTCTGCAGGCTAATTCACATTACTTTGCAATTATTGAACAGGTAAACAAGAAGCTTTCCGTTTAATGTTCACTGTCTCAGTATCTATGCATATTTGCAGCATCATGTAGTATGAATTGTATCTATAAATGAAAATAATAGAGAATATTTTCTCCCTTTGGTTGTAGAATCGGATCTCTAAGTTCTTCTGCTTATGATTTGTAATTTACAACAGATTAGAATTAATATATGAATTTGAGACTGATATTTCCTTAATTTAGGGAATTGCTACGGTGATTTTGTCACTCTAAATGTAATGCTAGAATTTTTCTCAATATTATTGTCGTGTGGATGCTTATGGCTAGAATACTTGACATGTAATTGTTACTCATTAGGTGTATACTGAAGGGAACAGTGTGAACATGCTATATTCTAGACTTTGTGGTAGATAATTAGATCATTTTGAGAAAATTAATGAAATATTGAACTCTCATAGACGAGACAATTGCATGACAGCAACAACAACAATATACCCAGTGAAATCCCACATGATACAATACCATATGAACTGGTATTTTTCACTTTGTATACAAGCAAGAACAACAACATACCCAGTGTAAAATTTGTATATTTATCAGAAAAGATACCTCTTATATATGAAAGAGTCACGGATTAAAACTTTAAAATTCATCCAATCCCTTTCTCTATAGATATGTTAAGGGAAATTCCTAGAATGTTTAATCATTGGCTGTAACTGGAATTCCTTGTGCATGAAAACTTGTTAAATCAATTTCACTATTTGAGATTATTAATCTATGGAATATCAGTTATCACAGGCAACTTAACTCGTCTTGTATATGCTCGTGTCATGACAGTTTCAGTTTCATATTTGTAGGTTATATGTCGTTTGACTAACAATCAAGAAAAGATTTGTTTTGACTCTAGTTAGTCGCTTGATTGTTGCCAAGTCATTTGCCAATCTATTGAATTGGAGATGAAGTGGTCCTTCTACCTTTCCTTGTTTTGCATGTTTTGGTGCTTATTCTGTTTACTTCTCAATTCATGTCAGTCTCATATTCATTTGCTTCTCATTCCATTATATACTATTACTAATCTAGATCTCGATTTTTGCATTTGTTCTCAGATTACAGAAGGAAATATGTGGCTGAATGAGACTATAGGTGTAATTCCTAAGAATTCTTGGTCCATTGATCCCTTCGGTTATTCACCAACTATGGCATATCTTCTGAGGCGTATGGGTTTCGAGAACATGTTAATACAGAGAACTCATTATGAGTTGAAGAAGGAACTGGCTTTAAACCAGAATTTGGAATATGTGTGGCGACAGAGCTGGGATGCTGAAGAAAGAACTGATATGTTTGTCCATATGATGCCATTTTATTCCTATGATATTCCACATACTTGTGGACCTGAGCCTGCAGTTTGTTGTCAGTTTGACTTTGCTCGAATGTATGGGTTTCCTTATGAACGATGTCCTTGGGGAGAGCATCCCGAGGAGACCACCCAGGACAATGTGAAGGAAAGAGCACTTAAACTATTGGATCAGTATAGAAAGAAATCAACACTATATCGAACAAATACACTTCTTGTTCCCCTAGGTGATGATTTCCGATATGTCAGTGCTGATGAAGCAGAAGCTCAGTTTCGTAATTACCAAATGCTGTTTGATTATATCAATTCCAACCCTGGCTTAAATGCAGAGGCTAATTTTGGTACTTTAGATGATTATTTCCGAACTCTACGAGATGAGGCTGACAGAGTAAACTATTCTCGTCCACATGAAATTGGATCTGGTGAGATTGGGGGGTTTCCTTCTTTGTCAGGTGATTTCTTCACTTATGCCGACAGGCAGCAGGATTACTGGAGCGGCTATTATGTCTCCAGGCCTTTCTTCAAGGCAGTTGATCGTGTTTTGGAGCATCACCTTCGCAGCGCCGAAATGTTGATGGCTTTCCTATTAGGATACTGCCAGAGAATACAGTGTGAAAAGATGCCTACCGGATTTTCCTACAAATTGATCTCAGCAAGAAGGAACTTGGCACTTTTTCAGCATCATGATGGGGTCACTGGCACTGCCAGGGACCATGTGGTGCAGGACTATGGAGAACGGATGCACTTGGCTCTGCAAGACCTTCAAATTTTTATCTCTAAGGCTATTGAGGTGTTACTAGGGATGCGCCATGACAAATATGACCAATCTCCTTCTCAGTTTGAACCAGCACAGTCTAGATCTAAATACGACGCCCAACCAGTGGTTAAAGCCATCAGCGCTCGTGAAGGAACTGTTCAGACGGTGGTCCTTTTCAATCCATCAGAGCAGACAAGAAATGAAGTTGTCATGGTCACTGTTGAGAGGCCGGATGTAACAATCTTGGACTCAAACTGGACATGTATTAAAAGCCAGTCATCTCCAGAGTTATCACATGACAAGAAAAGTACTTTCTCTACAAGACATCGTGTGTACTGGAAAGCTTCAGTACCTGCCATGGGATTGCAAACGTATTATGTTGCTAATGGATTTGCTGGATGTGAGAAGGCAATACCTGCACAACTTAGAATATCAGTGTCTTCTGGAAATTTCTCCTGCCCAGCACTATATACTTGCTCAAAGTTGGAAGGCAATGAAGCAGCAATCCAGAATGAACATCTGACGCTCACCTTTAGTACCAAGTTTGGCTTGTTGCAGAAAGTAAGCCATAGTGATGGCAGACAAAATGTTATTGATGAAGAAATTGATATGTACTCTAGCAAAGGTGGAGCCTACTTGTTCAAGCCGGAGGGTGAGGCTGAGCCAATCATACAAGCTGGTGGGATTATGGTTATCTCGGAGGGCCATTTGGTACAGGAGGTCTATTCTTACCCAATGACAGCATGGGACTCGTCTCCAATTTCCCATAGCACCCGCATATATAATGGTCACAATACCATACAGGAACACATTATTGAGAAGGAGTATCATGTTGAGCTTCTTGGTCATGAACTCAATGACAGGGAATTGATAGTTAGGTACAAGACGGATATTGAAAACAAAAGGATTTTTTATTCTGATCTAAATGGATTCCAGATGAGCCGTAGAGAAACCTATGATAAGATCCCTACACAGGGAAACTATTATCCAATACCTTCCCTCGCATTTATGCAAGGACCACATGGACACCGCTTCTCTGTCCACACTAGGCAGTCTTTGGGTGTTGCAAGTCTCAAGGATGGATGGTTAGAAATAATGCTTGACAGGAGATTGGTAAGGGATGATGGACGTGGTCTAGGCCAAGGAGTGATGGATAACCGTGCAATAAATGTTGTTTTCCATATCCTTCTGGAGTCTAATGTTACAACAGCTACAAACCAAACTAGAGGTCCTCATCCTCTAAATCCTTCTCTTCTATCACATTTGGTTGGTGCCCACCTAAACTATCCTCTTCATGTATTCATCGCCAAGAAATCTGAGGAAATCTCTGTACAGCCACCCCCTAGATCCTTTTCTCCCCTGGCAGCTCCTTTACCATGTGACTTGCATATTGTCAACTTCAAGGTTCCTCGTCCTCACAAGTATCTCCAACAGCAACTTGAAGAGCCTAGGTTTGCCCTAATCTTTCAGAGACGACACTGGGATTCTTCTTACTGCAGAAAGGGCAGGTCAGAATGTTCAAGTGTAGCTGATGTGCCTGTTAATCTGTTTTACATGTTCAATAATCTGGCTGTGTTGAACGCAAAGGCTACTTCTTTAAATCTTTTGCATGACGACATAGAGATACTTGGCTACAGCGACCATTTTGGAGATGGAGCTCATGATGGGCACGTCCTCATTTCACCCATGGAGATACAGGCTTACAAGTTGGAACTAAGGCCCCACCAGCGAAGGTAGAGAGAGCATTTGTATATCTTTTTCCCCACTGAAGCCGAATTAGGATGTGCTAGTTCAAGCACCACCACTGCAACTCTTCTTCCACGTCACAACTTCATCATCTACTGTATTTTGGAGAGATGAAGGTGGAAATTCTCACAGTTGTGGTTTGCCTAGGGTTTTTTTGACATTGTCGGTTGAGGCTTGAGGGCTTGGGATTTGTTCCTGCTGTAGCAGCTACTTCAGAAAACATGCAGAAAAGAACCTTATGGTCCTGAAACTGCTGGCATTAACAGAAGATCTCATCTTGTTTGAAAAACTGCATTGCAGATGGTTCTCTTCCAAGATGATGTTAAAGTAGGAGGCATTAGAATGCTTAGGTAATTTTACAGAGTAGAAGTTAAGGTGGTTATTAGAATGTAGTAACATGTTTTTGTTATTAAGCTAATGATGACATTGCTACGGATTGTGTCCAAATGAGTCTTTTTTGAGACATTTGTTTAAAAAAAGATTTCCTCGGAAAGTAATTGGCTGTAACTCGGATGGAATGGAAAATATTGTGTTTCTCATTACCTTCTTGCGTTTCATAAACTTGATGTGCCAATATTCCAATTCTCTCGAATGCAGCAGAAGGGCTCAAATATAAAAATAGACCGGGGGGGTGTGTGTGTGCGCAATCAAATGGGCGGGTTGAGTTTAAATTGAGGATATTGAAAGGGTTGAAAAGAAATCAGGTTGGATTACGATTCGCTCAAATTTACTTCAGACTCAAATGAGTTAAAATTGGGTTGGTTCATGATTAATTTAATTTGACTTGCTTAATTTTAACATACCGATAAAATTTTGTACTAGTTACCTATATTTGGATTCATCACCAAATATGCATCTTTATGTTGACAGTAAAATATGAAGTTTATTTTCTCTTCCCGCCATACTAATTCATGACTACTAAGATTATCTATTGATTCGTTCGTTCTGTTATTTGTTAGGTAAGAGTAATGCATTAAAATTGTTGCATATCATAATTTTGAAGGAATTAAGTTGATGTCGACATTATAGATTCATCTACATCTACTATTTTTGGGTAACTTTATGGCCGTGTTTTGCTCATTCAGTTCAAATTACGTTGTTTTAATGGTGAAAGTTTTTCAAATTTTAACATCTACTCGTAATTTCCTTTTACACAAGTGAGGAGTTTTACAATTTTTGGGAATTATAAGAGTTTGAACAGTTCCATATTAGAGCCCCTTAAAAAGCGCTAACAGAATGTTTTACGTAAGTCGATCCCAAACCCAATCCGAATGCCTCTTCTTCTTCTTCTTCATTCTTCTTTTTGTTTTCTCAGTCTCAAGCTTAGCCTGTTTAACTGCATATTCTTCTCTGAATATGATCGGATTTTCACAGCTTAGCGATTCCCACGAGGTTCCATATGGTAACGGCTGAAACTCTGCACATTCTTCTCTGAATATGATCGAATTTTCACAGCTTAGCGATTCCCACGAGGTTCTATATGGTAACGGCTGAAACTCTATTTTGTTCATTCCGTGAAGGAAACTAATTTTAATAAAATATCTCTTCTTCCTTTCTCATTTAAATTGTAGATCCATAATAATTTGCCGATCGGAGCATTCTGGCCGACGAGCATCTAATTGGCGCATTGTGTTCCCGCCGACGAGTATCTAATTGGTGCATTGCATTCCCGCGTTACTTCGCGTGATAAACGTTTAAAGCAGGTGCGTTATGCCTTACATGATTGTACTTTCCAACTTGTTAAAGTTATTCCTGTTTAATAGTGTCATTGTTAGTCGGACTCTTCAAAAATAATCATTTCTTGAAGAATTCAAATGTTCGAACTACAAAATAGTGTAGTTCATTTTCATTTTCATTTATTGAGTGCAAATTATTCAATACCCAAGTGCCATCTACAAAGTAAATGATTTATGTAACACTTTGTGGTTTGAATAAAAGAAAATAATTTCATAAATATCTTTTTTGATTTATTTTAAAATCAATTGAGCCAGCTCCCAAATGAGTAATTACTCCTCTGGGTTGACACTAAATTTTAGAAACAAAAGTACTTTTAAAAGTTTTGTCGTCTAAAGTAAAGCATTGGAGAGTAATATACGTAACATGACATATTGTAATTTATCGAAGACATGGCGTTAGATTGAAAGTTTTGAAAAGACACAAATTAAGATAGAACGTTTATAGATAATAGAGCATTATTTTATTTATCCTTCTTTACTAGGAGTCCTAGTATTTCTCCTATAGTTTCTTATCCTCAATTGTTACTATCTACTATATATCTCTTGTATTGCAATTTATCATACTATTTTATTATAGTTGTTACTCCCCCCCCTTTTTTTTTTTTTTCAGAATGCTTTGTCATGTTTAAACTAAGGGTCTATCAAAAACAATCACCTTACCTCTCAAGATAGAGATAAAGTCTATTTATACTTTATCCTATCCAAACCCGATCTATGGAATTATTTTAGGTATGTGTTGTTATAAAACAAATTTTAAACACTCGTATGAGTGTAACTCATCCCATTAAGATAGAAAGACAACATTCTTTTGATGAACTAAAAAGAAAAGTATTCCAAATTGAGACACAGAGACTATTAAAATGAAGACAAATTAATAAATTGTCAATAAAACCCTTGGTGGTCACTTCCCATTGATTCAATGTCTTATATTGGTGCCTCTGCTTTATTTCCATATCTCGAAAGGTACGATGTTCAATTTGGTGTTCATTATTACTCTGATTTTGGACCATTCTCCAAACTTTTTGCAAAGCACCCTCTATTATGATATATAATCTTTTTAAGAATAATATGTTTAATATAAAGATAGGGAGATGCACTTTCACATAATAAAAAGTAGCAACTCTTATCAAATTATCTATTGTAATAAAGATGTTGCTTTATAGAAATGGCGCACATATATATATGGGCATTGGCGTGAGAGTTCAGATGACTAGACGGTGTTTCGCTTCAACGATTGGGTAGTAAAGAATATTCAGATGATTAAACGTTTGGTCTTAAAGTTTACATAAGTCCCGCCTAGGTAGTTTAAGGGATAAACAGATTCTTAATTTGGACGATCTCTCCATTAGAAGTTAACTTTTGGGGTTGAGTATGGTTCAAAATTCATTTAATATGGTATCACAACAAGATCTATCACCATTTACTGATGTTGAGCCCTCATATGTCCAACCCCACACGTAAATATGGACATAATAAATCAAAATGAACATCATGAGCTGTCTTGTAATAAAACCAATTATTGTTGATACCATCTTCTCAATTCTTTCTTCCATAACCAGAGCAAAAACCCTCAAATACTAGTTGCAACGGATATGAAATAGAATGTTTGAAATTTATTAAGTTCTGATCCCATCTTCTCTGAAAAATCCGAAAGCTCTTCTTTGTGGCGATAATACCAAAATTATTATTAAAAAAGAAAGCCTTTTGCACCAGGCGCACTACGCTTTCCCTTGCCCAGATGTTTGCCTTTCTAAGTCGAGTAATAGTTACCCACCGAAGATTAAAGCTTTGTAATACGTTGATGAAGGCAATAAAGAATAACTTTTGAGATTGAGTTAGTCTGGTTATCGGAGTTGATTATCTTAAGGGAGTTTCCACGCACTCAGCAAAGGCCCAAACTAGGAAAAGTTAGTGGAGTCAAAAAGGAGAGGATAATTGAAGTGATTTCCATATCACTAAACCACCACCACCTCACGGCCAATTAGAGCAATTTCTTGATCATCCAATACTAACATTATTGTCCTGATGACATGCAAAATAAAAGATTTGTAACTCATTTGCTGTTTTCTGGTCTTGGAGATGAGAATCTTTTCCTTTAGTTTCTATATATGTTGTCATTGTTGCAACTTTATGTCAACACTCTCTTCTTTTGTTCCAAAAAGTATCTTGCATCACATAAGATTAGCTGATGATATATGTGGATTGAAAATTTGGAGGGACGTGGATTACTATTGTTGGGCTCATTAATTCTTAATTAAAAGTATTGGAAATGTATCTTAATGGAGCATAATGAATGATCTTAAAAGAATTCATTGGTTGACCTTATCTTAAATTATTTTTAACCTTTAGATTAGATTTATTTATCAGATAATAAGATAAGGATTCAGGACACATTAGTATGACTCTAGATGTCGAATTCATGATCACATTAATCTTTGGATATGTGCCTCTTTTTTTTTTTTAATCGTAATTTAATGAAAACATTAGTATGAATATAGAGGTGAATTCGTTATCACATTAATTTTAGAATGTGCTTCTTTTTTTTAATCGTAATTTAATAAAATATTCACGAGTTTACTTGTTATAATATAACTAAATTAAGAAATAGCTTTAAAATGTTGAGTTTATAAGTTTTGAATTTTAAAAAAGACACTTGATAAATTTTTGATAGATTATTTATACATATTAACTTTTTAACATAAATATGATCTTTTGACTAAAAAGATTGAGTTGGACCGAACTAGTTACTAAACCGGTACTCTTAAAGTGCTAGGATACAACTTTTTTTTTTTTCTTAACCATGCCTAAGTTCAAATGTATTCATGATGAAACTAATTACAGTTTTAAGTGGCTTTCGTCATCTTTCTCTTTTCTACGGACTTAGATCTGATAATTTTAGCAAACTACACTTGTTTGAGATTGTGATAATCATTGTCATGAATAATTGTTCTAACCTAGTTATGATTAATAAAAAGTAATTATAATCATACCAATTTGCCTTTTTCCTACGCTTTCTTAATTGACAAAAATTAGCTTCCCTTGGAATTAAAAGAAAAGAAAACTAGATAACCCGAGTGTTTTTTCTGTTACTTTGAGTTGCGTGTTACTTATATACTTATTTATATTTTAAATCTATTTAGTAAAATTCTAGATTTTTTTTTCTTTTCATCAGCTTTAATCAGTATATTCATCGACATCAGTACCCATATAGCTCCTGGAATTGCTTTTATGAAAAATCAAACTTGTCATGCCCATAGAAAGTTCATGCCTATTCTTAGAATTTGTAGTGACAGAAATAACCAGCCTCCGTTGTAAACCGGGACCCTATTCTAGATCTATCTCCACGATTCTTATGTAAACCTTAATCAGTAGATATATTAACAACTACGTTTTGAAGGCCTTTCTAATAGATTTTCTTAAATTATCATATTTACCCTTTTTATTCTAGTGGAATTTAGTTACTCGTTAATTAAAAGTGTAAAAAAGGTCAAAAATGTAAAATTACTTTTTACTGATGATAAATAACTTAAAACAATTACTCCATAAAAAAATAGAATAGATAAATAAAGCTTAATGTATCAAATCTTAAAAAAAGTTAGTATTACGTAATTAAACCTAGGTGAAAGTTCTCTACTATAGTGCACGTACCAACTGGCGTTTGTAGTAAGTGCAAGCGTACTGGTATTAAGTTCAACGTACCTAACAATGTCAACTTATTGGGTTAAAAGAATTGGAGATACTTCATATTCATGTCAGCAAAATTCAAAAAGCATATTGTTTCCGATATATTTTCGAGCGATGAAAAATAAATTTCAATCATTAATAAAATTTAAAAAAAATTATTAATAAATAGATAGAAGTATATATCTATTCCTGTTTTGATGCTTCTCTCCTAAGATTTTACCAAAACGATTATTAGTAATGTATTTCTTGAAGTAGGATGATTTAGACTTTATCTCTATGCAAGAAATGATTTGAAATTTAGACTTTATCTCATACGATTGAATGCAATCTCTATGAAAGGATTTTTATGGATCTTCTTGAAGTATTTGATTATCAAGAAGAGTTTGGTATATCTTGATCTCTTTATGAATATTCCTGATCTCTTTATGAATGTTTCAAGAGTTTATGGGGTATATTAGGATTTAAAGTAGATTAGCTCCTAAAAAAACCTTAACTAAGATAAAAATTTTAATGTATATATATTAAAGAATTAGTTGAAATACGTATAAATTGATCTAGACACAATTGTCATAACAAAAAAATAGTATTAAGTTCAATGCTTGACGATTATGTCGCAAAAGAGAAACAAATCCTTTCGGCAAAGTTTGTTGGGATTTCTTTATAAATAAAAGATACAAGCGAAAATCTCTGCAGACCGCTAGGCTTCTTTCGAAACGTTTTCTCAAAAGAGAAGTTCTTATTAATTTTAAAATTTAGGAAGAAGAAGACGAAAAAGAATTGTCGTTAGGATTTAACCATAATCTTTTGTAAACAAAGCGCCAAATTCCGTTAAACTCACATCTTGTAGCAGTCATTTTTGGTATTTATGGCAAAGACTGAGTCAGAATTCATAAGTATTTGAATTTATATATTTTAAGTTTTATTATCTGTTCTAAATTTAGTATTTATACTTCAGTAACATATGCTTAATATAATTTCATAATTGAAGTTTGTGAAGGACGTCGCATCATTTCTGATAAATTCTAAATTAAAAAATAATTTAATATTTATATTTATATTAAATTTTGAACACAGATTTTATTATTTGAGCAAATTACGGCTTCAACTAAACGTTGGAATATACGTGATTAAGTATTGATGATTGCAGTGGTATTTTGGCAATTTTTGTAGTGTGCTTATCCAATTAACAGAATTAGTAAAATATATAATTTCAAAGTACCTGGCAAGTTGTGAGATAACCCAAGTGGTTGCAACTGCCATATGTCAAGCAACAGCAAGCATTATAAAGCAACACCAATACATCATAAAGAAACTAACATAAGTTTCTGGTCAGACGTTAAGTGCTTTTTACTTTTTAGCATGGACATATATAAATTAATTGACGTAACGACACTGCTCACTCATAACGTGGAATGATGTGTTTAAATTGAAATAATGCACTCCTTTTAGATTAAAATCAAATTAATTATCAACAACTTTAAAGTAAAAATTTAGTGATTGTCTAGTGTTCCATTTTTATATCTTTTTGAAGAAGTTGTTTCTTTTTTGTTTTTCATCCATCGATATTTATTACAGGGAAGAATTATTTTTTTTTCATTCATAAAATGATTTTTTTTTCACGAGAATAATATATAAATCAATTTGCATGTATCTCAAATATGTTGTAATTATTTATTAGCACCTGTTTATCTATATGGGTGCAACATATTTAAATTGTCTGCCAAGACTAAAGTAAGAAATACTTTAGAAACATTTCTTTCCAATGCTAGATTATTCATCTCTTTGATTGCTTGGGCGGTTGTCTAGTGGTCCATTATAAGTTTTAATATAAAAGTTATGTTTTTTTCTACTTTAAAAATCACTATATATATGTAGGTTGTGAATAATTACCTTCTTGTTATGGAGCAAGTTTAGCCAGTAGATACAAATATAAGATCTTTCGAGTACGTCAGTATATTAACATTCTGTTGAAGTTGTTTGTGTAGTGACTGAAGTAGTGAGACCAGATGGAAACAGCAACAACAACGTATAACTAATTAGCCCGTTTATATCTTCTCCTTTTCAACTTAATTTCTCATGGCTGGAGGACAAAATCCAAGAAATCTCAACAAACCATGTATTCTCCTCATAGGTACGATTTTATTTCCTTGCTAGTTTTAATTTTCTAATACGATGATGTAAGATTCATATAACTAATGTCAATTTGCTTAGAATTGAGGCGTGGTTATTGTCAACTTTTGTTTTGATGTTTTGGAGAATTATAAACGCTTGTACTCCTGCCATTATCTTAATTCCTAAAGTGTCTAGCTTAACTTCACAGGATTGAACTTGATATGCATACGTAGGTGTTGTTTATGTTTGAAGATAAAAATTTAACATGTACGTGTGTTTTGTTGTTTTAATTTGGCAGTGATAGCGGGAATGGAGAGGTTTTCATTCAAAGGGGTGGCATCAAATTTAGTGACATATCTAACAGATGTGGCTAAGATGAGCAATTCAGCAGCGGCAAAGATGGTTAACAATTGGGTTGGAATTACGTCTATGTTGCCACTGCTGGTTGCTCCACTAGCTGATTCTTATTTGGACCGCTACACTACTGTATTGGCTTCTTCTTCTCTATATTTTGCTGTAAGACTTCCTCTCCCTTTTGCTCCAACTTTCTGTGCCTATGATTAAAGTAGTACTATCATTTATGGAAGTGGTTCAATTGAAATATAATTATGTTGTTTAAATGGAGTTAATTGTTTGAATGTTATTGAAGTTTCTAGTACAATGTAACAACTAACATATCCAATGAAATCCCACAAGTGGGGTATGGTGAGGTTAAAATATACGCAGACACCTGCGAGGTGTCTCGTAGAGATAGAAAGACTCTTTCTGAAAGACACTCGTCTCAAAAATACAAAAGCAGAAAATATGGGAAAAGAAAATCGATTGAAGCTTCTAGTACAACGTAGCTGCTGCAAATGTAGTGCTTAGGTTACAAGTTTGAAAATGGTAAATGTAACACTCTTTACAATTTTTTCTAAATTTTGCTTATTAGAATTTTTAGTTTTTTTCTTTCAAATGTGTCTGGACTTTTGAAAATTGTTCCAAATATCTCACAAATAGGGAAGTTTGAACACAAATTTTTACCAATATTTTGTATGAAGTTCTGATTCTGTCACTAAATATAGTGTAACGATAACTATATTATAGGCTATTTACCCCACTTTCCTCTGAATTTCATCGAGTGTTCATGCTAGAATTCTTTAATTGTCGTAGTGTAGCAAACCGAACGACCTCTTGTAAGTGCTTTCATGACTATGCCTTTGTTTCAATTTATTAGAGAATAAGTGCCTATACCAATTGAGAAGAAAAAGTAGATTTATTTTTTTTTTTTGATAATTATAAAAAGACTATTATACCACTATGGGGCAAGGGAAAAAAATCTCTGTTTATTGTTTGCCTTTTTGGGAGTGGATTATCTAACGGAAATCATTAGCAACAGCCACGGTGGACCTTAGACGTGGAGCTTGAGTCAACATCCACCTTTTTTTCCATCATTAGAGCTCAATAATATTACATTAAGACCCAAATCCTGCACGTAATTAATACATCTTTAACAAATTCTATTTGAAGTAATGCATAACAATTTTGTTTAATGGTCAACTTATTTTACTAACATTATTGCTGATTCAGGTGTTACTTCTTTTGTCGCCCATTTATTGTCTGCCTTAGTGCGTAAAGATTTGCCACTGTTATAAACAGTTGTTCCTCTGGAAGAGGAGTTAATTTGTCTTCTAAATGGAAAGGAATTACATATAACTTTTATTAGGTAGTGGAGCCTGATAATATACTTAGCAACTATCCCGGGGTTCGGGGCGGAGCCCCGAGGTTTTAATTGCTACTGTTCATTCTCCATTTATATGTGTATTCTGTGTAATTATAAATATCCGGATATCATTAAT
>JAABOM020000049.1:23643964-23657728 GCA_011800125.2 Solanum clarkiae | reverse complement strand
TAGAACGAAACACTATTCATCGTCTTCCTTCTCCTTTCTTCTTCTAATTTCCATTACAGATTCGATTTGCCCAACAACTTTAAGGGTCGGTGTGAAGTTATAATAATCTCGGGATAAAATGTAGGATTATATTCTCTCATGTTTGGTTGGAAGTATAACGTAATTCTTGGACTAATGATGAGATAAGTTATTCCATATATATGGTGGGATAACTTAATTATCCTAGAATAGCATGTTGCCAACCAAACGACCCCTTAACAAATAATCAAGAAGTTTCAATCGAGTGTTTAATATTAACAGCAGATTAATATAATTGCCTCACTGAAAAGGGAGATATGCTGAATGACAATGACTTTCTTTTTGACAATCAAATAATCAGGGTCTTTTAGCTTTGACATCATTGGCAATACAATGGCCATGGACTTCCATGGACAAATCGGGTTACTCGTCATCGTTATCGTGGTCTCTGCATTTAATTTCACTAGGCCAAGCGGGTTACAACCCGTCCTTACAAGCTTTTGCAGCGGATCAATTGGATGACGAAGAAGAACTGCCCTGTACAAAGAATGACCAGACCTCCAAGAAAAAGAGTGCATTTTTCCACTGGTGGTATTTTGGCATATGTTGTGGCAGCCTACTTGGAGTGTCCATCATGTCATACATACAGGACACATTCGGATGGGGAATAGGTTTCGCCATTCCTGCTATTGCCATGATAGTATCGATTGTAGTCTTCAGATTTGGCAACCGATTTTATACACACAACAGCGATGGTGAAATTATTCATATCAAGTCTTTGGGAGGTCATATAGTTAAAGCTATTAGAGCGGCTACCTCAAGATTGACCTGTGGTGAAATTGCAGCGCCAGAATCTAACAAGTCGAAGGTTGTTGAGATTGAGTAAGTGTTTCTTTAAAGATTCTGCCGATAAGTTTAAATTCTCTGCACTGACAATTTAAAATGTTTTCATACGATCAACTCAACTTCTAACAACATAGCGGTAACCTTGTAAAAATATTACTAACCTGCTGTAACACATAGCCAAGTAATGCTCATTATGGCTTGTTGCTTTTGTTCATAGACTTGAAGAAGCACCACTCTGTCAACAAGATTCAGGCAGCACGGAGGGCGTGGATAAAAAACCGGAGAATGGGATGGCTGAAATTCTGAAAGTAGTACTACCTCTACTTCCAGTATGGATTTTGCTTCTGATGTTTGCAGTGATTTTTCAACAACCTGCAACATTTTTCACTAAACAAGGTATGACAATGACAAGAAACATCGGAAGCAACTTCCGAATTCCACCAGCTGCACTTCAGAGTTCAATCACAATATCTATAATCCTGCTCATGCCTCTTTACGACACATTCTTTATCCCCTTCATTCGCGTTCTAACACGAAATGAGAAAGGTATTACTGTGATGCAGAGAATGGGAATAGGAATGTTCCTTTCAGTGATAGCAATGATAATTGCAGCTGTTACCGAAAGAAAAAGACTCGATATTGCCAGAAATATAGGTACTTCAACTTCAGAAGCTTTGCCAATGAGCATATTTTGGTTGCTGCCTCAATACATTTTATTGGGAATTTCAGATATATTCACAGTTGTCGGTATGCAAGAGTTCTTTTATTCTGAAGTTCCAATAAATATGAGAACTTTAGGAATAGCACTTTATACTAGTGTATTTGGTTGTGGCAGTTTCTTCAGCTCATTCCTTATAACAGTAATTGAACATTTGACAAGTTCTATAGGAGAAAAACAGAACTGGTTCGCCGATGACATGAGCAGAGCCCGGCTAGACAACTATTACTGGTTTCTGGCCTTGTCAAGTGCAGCAAGTTTTCTGATGTTTATAGTTTTCTGTCGATTTTATAAGAGCAGGGCAGTTAATTAGAGAGTTAGCAGTGACTGATAGTTTGTTATTATGCAATGCTGTATTTTGCCACATTCATTTCTAGTAGAAAGTGAAGGTTCTGCACTTGTATATAAAGGAAGATGTATTTTTTACTTCCTATCTAGTGTGTCACATCCTCTTTTTAATGAGTAAATATATATCACAAGGTTGAAAGAATTTTTTTTATTTGCATCGAGTGTTCGAGTCTCTTTGAGCCCCGACTAATCTCGGTGGTGCTCAGGCCCTCGGCAAAAAGTTTTTCATAAGTGCACCACAGTTAATTCAGATTTTATGTAGTTCGATGGCTATAAAAAATTGTCGCCACTACTGGATGACTCTCAGAAATTGTTTACACTTGGTAGAGTTCGAACTTGAGACCTGGAAAGGGAGCATACTTCAAGGCTCAAGTTAATTGTCACCAGGCCAATTCCTGAGGCTTTTCAAAGAATTATATTGCATAAAAATTCTGATAATTGCATAAAAATAAAATAAAGGGGTTGTATTGGCAAGGACTTTAGTATCATCTAACTAGTAGATAGGAAATATCATGCTTTACTTTAATATAAATAAACTGTTGATAGAAATAGCATCATGTATGTAAAAAGAAATGAAAGTCACAGACTCTTGTGGACAAATTATAGCATTTTTTGGTTTCTAGACCATAACCAATGACGAAAAAATTAATCAAAATATCGGGAATAATCAAAAACTAATCCTAACATTTAAAAATAAAAATATATGTTGCGGCCATCCAAGATGACATAAATCATTATCGATGAAAAAGATCCTTCATAACCAGATGTCTCAAGTTCGAACGTAAAAAAAATTACTAATAGAGAGTCCCACCTCCATCCCGTAAAGCAAATTCTAGTAGACTAGTACCTAGCAAGAACATTATCTTTTGGAGAGATCAAAGTCTCTGTGTAAACATATCCATCCCACCTGGCTGTATCGGTAGTTAGAGGCCCTGTTAGATTGCTGCTTCTGTCTGATTCTTCGAATGTTTACAGAAATTGCAGATAGATCATGTTCTTGATTAGTCAACTCATGATAATATACCCTTTTTTTAAATTCTAACATGCAAATATGAGGTAGGGGTAAGATCGGCTACACTCTACCCTACTCAGACCCAATTATGAGAGTTTCGGTGGATATATTGTTGTTGCCGACAAACATGAGCATTTCATCCATTCAATTGCTCCTGTTATATCTGACATGGTCAGTTGAACAACTCTGTTGTTAGGTTCTCTGTAACACATGAAAGCTATCTAAAGAGAAAGAAATCACGTCAACTTATGTGCATGAACCTAAGATTGAAAAGCATCTACTAACAAGATTAATTTACATACTCTAACAAGACCAATTTGCATCCACTTGATGAATTCTTGTACAAGTGAACCAAAATATGTAAAAAAGAAGAGTTCAGATAGGAATTTTAGCAGTAATGGTCACGATGAAATACTTCTCCTGACCATGTAAAAAAGAAGAGTTCAGATTAGCTACTGACCATGGGGAAAGAAGAGAAAGAAAACATAAATCACTCTTTATGAGTTGAATTTTCATATTGCAGTGAACCTTATCTGTATCATAATAGAAGACTCACAGTTTCTTTTCTAGTCATGATTATGACCGTTCCCCTGTCAACAAACAGTCTTCTCCTGCTCTTCCAGACATCTGCAACAGTTGGAAAATATATAGCTCTTATTTGGAACTAGGAATGATTTAACTTTAAAGACGCAAATGACTTTGCAGAGGAAACTCCAGGGATGAGTCACATGCCTACAGGACGGTTAGACGTTCATATATACCATGAAAATCCTTTTTCCGTTATTGCTGGAAAGAACATGATATTAGTACAGAGATGGCATCTGACTTATGAACAAATTAGATAATTTCTGGTGGACATGAAAGTAGTGAGTTGATTTGATCAAAACTGGTATGTGTTGGTACAGTAATTCCATGGGCAAGAATATTTGTAGAGCATACCACTCAAAATGGTGCCTTCAATGTGGTTGCGGTCGTACATGGAAAGGCCGCTATTGTGAAAACCAACTTCATAATTCATAATCTGCAGCGTCCACTCACTACACCTACATATTCAACCTCCCGCCACAAGGGAAAACATGAAATGAAAGGGAAGGAGAGTAGTATTTACCACCATAAAGATTATAAGACTGCATTTGTTTGTCATTACATGATAGTGAAGTTTCCCTTTCCTGTTGCTCTCTGCTTTTGATGAAAGGATTTGAATGACCAAAGGTCATTGATGTTTGAGAGAACTGTTGTGCTGCCTCTTGTGCACCTTTTCTGGTTGAGCAAAAAGTAAAGCAGATCTTCCTCCAGATAGTTGCATGAGAATATCTGCACAAGTTCTCACGGTTAGTGCTAGACAATGTATAGAGCATAATAAAGGAATATAAATTGAAAATAGGACGTATATGATGCCACAACTAGCTTCTTATGCTTACCAAAGACATAGTTCTATAGTCGCTGGAAAAGAAAATCAAACAGTATCGTCAAGTTATGGAGAGGTATTTCAAGGTGTAATAATGAAAATCTCTAGCCATCCCATGAAAAGGATTCTAAAATTTGACAAAGCAAGACATGGAATTGAATAGGAGGGGGAAGACATTCAAAACTTTTATTGGTTAAAAGAGGTGACAAAAGGCATAAACAGAAAACTGAAAAAGAAAAGCTGACAAACAACACACCTTTTCAAATAGAAAGTCATTCTTTGCCGGATTGTATCCTGCAGATATGCCGAACTTATAAGAAGATAAGACAGTGATTACCCAGAGACGTATCAATGCACTTCTTACAAAGGTGCTTAATGCATTTCATGGGCGTTGTACCAACATGTGTGACTAATTTCCTCACTGAACTTCCCTCTCATTTTATCAGCAAGTATCCTCTCTCTTTGCCCTATAGTTCCTCCAACAAGCATTCAAAAGCTGCCAGTTTTGCTGGTGTAACAGTCAAGTTCACCTCATTCCTTGTCGCTTTATAAGCTTCTACCGTTGTCCCCTACTCATCATCATCCTTGCTCTACACCAGCTTCACATGAGCCACCTTTTTTGCCTCTGCTTTCTTTAGGCTTCACCATTCCACCACCAATCTCCTCAGTGACTGCCAGAGTTAACCTTTGAAATCCCCAACACCTCTAGCTGCTTCCTAATACAACAAGCGATCATATCTCACAAATTGGTCACATCCCCACTGCTCCGTCAAGCCCCCATTGCCACCAACTTCTCCCTGATAACCTGAGCTCTCTCAGAGGTCAAGTTACCACATATGATCCTAGGTCAGTCGTACCTAGTCTTCTTCTTGCTTTTCAACTTAATCTCCAAATCCATAATCAAGAGCTTATGTTGAGTTGCAAGATGCTCGCCTGGAGTGACCTTCCAGTCCTTGCAAAGGCCTCTATTACCTTTCCTAGGAAGGAAAAAAAAATCAATCTAACTCCTGGTCACGTCCTTCTTCAGTAAACTCGAATTCGCTACCACCAATTCAAAAGCCCTACCAAAACTCAAAAAGTATGATTCCACCTTCATTTCAATCTCCAAAACCAAAACCTCCCTGCACATCGTCATAGCGCTTACTGGAGTGACCTTCCAGTCCTTGCAAAGGCCTCTATTACCTTTCCTAGGAAGGAAAAAAAAATCAATCTAACTCCTGGTCACGTCCTTCTTCAGTAAACTCGAATTCGCTACCACCAATTCAAAAGCCCTACCAAAACTCAAAAAGTATGATTCCACCTTCATTTCAATCTCCAAAACCAAAACCTCCCTGCACATCGTCATAGCGCTTAGAGGACGTCCTGATGTGGCCATTGAAATCCCCACCTATGAATAGCCTCTCAATGGATGGAATACTCTCACAACGTCATCCAAATCCTCCAAAAAATGCTTCTTGACCTTAAAGTCCAAGCCCTCTTGTGGCGCGTAAGGGCTAACAATGTTCAATATAAGCGCTCCACAACTAACTTAATTGACATAATCCTACCATTAACCCTTCTAACCTCTACCACTTGCTCCCTAAGCTCCCTATCAACTAAAATGCCTACTCCATATCTATTCCTCGCCTCTTTGTAGTACCACAACTTAAACCCCTCCACATCCCAAGTCGTAGTCCCTACCCATTTGGTCTCCTAGACACAAGCTATACTAATCTTTGTCTTCCTAAGGTTCTCTACTAGATCTACGGATTTCCCTATAGCGACCCAATGTTTCAAGATCCTACTCTCAGCACCCAATTACCACCCCTTACCCTCACCTACGTCCCCCATCGAGAACATTACCCTAGTCTATCTTCGCAAACCAAAGACGCTAAAGTAGAAGAAACTAAATTCAAGCAGGCAACATGTGCAACGAGGGACTGGTGACAGGAATTAACAAGACAATACAAGTAGGCAGGTAAGCAAGCGACATATTGGATAGTGAAGCAGCCCAAGAACTAACAAGATCCAGCAATGACAAAAATAAGCAAGAGTGAATATAGTAAAAACGAATATAAAACAGCAAGCAATTAGCATAAGTGAATATGATTACACAATTATATATATCAGTGAGCAATCCAGCAATCAATTAGCAAGAGTGAAATATGACAAATTATACTACAAACTAGCCAGCAATTATAGCAAAATAAATACAATAAACTAAAGAAAAACCACACGCAAATATCAACACCACAACCACAGTAACTGATAACAAAGATGGAGAGATAGAACCTGGTGGGTCACACTGTCGGGGTCGGATCGATCTGGAAATCGACGGCAAAGAGCAAACTACTAATCTTGTCAGCAGATTTGTAAATTATCGCGAAAGCTGGTGAGTGAGTGAGTTTGCCGGTGGTCGGAGTGCAAATGTGTAGAATCTAGCTGAAGTTGAATCTCACCAGCCTGAACTCTAAAATCTTAAAAGAAAGTTCACATACAATTAAAAATTCCAACTATAGAGAATGAACAGTGAAATAGAAAATAAGTAAAGCTCCTTTTGAAAAGAAAAGTTAGTTTATCATTAGTATCAAAGAGCAAGTCTTCCACAGACGCACGACAAAGGAAAATATACTTAAAATCACTTCAAAGAAAACTTCTAACACAACACTGCAATTTGAACTAGAATATCAAATACAAAAAGACTGAAACTTTCTTTTTTCTATCTCAAATCCTTTATACAAAGGAAACCCCAACCTCTACACCATAACCCCTCTGCAAATTATAGATCTTTATACCTAGTAAAAAAAAAATATTTAACAATCGATTTCCTCAAGGCTGGATATGATAGCCATTGGTTGTTGATTCAGGAACAGGTACAATAGCCTTTTGCATTTCAACATTCACCTCTTCTTTTATCCCATTCTCATTGTCGTCATCTTCATCAGACTCCAACGTAAAATGAGCCTGACTATCCATTTCCAAGTGTTGCATCTCAGCTCCAATAGGTCTATACCGCACATGTTCACGGCCAATACCACGCTTTTTACACACAATTGAGTATGAAAAGGAAATCACAGCCACAAGAAGAGCAAGGTGGCAATTGAACTGAAGGGTAGCAATAGCTCCACCACGATGGTACTGAGGATGACCTTTACACTTAACCGTGTAATTACCTCTACTCCTTTCATGCAAATAGCATCCATTTGCAATCAAATCGGAGAAAAACGCAAACCCCATTTGAAGAATCCACATCCCTTGCAATATTAACCCAATCCCACGTCCCAATCTAGTGTAATTCGATTTGGGATTTTTCAATTCAAGAAATGAACAAAATGCACAAATAGTAATAGGCACAAGCAAGAGACTATAGTATCGATTCTCAACTCCACTTGGGTCTTTCCTTTGAAGGTAAAAAAACAAAAATTCCTCAGCAAAAGCGAAGAGACAAATCAAATTGAGGATCGGAGAAGGTAAATGAAAAGATTCTTTCAAGCGGGTCATGAGCCCTAAAACCGAATAGAGAAAGAAAAGAAGAGAAATCGCAATAACCTGCAATTGAAGGACGGAACCAATGTTGTCTTTGGAATTGACTGCGTCGAAAAGGGATAACAATGAATCGAGAACGAAAAGGGACGAAAGGATTAAGATTAATACAAAGGTGACACATGATGAAAAAACAGAATCTTGGTTATCTGTAGATGGGTTTTGTGCCGGCGATTGGGTACTGGACGACGGTGATGATTTTTTCAGGGCACCGGAGGAAGAGACCAGAGATTCCCAAGCACCGATGAGTATGAATCCGCCGCCGGCGACTGTATAGCTGAATAGCCCCATTGTTGACTTTGATTATCGTTAGATCTCAAGAAATTCTATCTGTTTATATGTTGAGGAGAAGCTTCGTTGATCTGGCCAGGCTGTGCCTGCCAATTTAGCCTGCGCCCCTCTAGTTAGACTTTGTCTGAATTTGCTGTCCACCTGACTTTCCAAGACTCATATACTCTTTGTTTCCTTTCTACATTTTGATAACGATAAAATACGATGAATCACCAAAAAAGTAAGTTATTCGTCCTAAGGTTATAAGATACAGTTTCAGATACGCATAATATATAATATGTTTTGTTAAATTTGATTTCAATATTTATGTCTTCAATTTTAGATGTATATAAATAGATATAAAATTGAATAAATTGATATGCATATCTTAGATAGCGTAATATGCGTAGAATATCACGTAAGATACAAAATTATCATGTAGGATGAATAGTCTATTCATTCAAGTTTTGAATGATTAAAGTGCATATTTATATGTTGATAAAATCAAAGATCATAATAGCAAATTGAAGTTAAGTTAAGAATTATATTTATATATTATGCCTTTCGAATAATTATACAGTATGATTATTTTATCCAAGAGGTTTTTATTTTTTATTTTTTTTGGTTGAAATTTTATCCATTGAGATAAAAGAGATGAAGGTTATATGAGTTTCTGGCCAGTCCATTTAATCGACGTGAGACTCAAATGGCAAGTTTCACATTATATAATAATCATAATAAGTCATCACGTTCTTTATCCATTGCGCTAAATTTCTAGCCCCGAGTCAACACTGTAATATTGCATCTCATACCTAGCTACAAAGACACAAAAAATTATGAGTGATTTATTACTTTTACTAGAAATTCAAACATTTAAATCGTATTGAAATTATTTGATGATGCTATAGTTCCCATAAATATTCCTATTCCTAGTTCTTGTTGAATTCAGTCTTCTAAAAGATCAACTGATATAGAGCATCTTAATAATTTTTTGTAAGCTTATAACTTGTTACATCAAATTTTTGAAAGTTTTTTTCTTTCTTTCAAAGAGCTCTTTAAAAAAATAATATTGGTAACAATTAAGAAATAATTTGCATTTGACTAATCTAATTAAAAGACATTTCCTCACATAAATTAGTATCTGTCCAAAATTTTTAAAAAGTGTTTCTAATTATATTTTCTTAAAGTACTTCTAGAAAAAATTAATATTTTTGAGCTTTTGAAATATTGATTCTACTATTTTTCAAAAATACTTATCTTCTCTGAAAAGGTTAATCAAACACTTTTTTCTTTTTTAAAAAAATACATTTAACCTGGGGAAAGCTTAGAGAAACAGGTTATTAATTTGGTAAAATGAGTTTTGACATTATATATCAAAAAACCACAAAAGCTTGTAGAGAGGATGAAACTCATCCATCTTGATTAGACATCTCAAAGTGATATTTGATAAAATTTTCTAATTTTAAAGTGAATTTTATCAAGTGTATTTTATTTTGTTGCCTATTTCGACATTCGATATCCGTATTAAATCACACGGCTCAAATCTGAGACCTTTAATTAAGAGAGAACAAACTCTATTCACTACACTATATCCTTTGATGATTTATAATGTATATCTAATAATGGAGTAGAGGAGGATTTGATCTATAACTTTTCACAAACTTACAATTAATCTTATAGGAGTATATTTTATTTCTTTTTATAAAAGAGTCTCACATTTAAGCAAAAAAAAAAAAAAACCTGAAAACGATCATTTACTCTCTTAAGTCACGTATGAATAAAGGGAACAACAAAATAAACAAATGTCCAAACTAAAATACCAGAATAAGCACCTTCTTTAAAACCCCACGTTATTTATGACGCCGGAAGCCTGTATTTTTCTCGTGTACACGCATCCTTTACGCTTCTTGTTTTCAGTAAAAAATTGCACTTTCCGTTTGGCCTTTCTCAGTAAGCAAACCATAATTGCTAAATTCCTAGCCATCCTTATCTAGTAGGCATAAAACGAGTATATAAATACCAGACAGTCTTCTCAGTTCTCATCTATAAATTGCAAATACATCTACATTCTACAGTAAATTGAACAGCATGAATATCATCAACAAGGCAGGTTCGATTTTACTTCTTTTGGTGTTCTTCTTGGCTTTTTTCCAAGAATCTGTCCATGGGCGCCCTCTTTTACTGTCAGTGTCCAGACCCAATCCGGATGATGCTGCCTTATTTGCTCGATGGCTCGTTTCTCAGAGTTCTTGGGGTGTCCTCAAGTATGTACTGTTTCCCTTCTTTTCTCAAAGATCGAATCTTTTGCTCTGGTTTGTTGTTTTTAGTCAATCCCAATTAGTTTGGGGGGTCGAGAGTTGATTGATTGTTCTTGAATTTGTTCCTGTTTTGGTCAGATGCAGCTTCATAGCACATAACCTAGATAGATCTTGTTTAAGTGTAAAGACATAATTTTTCTTGTTATCTTGTTTTCTGTTTGAAGGGGCTAGAACTTTGATATCCCCTTGTCAATTACTCCCTCCGTTTCAATTTGTTTGTCTTGTTTTAACTTTAGAGTTTTAAAAGTAAAGAATACATTTCAATCTTGTTGGTGTTAAACAAAAATATGTTGAATGTACCAAAATCTACTGGTCTTAATGATGTCATGTCAAAAGTTGGATTAAAGAGTTGCTCATAAAAGGAAGGGACATTCTTTTAAGACGGAGGGAGTAGCATGTTAAATCTGCACTACAGATGTTTTCATTGTGTCAGCTAAAGTCAACTTGTTGGCTATAACAGATGACAGTACTGGCTAAATAAATTATAACAGATTGTTGAAGCCTAGTAATGTTAACTGAAAGCTGATTCAGTGACCTTTCTTTTGCAGTACTATAGCAAGTGATATGGGAGGAGCACCCTTCGGGTATGTATGTTAGACTCTGTCTCTGTATATTGTTTGGGAGCTAATTTGTTTGTCTTGAGTTTTGCTTATGGATAGATCGAGATTATCAGATAGTTCTAAGTGGACTCTTTTGAAAAGCTTTTCTGTAGTCATGTATTTCCGGATGTCCAGAATTCTCATTACACTACCAAAAAGGAAACAAAAGAAGAAGATTTCGAGATGTCTTTTATTTTATGTTACTTCATTGGGGAGGGGTCAACTGGATTGTCATCATGTTATTTGGTATTAGAAATGCATTTGTTTTACCATTGCTCTTAGCATACAATTTTCTTTTATTGCATCCTAAAGCTGGATGATCGTAAGTCAAGGAGATTTCTACATGAAAAAGTGGAACAGTGATAATTCCCGTGCGAGTGCCTATTTCACTTTAGGAGGTATCAGACCGGAGTTTTGGGTAAAAACCTTAATTCAGGAGATAGTCCTTTGTTCTATTTTGAAGGGGTTTGAATTTTGAATTCTTTAGAAGCTCTTGACATAGAACTTAATGTTTCTTGAACCCCGAGAAACTTTTACCAGAGATGAAGGATTTGTGGAATGATATGTTTTATGCATTTGATGCTGTTCAATCTTGTTTTACCACCAGTCATGATTTGTTTTATTAGTCTTATCTTGAAGTACTTTCGCCCGTGCAGAAATGTTGTCTCATTTAGTGATGGTTTACCAGACAAAGGCCGTGGCATACCGTACTTCTACTTAACAACGCTTGATCCCACTGCTAGAAATGCATTAAAAGATGAGAGATCATCATTTACAATCAGTGAGTACGCCATTGGCACTTGTGGCAAGAAAGATCCTGAGAACCCATCTTGTGCCAAAATTACCCTCGTAGGAAAGGTGGTTGCACTAACAATTCTCTCCTATAAACAAGTGTTTTTTTTTCTTTTTCATGTGGATGTCTTTTAAACAAAAGTTCTTTGTGGCATGACGAATATTCTGTATCCCACTCTTCCAGGGCATTTTTTAACCATGGTTGCTATCATTCTACGTCGTGCTAATTATGACGTTGATGGATTCACTTGTTAAGCATATGAACTAGATGCTGATATGCAGACTTATGGCTTGGAAGTCCAGAAAACTAAATGTTGCTTGTTTCTTTGTAGTTCCTTTGTCCTAAGCGTACAAATATCATCCACATTCTTGCTAACATTATCATACTTTGTCTTTGTGCTGTTTTAGTTGAAAGTGGTTAATGGAGATCCAAAGGAAACTAGCTTTGCTCAAACTGCTTTATTCATGAAACACCCTGAGATGGAAGGTAAATATTTATCTTGAGCTTCCATTCTAAAGTATGACTGTTCTCCTATGCTTAATTCATCAACAACAGCCCTCACGTATCACGATTTTGAACCAATGGCAGGTTGGCCCAAGAATCACAATTTCCAGATATACAAATTAGAGATCGAAGAGATATTTATGATCAATTGGTTTGGTGGTCCCAAACCTCTCACTGTGGATCAGTATTTACAGGCTAAAATGTGAGTTTAGACTTTAGAGAAGTAACAAAGTTGCTAAAGGAAAAGTCAGATGTTGTAGATTCTTAATAAATTGAATAAATAAATGAAATATTAACGTTTGTTTCAGCGTTGATGTCATTAACATACGATCCATGTGCAGGGATAGTCATATAGCCATTGCGTGAACACCCTTTGTGTATACAATCTGCAGACAAGTCCTTTTCAAGTGAAGGTTGAAAGTGGATAAGGAATGTGAAAAAGGTTTTTATGGTATCGTTCAGTGATCAGTGAAATTCAACTGTAAATAGGAGATACTTGTGAACCTCACTATCATTCATTCACTTGACATACTATATGATTTCTGGCTTGTAAAATCATGAAAGGTGTATGTGAATAATGGGATGCAGCATCCCTTTAACTATTCCGCAGAAGAGAACTACTTAAATTTCAGGAAGATGTTTCCTTTGTTTCTATAACTTCTAATAGCTCCTTCGTGTTTTGGGAAGAAGAGTTGCAGTACAACAACATACCTAGTATAATTTCGTAAGTCTCCGAGGAGGACGTGTGTAGGTATTCTCAAATTATCAATCACTTCATTGAACCTTACTAGGCTACACTTTTTGGTGCTTATTTCATATTCGCAAATCACATTAGGCTAGAGTTCAAGCTATGAAAATTAAAATAAACGCTAGTGCCTTCTCAGACTAAATTTATAGGACTATATTTATATGTTGTTGGTATAAACATTTTGTGTATATAAGTTTTTACTTCCGAAGAATCCTGTTAATTATAGTTCTATTCAATGGCGGAGCCAGAATTTTGACTAAGAAAATTCAAAATTTGAAAAAGTAGATACACGAACTAGTGAAAGGGAGTTCAACATTTACTATGTATACATAGAAAAATTATTTTAATCATGTATAAATAATCATATATAAATAATATAATTTTTTGCCGAAGAGGATTTAGATGAACCCCTAAACATAGTGTAGCGTCGCCCTTGGTTCTATTATTAGCACTTCTCTTCCTTTGATAGTTCGATAATAAATAAGTTATGTTATATTAATTTTCATGTAACTTACATAACCTATATATCCAAGTGAAGTGCATAAGGATGAGGAGGGCGAGATGTTGGTGGATGACACTTCCGTTAAATTAAGGTGGCAAGCTTACTTTCATAAACTCTTAAATGAAAAAGGAGATAGAGATATTGAGCTGGGTAAGTTG
>JAABOM020000049.1:23625411-23643864 GCA_011800125.2 Solanum clarkiae | reverse complement strand
GCCAAAACTCGGGTAAGAACGGTGGAAGGAGACTCAGAGTATTTTCCTGTTGAGATAGGACTCCATCAAGGATCTGTGTTGAGCTCTTTCTTGTTTGCCTTGGTAATGGATGAGCTGACGCGATCTATCCAGGAGAAGGTACCATGGTGTATGCTATTTGCATATGACATACTACTGATTGATAAGACTCGAACTTATGTTAATAATAGGTTGGAGCCCTAGAGACACGTCTTGGAGTCCAAATGATTCAAATTGAGCAGGACCAAAACTGAATACTTGAAATGCAAATTCAGTGTTAGAGGGATGAAGCAAACTTTGATGTGAGGCTTGACACTCAACCTATCCCCAAGAGGGAAAACTTTAAGTATATGGGATCCATCATCCAGAATAGTGACAATATCGACGATGATGTCACACATCGTATTGTGGCAGCATGGACTAAATAGAGGCTTGCATCTGGAGTATTTTGTGATAAGAAATACCACCTAAACTCAAAGGTAAGTTTTACAGATTGATGGTTAGACCATCTTTGTTGTATGGGGTGGAGTGTTGGCCAATAAAAAATGCACATGTTCGTGGAGATGAAGATGTTAAGATGGATTTGTGGTCACACCAGGAGTGACAAGGTTAGGAATGAGACCATTCGGGAGAAACTAGAGGTAGCTCCGGTGGCTGATAAGATGAGGAAAGCGAGACTGCGATGGTTTGGACATGTGCAGAGAAGGAGTACCGATACTCCTGTTATGAGGTGCGAGAGGTTGGTTTTAGGAGCTACACGGAGGAGTAGAGATAGACCGAAGAAGTATGGGAGGAGGTAATCAGACATGATATGGCGGAACTTGATTTCACTGAGGACATGACCCTAGATAAAAAGAAGTGGAGGTCGCGAATTAGAGTAGTAGGCTAATTGGTTGATAGGGTTAGGTGGTTATCTAGTCATGAGGTATAGTAGGGTAGAAGAGCAGTATTATTTTATAACATGTGTTGTCATTATTTGTTGTTTATGTGTTAATTCTATAATATTTACGTATTGTTAGTCGTTTTTGGTTATTAGTCATTTTTTGTTGTTCCCTTTCTTTTACTTTTCATCATATCTAGTTTATTCTGCTTATAGGTTTTTGAGACGAGAGTTCCTAGAAAACTTCTCTACTTCTATAAGGTAGTATTAAGGTCTGCGTACATTTTACCCTACCCATACCTCACTTGTGAGATTCCACTGGGTATGTTATTATTGTTGTTTACATAACATATATAAAATTAAAATTAATATGAAGTCATACTAACCACTAATTTTTATAATATTAATATCTCGATAATTTTAACCGTCTATAAAAAAAAATTACTAGTAGTACTATTTTATGACCATTAAAAATAGTGCATACCTTTTACGACTCTATAAATACTGTGCGCTACAATTGGATCTTTAAAACAGTAGGGGCTAAAATATAGCAGCGGCAAAAAATCTTGTGTGTCATTTAATCATCTCAAGCTCAATGTAAGGATAGCATATCGTCTTCTCCACACCAATGTTGCTTCCTTTCTGCAACTTCCATCCCATAAACCCTTCTAAAACCCTCCTAAACCCCTCACCATCACATTCCGTCTTCTCCACAACACCTTTTCCTTCGCTAAAACCCTTCTTTCCCCATATTTCCCTACCCCTTTTTGCCACATCCAATGATACTGAAGCTTTACCGGAATCCGCCATCCGAAGAATCGCCGACAAGCTACGCAGTCTTGGGTTTGTTGAAGAACCCAAGAACCAAGAAACCCAAGAAAATGCTTTGAGTTCTAATCCCACTGCTAACTCACCGGGTCAAATTTTTGTTCCTTTGCCTACCCAATTACCCAAGTACCGCGTGGGTCACACGCTCGACACCAGTTGGAGTACGCCTGAAAACCCAGTACCGCAGCCTGGTTTAGGGAACTCTATACAGAGGTTTCATGAACTGAGGGATGAGTTCTTGAAGGAGAAGGAGAAAGTGAGATTGAAGAATAAGGAGTATAAGAAAGAGAGAGCGCCTAGTTTGGCTGAACTGACTTTGCCAGCGGAGGAATTGAGGAGGCTGAGGACAGTTGGGATTGCGCTCAAGAAAAAGTTGAAGATTGGAAAAGCTGGGATTACTGAGGGGATTGTGAATGGTATTCATGAAAGATGGAGGCGTACCGAGCTCGTTAAAATTACGTGTGAGGACATATGTAGGTTGAATATGAAAAGGACTCATGATTTGTTAGAGGTTAATACTTACTCCCAATACTCAATTGTCTTAGTTTTAACAAACTGCAACTGCATACTTGTTTTCTTTTGTTTTTTTGGATGAACTCATTTGAGATTTTTCCAAGATTTTTTTTAGTTTAATGTAAGAGAATAATTCGAACAGATTCACTTTAGGAAGTTCTTCAGCCCTCTGTGTTGCACATTCGATTAAACAACATAATGAGAGAAAGTGAGTTAATTTGCATAAGAGGGCATGGATACAAGAAGAATGTTCTACATAATTGCTTCCTTAAGACATAATCTACATTTGACATTCTTGTTCTAGTCAGAATTTGGGGAAATTAAACTCTATGCAGGTGGTTTGCTAATCCTTGTATACCTCTGATGTTTGCCTTGCACCTTTTCCTACCACTGATTCTGGGAATATGAATTTTTCTTTTCCTTTAGAGATCTCTCATATGTTATCTACGACATGAGTTTACTTATCGAGAATTATAACCGTTTGGTGATTAACCATATTGGTTTTTCATAGGTAGAATTCATAACTCGTAAGTTAGTTTTAATCTGCAGTACACCTCTACCATAATTCTTATCATTATTTTGGCGTATTTGAATATTCACAGAAGAAAACTGGAGGTCTGGTTATCTGGAGATCTGGAAGTAATATAATTTTGTATAGAGGAGCTGATTACAAGTATCCTTATTTCTCTGAAGATAGCTTCAAGAATTACAGTGCACAAGATGCTATTCTGGACTTGCTCATGGGTACGGAAGAGCACATGACTAACTCATCTAACATGGATTCAGTAAAATCTGATGCATCAGAAAGAAAATCTCCTCCACGTGTAATCCAGGGTGTAGGTTCTCCAGACAAAGTCCGATTTGAATTGCCTGGCGAGGCAGAACATACTGAAGAAGCAGACAAGTTGCTGGAAGGACTTGGCCCCCGCTTTACTGATTGGTGGGGTTGTGAGCCATTGCCTATTGATGCAGATCTTTTGCCAGCTATAGTCCCTGGGTACAAGAGACCTTTCCGTCTACTTCCCTATGGAATAAAACCTAAATTGACAAATGATGAAATGACAACACTGAGGAGACTTGGTCGACCTTTGCCTTGCCATTTTGCATTAGGTAAGTTTAATTTGGTTGCAGACTCTTATTTTACTAGAAAACACTTGCTATACTTGCTTGTGTATTCTTATCAGGTAGAAACAGAAAACTCCAAGGATTGGCTGCTGCAATTGTGAAGCTTTGGGAGAAATGTGAAATTGCAAAAGTTGCTGTTAAAAGAGGAGTTCAGAACACTAACAGTGAACTGATGGCAGAAGAGCTTAAGGTTTGTGAAATTAGTTTAGTCCTTTGATGAGATATTTTTGTTTTTATGCAACAGCTGGCTCTTTTCTGAAAACTGACTAGACTTTGTAGAACTTATCCAATTGTGTTTCACATAAAAGTAAACTTTGCAGAGGCTGACTGGAGGAACCTTGCTCTCTAGGGATAAGGAATTTATTGTCTTCTACCGCGGGAAGGACTTCTTGCCCTCTGCAGTCTCTTCAGCAATAGACGAACGCAGAAAGCAAGTTTTTGAAGAGGAAAAGAGGAGTGGTTTTAATTCATCAGTAGCAAATTGTAAGGAAAGGAAACGATCCACAATGGGAAGTGTTTCTGATGATGGATATGCCAGCAGAAACAACCAGAAGGGTGTCCAAGAGAAAAAGAAACTTACTTCCATGGAAGCTGCTATCAAGAGAACTGCAGATAAATTAACCACTGTATGTGTTCATAATGGTTGCGTCTGTCCACTTTCTTGCAGATTCTAATATTTCCTTTTGAATGTTTTATGTTTTCATTCCAGGCATTGGAAAAGAAAGCCAAGGCAGAGAAACTCCTTCTGGAGCTTGAGGAGGATGAGGTGCCACAACAATCGGACATGGATAAAGAGGGAATAACCAAAGAAGAAAGATTCATGTTGAGGAAGATTGGCTTGAGAATGAAGCCTTTCTTACTTCTTGGTGAGCGCCTCTGTACTGCAAGGCTATTTCTTTTGCCGACAAATTTATGGAAGATGACTCATGTATTTCTCTGCTCATGCTCAGGTAGACGGGGAGTCTTTGATGGAACTGTCGAGAACATGCACCTTCATTGGAAGTATAGGGAATTGGTAAAGGTAATAACCGTGAGGAAAAACATTGAAGAGGTCCACCAAATAGCTAGGATGTTGGAGGCAGAGAGTGGGGGAATACTAGTTGCTGTTGAACGAGTTAATAAGGGTTATGCAATCATTGTGTACCGAGGAAAGAACTACGAAAGACCTTCTTCTTTGAGGCCTCAGACTCTTCTAAGTAAAAGAGAAGCAATGAAGCGCTCTATAGAGGCTCAGCGGCGTCAGGTAATGTTCTCATATTTAAGGTGCCAGTAAATGCATCTTGAAGTATCCAGATATAATACCTCTTTAATTTAGTAGTTAACTTTGGCATGATTTTAAAATTTGAAGTAGATTTGACCCCTTGATCGACCATGCTTCTCTCTCCTTCCATTCAAAATCTAACATTCTGATTCTTTTGTTTATCTCCCAAAAAAAAAAAGTTATCACATTCTGATATACCCGCTTAAATATTATAGCAGCTATACATCTCACTTTCTGCTAAAAAGCAAAGAAGAGTTGCAGAATTGAAATGTAACTTATCCCAGTCAATTTCAGAGTTAGAATGCATGCAAAGAAACCAACTTTATTCCAAAAAAAAAAAAAGGAGAGAGAGAGAGAGAAAGAAAATCCTCAGTAGACTCTTCCTCACGTGTCCTGAAGGATAGACAACTTTGTCACTCTGTATCAACAGTCGTATTTTTTTATGTGATCCATTTTTGTTCTTAGAAGTACATCGAGTCATTTAACACGTCTAGGCATAAACATGGGGGTTTTGGTTAAAAAGCAATCATGGTAAGTTAAACTGTGAAAGAATCTAACATCTAGTCCATTTTTTGTGGACTCCATTGGAAATTCTTGCACAACCCAAGCGCGACGACCATATTACTCAACACCGTCTTGCATGTGTAACCTGATTCAGGTGCGATGATAGACTCACTAGGGTTAGCTCTAGTACCATGTTAAAGAATTTGAGCTTTCAACCCAAAGTCATATGGTCATGCTTGGAATTTGGAGTAATCCAAGACCTTGATAAACCACTTTGGAAGCCTTTAACCAATCTAGACATTTAACTACGCAAAACTCAACATAAGGAATAGATTATGTGTTGGTACTTTCATTTTGTTGATCTATTTTTTTTAGAATGTAATTTCCATTTGTTATGTATCTGTTTCTAATTCTGTTCTCACGATGAGTTAGATTTGCTGGCACTTGTTTCTAGAGATGTCTTTCCTTCTATTATCATCACTGTACTTTAACCATAAAAAATAGAACGGTAAATAATGAAAAGTATCAATGTATTTCTGCGTCACATTTTAGTTGAGGTGCAGGTAAACCATTTTTTATGACAGTCTTCAAGCTTCTCTACCCTTGTATTTCTGTAGATTTTGGTTTTTCTCCTCTTCTTCACGTGTTTTTCTTTCTGATGCTTCTGCCAAAACTATTCCACTGCTTATCTTTCTTTTACTTTGTTTTCTGATGCAGTCATTGAAATTACATGTCTTAAAGCTAACACAAAATATAGAGGCTCTGAAGTCACGGTTGGTGTGTTATCTTACCTTATTGGAGTTGCTTTGATTTTTATGTTCCAGTTACCAGCTCATTTCTAAATTATATTGAAATGCCGCATAATTTGTTTTGATTCAGGCCAAAAATGAGGAGATGATTCATATTCATTCCCCGGATATAGTTGATATGCAGGTACCTGTGACGGGAATATCTGATGCTGCAGATGGAACTAATTACCAGTCCAGTTTAGCAAGTCCTTGCCGTTCTGAGGGGAAAGTTAATGCATTTGTGGTACAATATATTATGTTACTGTTGAAGGAACAGTTTATGTTTCTTGTTACTCCTCATATCTTTGATGCTTGTTGGATGCGAGATCCTTTATCAGCCAAATATAAGGTACAAGCTAGAGCGTCATCTTCGGTAGTCTTTCAGATACCCCATAGGCACAAACAACTTGCCGTCAAGTCGTAGGCCTCTTCTTTATGCTCTCTAAATTTATTAGGACAACATATGTAGTTAATATCTATGTCTAAGAGATGGATGGATCTGGAGTTAAGACGGCTTGTGGACATATAACCACCCCACATTCGTGACTTCATCACTTCATGTATGAAACTCGGTTGTAGAATTGTGTCATTGTCTTAATTAATGACAGTCAACATAGCTGCCCACATGACCCAAATTTGAAGTTTCAAGGAATTTGCTGTTCTGAACCTTTTCTATCTGTAATAGGTGTTCCTGCTATGTAGTCACATGCTGATTATCATTGTAAAAAACCAGTCCTCCTGGAATCAAACTGTTTTAGATGAAGTTCTATGTCATAGAGTATTGAGCAAGATGGAAACGAAGCGCTATGATGGTTATTGAATCTGTTGAATATGCTTGATATCAATCAAGGGTCAAATGTTTTCTCTGTTTGTGGTCCTCACATTCTCCATAGTATCATTTTTTGCCTCTTTTATTCTTTTGCAGTGTGAATATTGATAGAGAGACGAGCTTATTTAGCTTTTATATTCAGGATTCTGGGGATGCTGCAGAAGACTCTGAGCCCAGTTCTCAGAAAGAATTATCAAGTGATTCCTCGGAAACCGAATACGACACTCAGCAAGAATTTCCAAGTGATTCGTTTTTCCAAAATGAGGGCAAGGTTGAGACTATCTGTGATACAAGTCAACCTCAGCATCAATCTATTTCATCAATCAAAGAGCCTAAAAGTATGTTCAATGTGAATGTGGACCGAAAAACATTTGACAGTGTGGTGAGTGAATCTGTTTCTTCCAGGGTAAACTTTGTTCTTCACAACTATCACACCAAATCATGAGGTTAATGGTAATTTTTTTTGGATGCTATTCTTATTGGATTCTAGGGAGAAGTTAAATTCCACTTTTCTGAGACCAGAAGTTTCAACAAACCTCCGGAAGTTGACAAGAAAAAGGAGGTGTTTCAACTTCCTTCTGTAAAACCTCAACAAGAACTTAGGTCCAGCAGTAGGTCCGAAGAGATGCCTCCCAGAAAAGTACAGCTCTCCAACAGGGAGAGGCTGCTTCTCAGAAAACAAGCCCTCAAGATGAAGAAGCAACCAGTGCTTGCTGTTGGTAATGAGAATCTCTCTGTTGTCTCCATATACCTCCTACTGTGGTGTAGTCTGTTGCATATAGTTGCTAGTTTTGTGAAAAAGAATTAACCTTTTGCCAACCGTGGGGCATTTCCATCTTAAGCAAGATGACACTGCAACCTTTAGCTTTCATTGAGTTGGCCATTCACGCATGTCTTCATGTTATGAGATTTGGTTTTGAGATGTCAGAATATTTCACTTGTGATTGACCTGATGGTAAATTGGGATGCATTAAATTTTAGTTTTCACCTTGGAAGAGCAAGAGAAATTTATTTGATGCGATTAGGAATTGTGCATTTTCTGTGGTTCATACTGCTTATCTTTGTTTGTCATAAGCAGTCTTGTTGGCGACTCCTGACCTTAAACTTTGTCTTCCTTTGCACGTTTATATAGGGAGGAGCAATATTGTTACTGGAGTTGCAAAAAATATCAAAGAACACTTTAAGAAGTATCCTCTTGCTATTGTGAATGTCAAAGGAAGGGCAAAAGGGACTTCAGTTCAGGAGGTGGTTTTTAAGTTGGAGGTTTGTTTATAAGCTATTTTGGTTGCTCGTTTAATTTGGCACCACCGATACTTATGTAAGCCTATCTTTTGACACTTATGTGCAGCAAGCTACAGGTGCTGTTCTTGTTTCTCAAGAACCAAGCAAAGTCATATTGTATAGAGGTTGGGGACCAGGTGGAGACCATGCTTCTTCTAATGGAAATGACGCCAGAAATTCGAGAAAAGGCAGAGAGCACAAGGAACTGATGTCAATCTCTCCTGAGCTACTTTCAGCAATCAGACTCGAGTGTGGTTTGCAGCCCGACCATGAAATGAAGGTTGCTTCATAGCAACAACCTTAGTACAAGAAGTTGCCATCTGGTTTGTCAGGGTCAAACCCTTGAGCTCTCGTCGAACAACCCTTTCATGCCCCCAGTGATGGCTTCTGGGTTGTCTTTGCTTGCATCTGATACTTGCTTTCCTGGTGAATAGTTGGAATCTAAATTGTGCATCAGCTCTCCAATACAAATGAAGGGGAATCAGCTGCCATCGAACTTCTCTCCTCGCAGAATTTCAGTAACTGGAATCAGTTCCACGTGATATTTCCCGTCTTACGGCAGTGGTCATTGTGCATCAACTCGAGAGATTCTGGGATGAAACCCATAACTGTATGTTAATTAACTGGCGCTGCTAATTTAATTTGTTTTCAAACAAGTTGCATCTTTTAACCCTCGGGGGTTGGCCTGGTGGTAATAGACTTGAGCCTTGGGGTTTGCTCCCTTTTCAAGGTCTCAAGATCGAAACCCACTAGGTGCAAACAATTTCTGAGGGCCATCGGACTGGGTAAAGCTTGAATTAACCATGGTGTACTTGCGGGAAACTCCTTGCCGAGGGCCTGTGCACCCCCGGGATTAGTCGGGGCTCTAACAGACTTGGACACTCGGTGCAAATAAAAAAAAAAAAACAAGTTGCATCTTTTTTTGGTTTCAGATAGGTTATGAGTTCTCAATTATCCCTATTTGCTGACCTACATTTTTTGTAAATAGAAGTTTCAGAAGAACATATCTGTTACCATGTCATCTATTTGATTTCCGTGGTAATTTAAGGACGGAGATGTCACACATTGCACATGCTCCTTTGCATTACAAACTGGTTTTAGATTAGTATTTTCATGTTTTAATCTTTTGGGTTCTGACTTTGAGGGTTTTAAAATTTAGTAGTCCTCTCTTCCTTGGCCTGAATTAACAAAGGAAACTCGTACATCCTCGTTATCAGTGTTGTGACATTGCCTTCATCCAGGATCTCATATGGAAGCTAAAATTACACTATAAACATTAGATATTCAAAAATCAAATAGAACGTAGTTCATTTTCATATCAAATTTTAAAAATAATACATTTAAAATGTTAGTCAAAATTTTTGTAGTTGAATCTCACCCACAAAATGAGAGAAAATAGAGTTGCAGCTTCGTATACATTCCCTGCAGTATTTGATCTACAATTCCTCACAGATATGCAACAATGGAATTTTGACGCCAAAAGTACAACAGTTTCCAACGGAAAAGATTGGAATCGCCAAAAGTGTAGCTTTTATTAACGCATAAGACAAATACTAAGCATCTTTCAACTATCAAAGCCATGCAATAATAATGTGTAGAAACATTTAAGACATTAGATGTACCAGCTCTGAAACTCAAATTACGCATTGGGCAACAACGTAAGAATAGTTTTCAACAAGTTTGACAATAAAAAAGAGGCTGGATGTAGGGAATTTCTGCGTCCTGCTTTCCCCTTCCACATTCGTACTTCCGGTACTTTTCAAAATTTATTCCATGGTATTAAACAGCAAACTGAAAACACGAGAAATGAAACGATTATGAAATAGCCACGATAAGCGTAATTTAGTTATTACAGATGCTAATGTCCGAAAATCAATATTTGAGACATGCTAATGGGGAAGGCAGAGGTGAGGTGGGGAGGAACCAGACTATTATAGCATTGTACAAACAACGATCAGTGGCAAAGCGTGTATGCTTCAAGATTATACATCAATACTTAAATTTGTCAAAGGGGGAGCTGGTTAAAGCAGCGTGTAGCAATACAATATGATGACAACTGATGAGATATCTCTAATTTCATACATGAAGACGGAACATGCGAAATGTTGATGAAATTAGAAGGATAGAGTTGCTTTCTCTGAGTTGAGCAAGAAATTAGGCAATTCTTTGTCACGACTCCCCTGTACATTTCTCCTCTGCTGCCTACTTCCAGCATCACCAACGCATTTTTGAAATGCAACTCCAACTTATGAGGAGATGACCCTAGATAGGAAGGTTTGGAGGTCAAAGATTAGGGTTGAGGGCTAGTAAGTAGTTCAGTGTAATTGAACTCTATGTAGGAGTCACAGGGCCTATTTAGTAGTCCCATAGTCTCTTATTCTGTAATGTACATTACTGTCTGTTGCCTCCTTTGTTTTATGTTTTATGTTTTTTCTTTTTTTGGCGACTATTTTGCTGGCATGTTTTCTAGATACCTCATTTTTAATACATTCTCTTTTGAGCCTAGATCTAGAGGATACCTCCTCTCTACCTCACAAAGATAGGGGTAATTTCGGTGTACTTTGTACACCTCCCCAGATCCCATTTGTAGGACTACACTAGGTTTAAGTGGTGTTGTTGACAGAAATAATTGAAGTTGCATAGGTCAAGGAGAGGTCAGTAGTCCTATAAAAGGCAAAGGAGGTAAAGTTTTTGGGAGATTTTGGAGTTGCCAAGGAGATGTTGTAATTGACTGAATGGACATTCCCAACAGTTTTTTGTAACTTTTGGTTTTAGTACCTTCTTGGTACGTAGTCAATAAACCTTTAACATATTTAAAAGAGGAGGAGATTAAGTTCCTGAGAGGTATTTCTTGGAGTACTTTGTCCATGTTACCATGATTTATGATAACCCAAACAATGAGAGCATCAAAAAGACCCATTTATCCCAACAAAAAAAGGGACCTAGGTTAAAAGGGAAAGCATTTAACTGAATTTGGAAATAAGTCTAACTTTATTAAAGTATACAGCATGCAAAGAATATATCTTTTTAGGTGAAGGTTTTATCACGAGGAGGATCCATGGATACTACTAACATTATAATGTAAATGCAACACACATTTTAGAACCAACCTTTGAAAAGAATCAAGCAGCAGCCGCTTGTTGTAGCTCTCTCTCTGCATGCTCCCTGATCCTTCTTTCTAGCTCTGGTCTGAAGTGCCTAATAAGACCCTGCACTGGCCAAGCAGCAGCGTCACCCAAGGCACAAATGGTATGCCCTTCAATTTGTTTCGTCACCTCTTGAAGCATGTCAATCTCTTCCAGCTTTGCATTGCCAACCTTCATTCTCTCCATGATCATCCAAAGCCACCCTGTGCCTTCCCTACATGGTGTACATTGACCACAGCTCTCGTGCTTATAGAAGTATGAGAGCCTTGCAATTGCATCTACAACATCAGTTGACTTGTCCATGACAATTACAGCAGCAGTCCCCAACCCTGACTGCACAGCTTTGAGTGCATCAAAATCCATCAGCACATCCTCACATATGTTCTTGGGGATCAATGGAACGGATGAACCTCCTGGTATAACAGCAAGCAAATTGTCCCATCCTCCACGAACACCACCACAGTGCCTCTCTAACAGCTCCTTCAATGGAATACTCATTTCCTCTTCAACCGTGCAGGGCTTGTTTACATGGCCTGAGATACAAAACAGCTTTGTCCCAGCATTATTCTTCCGGCCAAAACTAGCAAACCACTCTGGTCCACGCCTTAAGATGGTTGGTGAAACAGCTACCGTTTCAACATTTGTGACAGTTGTTGGACATCCATATAGTCCTGAATTAGCTGGAAATGGAGGCTTCAGTCTTGGTTTCCCTTGTTTGCCCTCAAGGCTCTCCAAAAGAGCTGTCTCTTCACCACAAATATAGGCACCAGCGCCAAAATGAATATATACGTCAAAATCATAACCAGATCCACAAGCATTTTTCCCCAACAATCCAGCTTCATAGGCTTCTTTCCTAGCCTTCTGAAGGCTTATCCTTTCATTCACATACTCTCCCCTGATATAAATATAAGCAGCTCTAGCCCTCATCCCCACTCCAGCAATCAGACAGCCTTCCAACAACTTGTGTGGGTCATGCCGCATGATTTCCCTGTCTTTACAGGTTCCAGGTTCACTTTCATCAGCATTGACAACAAGATATGAAGGACGGCCATCTGATGTCTTTGGCATGAAGGACCATTTGAGACCAGATGGAAAACCAGCACCACCACGTCCTCGAAGACCAGATTTCTTAATTTCATTCACAATCCAGTCAGAACCCTTGATGACAAGATCTTTTGTTCTGTACCAATCACCTCGCTTCATGGCACCTTTGAGGTAAGGGTCATGCAATCCGTAGAGATTTGTAAAAATACGATCCTCATCTTTGAGGCCACCAAAGTGAGTCTTCTCAGGAGGTGGAGGTGGGGGTGGGGGTTGGGGAGTGCTAGCAGTTGATGCAGCCTGAGTGCTAAATAACCTACCATATAGACCCCATCTTTCACTAGAACGCTGAGCTAATGCAGTCCTTTGCAGAGAAAGAAGGCCCTTTATAGGTGCCTGTGAGAAGAACATGCCACACATCAGTAATTTTACCCTTATAAGAGGCGAGGTTGAGCAAGTATAATTACATAGGTAAAAGATTGTATTGTACTGTGAATGATAGGTCTACACATCATGATTACAAAATACTCAATCTCTACAGTTCTAGAAGATCATCCACAACCCACCTCCTTTCCCGGGCTTCAGATGGGGTAAACTTTGCTAAACTCACAGAAGCAGAGTTGATAGATTGCAACATAAGATCAAGAGAGTAATAGTAGGTAGCACTTCAATATTCAGAAAATAGATTGTTAATACCTGATGTCAGGAGAACTGGGTAAAATGGGAAGAAACAAAAATAATTTTCCCCTTTTTGATGTGTAAGTGTTTGTGTCCTAGGGGAGGGAAGGAAACTCTGGTGCAAGACATCTCCCACTAACTGTTCCCAAAATTTAGGTACTAATTTAATTAACATCCACCTCTCCAAAAAACTACATAAGCCTTCTGAAGTAATAAAATAAAAAGCTTATCTTTTCCCTCAAAAAAGAAGCTTATCATGAAAGGGCTTAATTCCAAGTACAGGGGCAGACTACAAAAATTCCTTTAATAATCTACATACATGTAACTCATTTTAAACTGCAGAGTTAAAAACACACACAGACAAAGAATAGAAGCTACTGGGCATATGAATTTAAAAGTTCTGATAAGGAAGATAGGTTCAAAGTGTTAACTTGCATAAGCTATAACATACTCAAATCTAGAAACAATAACCCAAAATTTTTCAACGAAAGCAGATCAATGAAGCAACAGCTCTCCTTGATAACTTATCCAAGGATCAAATAAGATCAAAAGCAATACCCACATGTGCTAGACAAATAAAATTTAGGGTTTCTCGTCACTCTTCTTTATAGGAATGCAATGGCCATTTGAATCAGTGAAAATTAAACTTAAGGCACATCTATGAAACTATAAATTACGATAAGAATCCTCAGAAGAAGATCAAAAGGTAAGAAACGAATAAACCAACGATGCATCAAAATGCACCTTAGGCATATTTTCACAATATATTTTCATTTGGATTTCGGTGGCGCAAAAAAAGTACAGAAAGATACAGATCGAGGAGAGGAACTTACCATGAATATTGAAGCAGAAATGTGATGAATCGGTGGAATTTAGCTAATTCTCCAGCAGATTAGGGTGAGATTGAAGCTTCTTCTTTCTCAAAAAACGCAGAAAAAAGGAAAATGAAGCTGTTGCGATTTGTGAATCACGACGGTCCACGTAGTGGGCCTTGATGGGTGTGAAATATCATAATGGGCCTTGGTGTTTAGGGAAGGAACAAGGCTACGTAAAATGGACCCATCAGGCAAGTATTAACCAAATTGGATTTAACTTAATATTTAGAAAAAATTATCTAATTACACTCCTCTATTTATCATATTTCTCATTTTTCAAAATTTCAAAAATTTCTTCTTTTTATCTGGATACATTAATTCAATAATCTGAATACATTAATTCTGATTCTTAAGTTATTTCTATGTTCAATATATTATGTTTCAAATGTTACCTGTTAATACTTAAAAATCTCAATTTTTGCATCCGAGTCTGAATCAATATATCAAAATTATTTAATAATATACTCAAATTGTCATATTTTTAAAGAAATTTCTACAAATTGAAAAAGGGTAAGAAAAATAGTAATTAACTCTTTACACTATGTGATTTATGTAAACCCACCACATATCTATTTTGAGGGCTAAATTATTACATGTTTGCCTTCACTGTTTCTTGATCCTTTATATCATTGGAGTGTATACATATACACTTTAATGATATCTGTATACTCTTATGGTATTTGTATATTTTAATTGTATCAAATAGTATTTAAGTAGTTTTTTTACTAAACATTGCTTGTTCATCCTTTTTGCCACCACAGTGTCTATGTGTGTGTATATACTCTAATGTATCAATAGTAAATTAGTAGTGTTTTCACTGAATTACTATTTTTCATCTTTGATATCGTCAGAGTATATACTCTAATGGTATTATATACTATGATGGTATCAAAACATAATTGAGTAGTTTGAAGCACTGCTTGTTTCTTCTAAATACCATTGAAATGTTTATACACTAATGGTATATTATTTTGTTGCAATTACATACTATTATGATAGAAATAAAGTTTACGTATACCGTATCCTCCCCACAATTCACTTTGTAAATCTAAATCAAACACACACATGCACTTTCCATCTTTATACACTTGATTATCCAAATATCCTTTTATAAGTAGTTATCATTTAAATTTTGTTTCAATTTTTAAAGTTGTACATATATAATCCTTGCAAAATTACTCTTTTGGACAACATTAGATTTCGATCTAATGTTTGCATACATATTACTTCTTAAATAAGTGCTAAAGGCCAAATTAAATACCACAATTTTAAAGAACAAAAATCTAGATATCATCCGAAAATAAAGGCATTAGTGTGAATAACCCCTCAATATACACACGTATGAAAAAAAGAACTTGATGATAAATTATTCTAAACGCTATATATTAACAATAACGAGGGCGATATGTACACAATTTTATTTCTCTCGTAAGAAGATAGAGATGTTCTTTCTGACAGAAACTCTAAGAAGAAAATGAATAACAGATAATACTATAATTAATAGAGAGAAAACAAACAAATAATAATATTAGGAGAGTAGTAATATAAGTCCTAATCTAAAGAAGAGACATAAAATTAAATCATATCTGTGCTTGGAATCAATCCTTGTTCAAGACTAGATCCACTCTTGATGTGCGAAAAAAAATAAAAACAAAGAATAGTAATCATCTATATTTTTCAAATATCCTGAAACTTTTAAAATAAAAACAAAGAATAGTAATCATTTATATTTTTCAAATATCCTAAAACATAAAGTTTCAGAAAATAACTTTTCTACTTCTATAACAGTGGTAAGGTCTACATACACTCGTGGAATTATACTAGGTATGTTGTTGTTGTAAACCATGAAGTGTCCTAGGTGAAGTTATCTTAAGGGCCAAATACTTTCTACAAGATATATCAAAACACTATCGGCATCCTTTGGACGTTTTTGTTGATAATTCATGTGTATCCCAACTTCTCTCCATTCTTTCAATCCAACTTCATAGAAGAACATGTGTGAAGCCGTGTTATCTGGAATCCATACAAACTCTCCTTCACCATTGGTGGTAAATAAAGATTTCTTTGTTAACAATGATGGTAGCTTAATTACGTGCTTCACCCATGTTTCTGTTTCACAAGTACTATTGAGGATATACATAGAAAGTTTATGAATATCATGATCAAAATCGTCATTTACAATTAGGGCAACTTGTCCCTTTATTTCTACAACTGTTATCACCCTCCCTGGTGATATTAGTTCACTGGGAACGAGATCATTCTAATCAACTTTTCATCTCCAACAATACTATGTGAGGTCTTGTTTTGTTTTCAAGAAAAATGACTCCGTCGATACAAACATAGTTATGCATGGTAGAAATATTGCAAATATTCAACCAATCGGATATCTCTCTCCACGACTTGTCTACTCCAATGGTGAAAATCCAGTATTTCATCTGTCCTTTAGTTTCAAAGTAAGCCATGTTTCTTGTGCTCTTCCATGTATATTGTTATGTTGCAATGTATGTGAAGAATGAGAGCAAACTTGTGAAATATATATAGAGGTGTCTTTGAATTGGACTAGGTTTTGTACTTTGTATACTATATAAATTAGGTTATTCCGCTTCTTTTTTATCTGGCTGCCAAGCGACACTTTTTTTTTCTTTCCTTTTTTTAATAATTTTGCTATTGAGGGTTAATAAAGAATTCCATATAATTAAGGATGCAATTAGTATTCCATATATCTTTCTGATAAATGGTTGATGGATAGATTACTTAACAGATAATTATATAACTGCATATATTTACAGTTATATAATCAAAGAATATATTTATTTGACGGTAAAAATCAGAAAAATAATGTCCCGTTTTGGGTACAAATGTTCTTTTGTTCATTTAGAGAATGCAATAATGGGTCTTAAGTGACAAAAGTTCAAAGATATTTACTGTTTGACCAAGTAGTTTGCTAATCTATCTATATCTATCTATTTATCTATCTATATTTAACATAAAATTTAGGATTATTATATATGAATAATTATCTAGGCGATGAAAAAAAAGGAAAAATTATTATTATATTTAAGACTTTAAAATTAACTAAAATCTTAATCATCATATATTATTTTAATAAAAATATGTAATATAGCAAATTTAAATAAAAAGGCTAATTAAAAGAAACTCTAAGCGATCCGCAGTTGCCTAACCACCTGACTTTAATAGTAGGAGAAAGGAAAGCGCTCGATCCATGGAATCCGTCATTGCCTTTCCGCTTGATATCTCGTTTTCCTTATCTCGTGCAATTAAAGGGAACGAGACTGGAAAGTCCAAACTGAGCCCGGCGGGGGAATGCTTACCGATACCGAAGCCGTTCCGCTCGTCCCTCTTTCCTTTCGAGGAGCAAGGATGCGGAATCTTTATACTGACGCGTTGATTACACCTACAACCGAAATGGATATGCTATTTTGGGGTCAATCTATTAGGAAAATATAGGGGAGTAATAGTAAAAATCTACTATAAAGAAGAGACAAAATTAAATCATACACGTACTTAGAATCAATCCTTGCTCAAGATTAGATTCATTCTTGTTGTGCAAAACAAAAGAAGAATAGTAATCATCAATATTTTTCAAATATTGTAAACCATAGATGTAGTGTCCTAGGTGAAGTTATCTCAAGGGCCAAATAATTTCTTCAAGATATATCAATCTATCGGCACCCGCTATACATCGTTGTTGATAGTTCCTGTGTATTTCAACTTTTCTCCATTCTTTCAATCCAACTTCATATAAGAACATGTATGAAGGCTTGGTATCTGGAATACATACAAGCTCTCCTTTATGATTGGTTACAGATGAATTTGCTAAGAATGATGGTAGCTCAATTATATGCTTCACCCATGTCTCTGTTTCACAAGTAGTATTGAGTACATACATAGCAAGTTTATGAATATCCCCGTCATCTACAAGTAGGGCAACTTGTCCCTTTATTCTACTATTTTCAAAGTAAGCCATCTTTCGTGGTGGGATCAAAACCGAAGAAATAAATAGTTACTGATTCGTGAGCTTTTTTGATGCGGTTAATACATGTTCTTTTATGAAAGGATTGCAAATAGCAATATCTACTTTGTGGTTCCATATACAAACTAGGCCGTTGATAGAAGATTGCATCTGGTGAATATAACGGAAACGTGCTTCATCCAAATACCCGTTGAGGCAATTAGCTAAATCTTCATCTCCAGAAATAAAGTTATTCATGCTGCCTTTTGGATTCAAACTCTTATGATGTGCTGATTCCGATACAAGGGAACAAAAGTATTTCGAAACACACCTTAGAGACTTGGCACCAACTCTTTTCAAAATTTCAAACACAATCTCATTGGGAATGTCCAAAGTACCAATAATCTTGTGCTCTTCCATGTTTTCTTGATAATGTTCTATTCGAGTATTATATTTCCTTTGATCTTATATATGGACAAAATATAGGATGTGATCTAACATTTACAATTAGATTAAATTTTAGATTATGATCTAATATTTTCTCATAAGATTTTTAATTTGCTCAACACAAAAAAAAAAAATATAATTTTAAATGTTTTTAACCTGCAAAAAATATTTAAAAAATAGGTGACATATAACCAAACTAGAGTCTTCAAGTGCAAGATAAGCATTACTTTTCCTTTTAAGTAACTACATCTCAAGCCTCATGATCA
>JAABOM020000049.1:23604062-23625311 GCA_011800125.2 Solanum clarkiae | reverse complement strand
TGTTTTAAAAATCAAAATCGTAGAAAATATATATGACTTTATAATATAGCTTGCCAAAAATCATAAAAAGTATACATTAACTATACAATGTAGATTACTTATTCATGTGTTATACACTAAATATACATTATGATACACTCAAAAACTAAATATAGTTTGACTATATATGAATATATATTGATTATATATAATAGATAATTATTTCTTTAATAAATATTTTAATTGGATGACCATGGGCTGAATTGTCCCACAAAAATATACGAGTGAAATTTAAAGACCAACACAAAATAGAAGCCCAAGTGCAAATGCCCCCGAAATTTCACCCCAAAACGAGTAAAGTATATAGAGTATGGACCAAGTCCAAAAGCCCAAACGAAGCTGCCGTAACGTAGTAAAGTAACGGAGCGGGTGAACAAGTGGCTCTGTAATTTTCTCCGACGATATTGCAACGAGTGGTGCTCGCGAGACCCTTTTATTAATTTTTTCTCTTCAGATATTAGGTGATTATAAAAAAAAAAAAAAAAGGAGAGAGCGGATAGTAATATATAAATATCAACGCTGTACAAAGGAGATCTTTTCCCTTCCGAAATTGTGGTGTTTAACAGAATCATATTTTTCACTCAATCGGAAAGTAGGAGCGAAAAAGGAGATAACGAAGCAGTAACCGCCGGAATCACGCCATGAGAACTCTTCAAGCTTCAACCTCCTACAGCGTTGGCTTTGGAATTTCATCTTTCGCTGCTTGTCCTAAGCCGTCTACTCGTCGCTGCCTCACCGTAGCCAAAAGTACTCATTATTTCAACTTCACATAGTTTATTGTTTCTTCTGATTTCCTCTCGGTTGCAAAAATGCTTTGACTTATCGCTCGTGAGTTACAACTAGTTTGTGTTTGTAGAGTTCGTGCAACTATGAATTTCTGTTTTTCTGTTTTGTTTGCGTATCCAATGTTATTTCGATTTCAGCGTTCTCTCTTTTCGATTTGTGTTATTAGTTTGCCTAAGATCCCAAGAATCGATCCATGGAGACTAATTGGATGTTGATGACGCCTCGAGCTTTAAATTTTTGCTTCACATTTTAGTCTCGAGTTTAGAATGTATATACAGCTATTATAGATCTTGAAGTCTCATTTTAAGTACCACGGATAAGCATCTATATATTTACTTGTGATTTCTTCCAAGAAATGAAAATACACATCTATTCTGCTACATCATAATATATTTGGGAGGATCAAATCAGCGAAATCAGTAGAAGTTGATCTATTGATTTTACTGAAATGGCTAATTTCATCCCTGTGTTGTTTGCATATGTAGTGGAGCCATCAGAGAAATCTGTTGAAGTCATGAGGAAATTCTCGGAGCAGTATGCTCGCAGGTCAGGAACATATTTCTGCATGGACAAAGGTGTTACTTCTGTGGTCATCAAGGTACTTTCTTTTCCGTTTCTCTTTTTATTGATCATTTGACTGCTTGCAGCTTATAGTGACCTCTATTATGCATTTGCTATATGCACTCATATGTTTATATCTTTAGCGTGTGTTTCAGATCATGTTTTCCTATTTAATCTCTACGCTTGGCACTTAATTATTCTTTTCTATTTTACTTGCGGAGATTTTGTCCTAAAGGATTGAATTTGGGACTGGGCCTTTAATTAGCCTCCATGAAAGCTGTCTTAGATAGTTTCTTAATTTTGTTTTGTATTCCACTATAATTTTGTGACTGCTGCATTGGTGACTAAACGAAGAGGGTTGTTGTCAAACTCACCATTTTTCAGCTTGTGGTTTTTCTGTCTCAGCTGATAAGTTACTGTAGAAGTAATAACTTTCATGTTGAGAATTTGTGATTCCTCGCAGATACAATTTTATGCTGTTAAATTGACCAAAAGTCATCAGTAAGCGCAGTGCAGTCAGAGTACGACAAAAACATATACAATGTTTTGAAGTTTAGAAAATCCCTCCTAGGCTATATCATGAGAATTTATAGTACATATTTGGAAACTGTACTGTTGTTTTTCTTTCTCCAAGATAATAGCATTCTGTATTACATGCAGTTTAGGACAAGCTGCAACTGTGTGATGTCATTTTAGTTCCAAGAAAGTTGCCTCTATAGATGATTGATTATTGTTGAATAGAATTGTGTTGCTCAGAAGTGCTACCTTGGTCTTATTAGCTTATCAAAAAAAGTGATACTCTGGTTTTAAAGCTTGAATAGCCAGTCACTTTTCCCAAGCGTCCTTCAGTTTATATTTTAGGTTGAGGTGTGTTTTTGTGTATCTTCTAGAAGCATATTTCTATGTTAGTTGGTGAATTTATGAATTTAAATCTTTGGAGCTGGGGAAATTCTTGACCTGAGGAGATATCAAAGACTTATAATGAGGGATAAGAGATAACAATAGTATAAAACTGGTTATATAATAAAGGAGGGGTGTAAAAGGGACTTTTAACTTCAGGGAGAAATAAGAAACAAAGAACAGTGGAAAACAAAGGGCAGCTTAATAGATAAAATGCCAATCTTGGTTCAAAGAAGGAAATAAAAGTTGAGAAAATTTTAATAATATGGGTGAGAGATTTATCATCTCATAAACAAGATAGAAGAATAGATTTTATCGTCTCATAAACAAGATAGAAGAATAGATTTGTCTCAAGTTGTTTAAGAGAATGTGACAGTGATGGAGTTAATAGATTGCACCATAAAAGCCAATCATAAAGATCAATTTGACATGTTGTCCTTCTTTTGAGATGGAGATGATAGAATGCAGTCCTTTCTTTGTGAAGAGGCACAAGAAAGTTGTAATGTAATAGAAAACCATGGAAAATCTTTTGTATTGAAGGAGAGCTATGAACACTAGAATTCCCGATGCCAAGGGGCACATACGAATAAGGGAAAGTATTTCGATAATGTGGAAGGGTGCTCTTCTAGACTGTGTTACATAGTTGAGGATCCTCTTGGTGTTCTTTTCTCTTCTAGACTGTGTTAGGTAGTTGATGATCCTGTTGGTGTTCTTGGTTGTTTTGGGTTACCTCCCTCATTTATTTATTGAGTGGAAAACATAATTCTCAATTGAAAGAAGTGAATCTTATATCAAATTATGATAAGTATCTCCTATTGGGTTTTGATAATGTATCCAATGGTGTGACAAAAAACTTGGTCTGTTAGTATCTTTTATAATTTGATGCCTAGGGATTGTAAGAGTATTTTTATTTGATAGTCATTATGAGTCTTCCCTTTTGGTGTTGGATGCATTGTGTCTTGCTAAATCCTCCAAATTATGTTGCTCCACAAAGAATAGCGTTATCACATTTTAGAAATTTGAATTGAGAAGGTGCGTATGAAGTTTGTGGGCTAGATATGAATGAATATCTCTCATATAGAGACTATCATTAACAATAAGATACTTAGTGTAATTCCACAAGTGGGGTCGGAGAGGGTATTGTGCATGCAGATCTTACAAAGCATTCTTAAAAAAAGGAGCAATATCTATAACAAAATAATACTATAATCGAAGTATAAGAAATAATAAATAGTAGTAGAAATCGAAGAACAAGAAACCTCAATTCAAATGCATGCAAAGTACATTAGTGATGGATATCTACAACAAAATCATCTATAATCGAAGTATAAGAAGTAATAGATACTAGTAGAAATCGAAGAACAAGAAATTACAAGTCAAATGCATGTAGAGTACCAAAAATATCCTTTTAAATGAGTGATGGTTAAAGTTGCCACATGTCTTTTCCTTTTAAATTAGTGGTGGCGGCAAGGGTCCCAACATGTCATATGATACTCTAAAATGGGGTTGCTTAGAGTAAATATTTTCTAAAAAGAGAAAGGTGTCAATGGCTCAATTCTTTTTGGACAAACTAAAAAGGAAAGTGTGTTAAATAATACTCTCTCTGTCTCATTTTATGTGTTATCTTTTTCTTTTTAGTCTATCCCACAAAGAATATCATCTTATCATCGTTAGAAATAATTTAACTTTAAAATTTTCCTTTACCCTTAATGAAATGGTTTACAACTACACAAATACCTAAGAATTATTTTAGACCACAAGTTTTAAAAGTCTTCCTTCTTTTTCTTAACCCCCGTGCCGTGTCAAACGGTGCTACATTAATGGAGGGAGTATGGGACAGGTAAATATGGTTTTAGTATAACCTATGTACTGTTTTAGTAAAATATACACAAATGTTACCTTCTCAAAATAAAAAAATGGGATGGAGGGATCAGTTAATTATAGGACCTAAGTCTAAGTCAAGATTCAGATAATTCTGTACGACTAATTGGAAAATCCTTATCCTTGGAAACTAGTTTTGCTCTAAGTTGCTCGGACTCTTCACTTTTGGTGCAACACCCGTGTCGACACGACAGAGTGTGCCTATGGGTTCCGTTTCCGATTTGATCAACTGGTTTCGGGTACTTTGACCAAAATCGATGGGGAAAGTTTGGATAGTTTTAATGATTTCAGTAATCAATACAAAAGTTAAGGTGAAATTGACGAAAATGAAATATCTTTTATCTAGAAATTTCTATGTCGCACCTTTTCCTTTAATCTCCTTCTAGGAGTCTCTTCCAGTTTTCTACATAATATCTCATAATTTAGGTTTTATCAGTCTATTTTTAGATATTTTCATTACTAGTTAACATTCCGCGCTTTGCACGGTAATAGGTATCAACAAAATAAGTTAATGACGGAAGGAAAATGAAAAAAAAGTTACTCGCTGCCACACTATGCAACAAACTCACGTTAGAATAAAGCTAGCGTTTTAAGACTTTTAACAGGATCAGAATGCATTTTTAACATTCAAATAGAGCTTGAAATGTGTGATACAATTTGCGAAAGAAGACAAATAAGGCAGAAATATTAATTCAACTTTAATTTTCAAATAGTACAACAAATAAATGAGAATAGGCAAAGAGAGAAATGCAAAAAGAAGGATAAGAGATACAAAAAGACATCATCTTAATTATTTGTTGAAACTTGTTATGCTGTAAATTAGAAGCATAAGAAAAATAAGCCACAATCAGCAGAATTATAGTTTGCATATTGTAATTATGCTAATATGATAACATCTATTATCTCTTAAATAAATTGCTTTTCTATACAAAAAAGGGAAAAAGGAGAAAGGAAAGAGAAGACAAAATAGAAATAATTGGTATGCATAACCTCGTGTGGCAGCAGATAAGGCCCCTATTACGGCTCTAACCTCTTTTACTTGGTATGCATAACATAATGATTTACTTCTACGTCACTTCATGAGCTAATGCCCAAAAAAAAAGAAAAAAATACCATCACATTGGCTTGTTTAATGCGCCAAGTGAAAGTTCCTTGTTCCTTTGATTGTTCCTTTGATCGTGAACAATGTCTGATCATATCTTTAATGTCATCATTGTTCACCGAATTAAAGATATGATTTATGATTCTAGAAAAATAATTTTTAAAATTATATATCTAAGGACTTATTTAAAAGCATATATAACCTCAAATCGGATCTAAAAAATTGTATTACTTAATGTCCATGGTACTGAACGGATTGTCACATGGAGAAGATTGGGTTCATATATAGCTCTATAAACCTCAAATACAATAGGTTGTTCATTGTTACTTTTTCCAAAAGGAGAAAAAGAAGCAGCAAACCATTCCCAAAATAGGATACAAACATTTAAATAGAGACAGAAACTCCAAGAAGCATTATAATTAATTGAAATGGACAACACAAAAGTAACAAACTAAATAGACACTGCATTTAGATTCCACAAGAATAAAGATCAATTCAAATTAAAGGAATATAAGTTTCATTGTTTCCTTTCATCTGACGGCTGGCAATGATATATATATTCTTCAGTTTCGAAAAACATTTAATTTCCAGCAAAAATACTCGTTTATTCATTAACGGTGGGAATTGGCTGGTGGAACGTTCAAGTGAGAATCATCATGGTGAATTGGTGGAACATTCAATTGGAGCCTGTAGTTGCTACATTATGAATAGAGAGTCATCATGGTGAAGAGAAAAAGCTTACTATGCCTGTTAATGAAGAAATGGGTTTGGAAAAACTAATTTAGAGTTTGAAAGAGTGTGGTTGTTCACATTGTTTGGGAAGGGTTTTGTAAAGAAGATCTTTTTTTAAAAAAAAATTTGGAAAAAGGAAAAAATTTAGAGAGTGCCATCTCACCGGGTCTACAATCCTCTTTTATATATGTAAATGATTTTTAAGTGAATCCATGCACCCGTATTCATACATGATTCCATATTCCCGAATCTTAAAAATTAGACCATGAAGGATCCGACCTCTAGATCCTCACCCGTGTATCAGACACCTGCATCCGAGTCCAAGCAACTTAGTTTGCTACAGCGACCTGTACAATTTTATGGGTCACTGTTTTTTAAGTTAGGGAACTCTTTTACTTTCACAACTTATTAAGATGTTTTACTAGAAATCCATACGAGAAGCATATCACGTTTGTCTAATTTATGTGCATAGGAAAGACATTCACTTAGGTGGAGCATAGTTGTTTTTTAGTTTAATACTGCTCTTGTTATGATGTCTTAATCTTTACGCACAGTGGTTTCTGTATTCCTTGTTATTGAAACATCTATTCCTTTGTCGAGGACAGAATGTAATTAATGGTATTTGTTGACCTATGCTTAGGGTTTGGCAGAGCACAAGGATACATTGGGCGCTCCTCTCTGCCCCTGCAGGTAAATATTAGTTCCTCCTAACACATATGTTTTGATGGTTTTCATGCTTTATAATCATTATTACCATTAACTCTACCATATTGTTGTCATTTTAACGTTCAGGCATTATGATGACAAAGCTGCAGAAGCGCAGCAGGGCTTCTGGAATTGTCCATGTGTGCCAATGAGAGAGAGGTAAGATGTTTTTGCTTGTTTCCATAGACTTGGTAGTATTTTGGTCATTTCATGGTTTGTTTTTGCTTGCTGGGAGTAAAAACAACACCAGAAATAGGAGATCCAACAAGTAGAAATCAGTAGTACATTCGCTGTATTGTGTAATGACAATTTTCCTCCTTTCTGCTGGAGATGCTATCTTTTGGGTTTGCCGTTATTCTTTTGGTAAGATAAGCCGTCATTAAGTATGTTTTGCTTTGAGCTTTCAGGCCTTGAATATCTGAATGATAAATCTTTAGAATGTATGAGAGATAGTGTCAGCAACTAGAGTCATGGATGCATGAATTTTAAGATACCTTGTCAGTTGGCCTTGTATCCTTTCGTTGTTCAGCATACTAAGGTCTTAAATTGTACAGAAGGGTTTGATATATTGTGGTTTCTGTATGAGTCTGCAAAGAAACTCTTGTCTGCCTGACAAGAAAAGGAAACCTTGACTGAAGAAGCCATTTAGTGTTTCTAGTTCAATTACATGTGCCATCATGTATATCTGGTCATCACCATTTTATTCTGTATTTTCTCAAACAAGAAATCATGGATAGTAATAATTTATTATCTATTAGATCTTCAAATATGCCTCCATATAATCAGTGTACTTTTGAATCTTTGTTGTTTTTCTTATCCTCCTCCGAACTTTCATTACAGGAAGGAGTGTCACTGCATGCTTTTTCTGACCCCTGATAATGATTTTGCTGGAGAAGAGCAGGTAAACCAAATGCAAATATCCACAGCTTGATTAAGTTACCTTCTTAGATTTGAGTATTTGGTCAATAACTCTTTTCCTCTTTGCTTTTTTGGCTACCTTGAGAGGAGTGTGGGTTGTTTCCTGAGGTAGATCACTACTGTCATGAGGGGTTGGTAATAATGATGGAATGATTTGATATAAGAGAAAAATGGAAGTCACAATTGGTAAATTTTTAAAGAAAAAATAATGGCATGTGATAGCATGAGTTTTGCTTACTTTATCATTGATACATCAGACTCCCCAAGCGTATGATAAAAACAAAGGATTACTAGTATATACCATCAGTGCCTCATAACTGCCTAGTGTGTGTTTTGCGCTTATAATGCTACTAAGGCGAGTCTTCTGCCTTTTATTTCACAGACAATTACTATGGAGGAGATTAAGGAAACGACAGCCAACATGTGATGCTCGGACATCTTATACATGCTATGAACATTACATTTTTGTTGTCCATGTATATTTGAGTAGTTGATGAAGAGCAACAATCAAAATTCTGATGTGACATGTTGATGAAACCCCATTCAGTACATTGTTGTGGGTTCTGATCTTGTCAAATGAGCTTGGTTGAGTAAATACCAGTGCAATTATGCTTACTGCCAGTGTAAGGTGTCTAGATTGTATGAGTCGTAGTAGGGAATTTTGGGTGGCTTCAGCTAATGCAAATCCTGATTTTGTATAAAATTGGAACTAATTTCCAAAAGCTGCTTTGTGAAGTTCAATCCCAGGTGCCTGATGTGTTAATAATGAAATGTTCTCTCACCTTCGCAATGTAAGCCTGTTTATATGCAATGTCTGTTGATGTGTCGTTGTGTCTTATATATGCTGACACACTGGCTAACATGAGCTACAATTTTATTGGTTTTGCACTCAGTAAATGTACCCAAACGCTAGGCCAAGGAGAGAAATTTTAGTCTAATCATCTATTAGTTTGGCTGGTTTTCTGATTAGGGAAAAAAGAGACCAATCTATTAGGTAAAAGTCGATACCAAATAAGAGAAAAATGAGATGCAATCTTGGTAAAATTTAGGATCCATTAAAAAGGAACAATGGTGAGCTTCAAATTATGGTAACCCTTCCGGTACATTTTACTTGAAGGAACAACACTGTTTCATCTAGTCAATGTCTGTCCGATTAATTTCACCGAGGATCAAATATCTGCATTTAAAAGTTTAAAACACTTTTCACATTTATATGATGGGTGAATTATTAAATAATCTATTAAATACGATGACTTTTTTCCTTTTGTGGAAGATTGGGTAGACTATTACTTATGAGGAAGTTGGAGAAAAGTAATGATCGTATTTAAAATTACAAAAGAAGAGGGTTATACTTGTCTGTATGAATGAGGGTTTGACATTGACCCCTACCTTGTGAATTAACCTTTTAAGAAATTGCAAAAAAGGAGGACCAAATCCAAGAATAAATGTTAAAAGGCTAAAGTCATTAAGGGCTATTTGGATTTTGTCTATCTGAAAAAATACCCAAAATCTAGCTGCTTATGGGATCAAAATGCAGTATAGGACATAGAGCTAAGTCGGAGTAGGAGTTAAAATTGTACACAGTAGCACAACATTGGCGAGTATGACTGTTTAGGAAAAAAGCCTAAAATAGTCCCTTCTCTTCTAGACTGAGACTTATAGATATTCTTGTTCTTTTATGGAGTACTAATAGTCCCTCATATTTGTATTATTGGTGCATTTTTTGATCTTCTTTCAAATTTTCATCTTTTTTAATATTGATTTTGACTACAATTTAGTGTATGGAATATTCAGTCCTTCTTTTATTGAGTAAAAACAATAACTCCATGTCAGAAAGGTGAGAAGAAGAATGATCCTTATTTTGTTCAGTTCAAAAATCGTTATAGCTAAATCAAAAATCTACGATTTTCTTAGAATTATTCTTTGCACTTTCTAAATATTATAATATTGCTTAAAAGCAATAAGTTCCAAATTATGCATAAAAAAATTTAAAGATATTTTAACAAGACAAGATCGAGTTGACCCCTCAAATTTAAAGCTGGAATGTACACTAAAAAATTAAGTATATTAAACGAACTTTTAGTACCCTCTAATATTAACCCAATTTCATTACAATATAGATGCATCTCTGATCATGGATCACTTTGCACACATTCATCTTATTGTATTCTTTACGTGTTTGAATTCAACCTGATCAAGAATTTTATTGAGTAGAAATCATATCTCGAGAAACGAAAATATGAGGTGAGAAAGAACTGAAATAAAATATTATCAAATTTATTTTAATTAATTACCAATATCTAGATTTTGTTCTTTATTTTTTTTTAAAAAAGTACTTTTATGATATATTTTCTATCACCACAAAAATACCAAGGCAATCTTGAGGTGATGAATCCAATGTTGAAAAGAAAGAAGGAAATTGGAGGGAAAATCAAATAGCATCACTAGCAAAATATGAAGGACTATTTAGTATTTTAGGTGGAAAAAGTGTGGACGACTTTGAGTTTAAATTAAAAAATAAGGGACTATTGGAAGCTTTTTCTGGGCGCGGTGAAAGAATAAGGATGACGTGTGATGGACTACACAAAATAAAAAGGGAAAAAGAGGAAAGACAAATTTTACGACGACCTTGCTAAGTCTCGAGGACATATCACATATGGAGTAAAACCAAGTCGGTATCTCATTCTCTCTCAACGCTGATTCTAGGGTTTATTTTTGTACCATCGATCGCTTCATCTTTTTGGTGTAGATTTAGCTGTGCATAAGTTTGGACCATCTCAAATGTCAAGGCCTCAGGTCACCATCACCTTGGGACGCTCTGGTCAAGTAAGCTTTCACTCTTATTTTGCATCAGATTGTTGTTTATAAAGCATCAGACCTACGTTACTCTTTTATCGGAATATTAGTTTTGCCGTTTTTGTACATTCTGTTAATTCTTTTAGGAGTTACTTGGTTTGTTGTTGCTTTTGAGGGTTCAATTTACCTAAATTTGCATATTTTGTTCTGATTATTAAACTCGCAGAAGGTGGTGAAGCGATCATCAGCTTCTCAGGGTAATGGTTTTGGACAAAAGACATTGTCAAGAGGTAAAAGGTCATTAGGAGAGAGCTATAGGACTGGCTCTGAGGATCCTTCGGAATCCCTTCGTCAACGGTAGAATCTTTTGTTTGTTGTTCTGGCTAGTTGGAAAGCTAGGGCTAGTGTGTGCTGTATCTAATTTATTTTTCTGGCTAATGCAAATGATAAATAAAACTGTGGAAGTTAGAGTGGTGGTCATGTCTCTTATGATTTTATTTGATAGTGGAAGTTTTGCCATGTTTTTGCAAGTGTGCGAGGGGATAAAGATGCAGGAGCTTCCAGATATGGCAGACTGAATGGTATTATCTGAAATATTTGTCATTTACATGTTCTTTTGTTTTTTGGATGATTCGAGTGTCCTGTGCTATTCTTTGGTTCATCACATATTAGCTCATGTTTGGTACTGTTACTGTTATGTAAAGATGCAGGCATGGGGAAAAATGACCTCCGACTGAAACTGATGCACAGAAGAAGGCAGAGGGAAATTCTTCTGCAGATTGAAGAAAGAAAAAAGGTGCAACGTAATAGGATGACAAGAAGCATTCAACCTGCAGAACAATCTCACAGGAGGCTTGTCACCAGCAGCCAACCATCGTCAGGATCTAGTGAATTGCTTCAGATAGAGGCAATTAGATCCTCCTATACATCACAAACTGCTGGTGGTGTTAGACCGAGATCCCCTTATAGACTTGCAAATGATTCTAAAGAAGTCTCTTCTTCAAGGAATGTCACTGCAGCTCAGCATGTACCATCAGTAAGGCCAGCTGAAGCTTCAAGAATGATTCGTATGGTGGGAAATAACCTCGTCAACTCTTCTCAGCTAAAAGTCCTTACCCCTGTGACCATGAGGGCAGCACTGGCTGCCAGGAATCCATTGTCAGGTCTTCCCGCTGCAAATGGAAGCACGCTGCAAAGCCCATATCCTGTATGAACCTACTTATTATTTATCTTGTTTTCTATCTTGAAACATTGCTGGTAGCATGCTAGTCTTATCTTGAACTGGATAACAGAAACTGGTGGTCTATGAGCTAAGCTCTAACCTCTTTAGTTGTTGTCTTTCTGGGGAACAACACAGTCAGTGTTACTTAAATCAGCAGACCAGTTTTTCCAATAGATAGTCCTCACATGCTTCCTAGTATCTTTGTCAGGCCAAATTGTTGCCTATATTTTGTCCTGCATTCTGGAATTTGCTTATAGTTGAAGTATTGGATTGCTGATGGAAGTTAGATTACTGTGGTATCGTTTGACCATGTCTAAGAATGCCGGGGCTACTAATGCTCATTGAAATTTTGTTTTGTCTGCGTTGTTTTACTATTGTCTGTGTTATTTTTCATCAATATTTTCTATATCTCCTGCCCGCAAGGCTGCAATGTATCATTCTTTGCATTCCTTCTCTTGGTATTGAAAATTTCCAAGTTGTATATTCATATGTCAATATTTATCATTCTTTGCATTCTTTTTCCTGGTATTAAAAATTTCCTAGTTGTTTATTCATATGCCAATATTTCTACATTGCTTGTCAACAAAGTCCAAATTAGTTGTAAATCTCACAATTTATGTCTTTCTCATAACACCCGTCTTTTCTTAGCTACTGTGGATTTGTCTCGTTTCCCTATATGGCTGTATGAAGGAGAAAGGGAGAAGAAATATTTGAAAATGGACAGAATTTATGTGAATAGCTTAACATTGTTCTATCTGTTATTGTACAGGATCAACCTCCTGCAACTGTAGCTAGTCTATTAAATTCGCTCGGTTTGGGGAAGTACACTATCAACTTTCAAGCTGAGGAGGTGAATAGTACTATGTTGATTCATGAATCACGTTTTTTAATTTTGTTTTAATTGTTTCTTTGTTATTACATTATCTCAGCATTATGAACATTTTTTATATCAATACTTTTACTGTGGCTGAAAAAGTTGGAAGGTTGAACTAGATTTCACTGCAAAAAGTAACAAGATCCTGCATTATGTAGTTCCCTGACCTTCTAGTTTTGTAAAAAGAGGATTTTTTATGAGGAGCAAGTTAGAGAGGTACTTAATATTCTGTGTCAAATCTGCTCTCCAAGTATACTTGATTCCTAAGTGCACACACATATACAGTTAGCAGGTTGCTCATTATTTAGAGAAGTACCTTCTGTAATGTGATGAGGTGGCGGAGCCAGGAATTCCAGGGGATTCAAAAAAAAGAAAGTTCTTGTACCAAAGAGATTCGACAACTAAAATGTATATAGAAAAATCATTTTTTCCCTATCTACATAGTGTAAGTTTTCAATGAAGGGGGGTGAATTTGTCCCCTATGCACCCCTTTGGCTCCGTCCTGTGATGAATATCTTACGTGACACATCTTCCAATAGTTGGTTATTTTATGTGTTTGAACCCAAATCAATCTTAAAAGTTTCTTCATTTTTCTGTATCATATATCAGTTACTAGGTCACATTTTATCCCATGACATTTCTTATCTACTCTTTTGATCTACCTTTTACTCTGCTCTCAGCAATTAATGAACTTGTTAAGTAGAGATGCATTATGGGCCTTTCAAATTCTTTACATTAATGTCTCTTGTATTGTGGCCACGTTGAAGCTCTTCATCTCTTTTGTTGTCCCTTTCTAACCATATGCTCATCTTGGACTTCAAACCCAAGATTATTACTTGTGTAAAGGACAGTAGTCTCACTGCTATTCACAAAATAGAAGCTACACCATTTACCCCATAACATTCTCAATTGTCCTCTATTTTGCCTAGCCTTGTCCTTTGTGACACGGTTCATAATCAGTCCATTTATTTGTCTGTTTACACGCCTCACTTTATGTTTCGTTTGAGTGATTTATTATACTTTGCCAAGAATTTGAGACATCCTAGTTAAACTCCTCTCATAGTGATGTGACGCCTTCTTTACCCATTTCAGGTAGACATGGCTGCATTGAAGCAAATGGGTGACCGTGACCTGAAGGAACTGGGGATACCAATGGTACTTATTATAGTTTCAGTCATCTTATTTGGAAAATTACACTCACAAATTCAACTGCAAGTGGCACCTATTCACTTCCTGAAGATAACTGGATATTTTCTCGGTGTGGTTGGGGAGAAGGCTAAACTTCTCTTGATTATACTGAACTGTAGTACAGTTGCTACTCTTTTCTCATTTTAGCCTCTAATTGTTGCATTCTGGGAATTTGCAGGGACCAAGGAAGAAGATTCTCCTGGCTATGCTTTCCCGAGCTAGAAGGGCGGTTTAGTATGGTAGTTATATTTGTTTAATGCAAAGCTCCTATGTAGTTTTAATGTTGGAGTTTTCAAACTGATGGTTCTTGGGAAATGTATATAAAGGATAGTGGTAAAATGCTATAGTATTGGAAGAATATTTGTTGTATAAAAGACAATTTATAACGGTGAAATTTTCTTTTCATTTTTGGTGTGTTGTGATTTTATTTTAGAGAACTGTTCGACAGGGGAAAAGATTTAGAGTTATCCTATAGCTAAGATTAATGAATTAACAGTACATTGATATGATTCTGAAGTGTTATATTCAGTGTTTTGCCAGTATCAGAGGTACAAACTGCAAATATAACAATGTTTTCAATTAATGCGTTCTTAAATAATGCAATTACAAAAGATAAATGCATAGTAATGTCTCTGAAACGATCATCAACAAGCTTTAACAGAAGGGTTAGCAGGGTGTGGGGACGAGGCACGATTTTTCTTCCCACAATCATTCCCAGTCCTTGCAACCAAAGCAGTCAAAAACTCGCTATTGGCTTCCTTTAGATTCTTAAAGGACGGCTGTGATGAAGAAGAACTCCGGTTACAGGCGTGATCAGCAGGAAACCGGTGTTTGAGGCAAACTTGAATCCGGCAAGTCTTGCAAGTGCTAGTGTTGGAGAAGGTCAAAACCTCCTTGCATCTCTTTACAGGGCAGGTAGGTTTCTTCTTCTTCTTAGGGTCACAATCCGCAGATTGTTCATGTTTCTGCAATATCCCTTTAACTTCTTCGCTGCTTTTACAGCCGCTTGTTTCAATGGACATGGAACAAAGTTCGCAAACCAAAACCTTTCGGCTGTTATAGTCGGATTTTGGGCATTCATGAGACTTGCATGATCTATGCTCCACACAAAATACCTGCGCAGAGGTTTGTATCACGAAAATGTTATCAAATCAACTTTTTCTTTAAATAATATACAGCGATCAATTCAGTGGTGTATGTTGACGCTCTATTAAAATCAAATATCAAGAGGAATTGCTAATGACAATAACAGAAGACAGAATTTAAGATTTGAACTTTACGGTGCATTCAGCTGTATCCCCTTTGGACAAAGGTATGAATGGCCATATTGTAGCAGATGATTACATTTAACATGTCTTTTTTATAGAACGGAGCAGCAAATTTTTTTTTGATGAGTGAAACAAAATCGTAAAATGAAGGGGTAAAAGTGGCTTACCTTATGACAGGCATGACAGGTAAAAGGGAGAAAATCGAGCTGATGACAATCAGATAGTTGGCAGTGTCTTCCTAAATCTGGAAAAGCTTCTGTTCCTCCTCCCATCTTCTTCTTATTTTTCTTTCTTGTCAGATTTTTTTTTTCTTCTAGTTGCCTGGAATGGAGGTTTCATGGCTATATATATGAGTTGAAAGGATTTTAAGGTGCTTGGCTTGGGCAATAAGCCAGAACTATTTACGGGTCGGCCCTCGTAATCGTAATTCATATGTGAAAGGAAACCCGTGAAGGTGCTTCATACGCGCTTTCGTCATCGATCGGATCCGGGTCGGTCAATGTGATCCAGAACGATCCAGAAAATTCATGGCTTGCTGCATACTCTGGGCCCCCAAGCCTCAACTTCTGTCTGGGCTTAATTTTGGTATTCATCCAAGTATGCTCTGGGCCTGATCTTGCACAATAAGGACCAGAAAGCAAACATGAACCGAACTGTATCCATTCAAGGCCCAAGAATGGCATAAAGTTTTGAGCAAATTCCATTGGTTTGAGACCTTATTACGTGCCTTCACTTTTAGTTTTCAAATCACCTTCAATACCACAATCACTTCGCTCTGGATACATGAATATGGCACATGTAGATACGTGTATGTCTGGATACATGCCGATCAAATTAGGTTTAATTTATTCGAGATATTCAAGCATGATTCACATGTATTTGGAGTACACTAATTTTCTGTCTCGCCTTTTGCTTGCCTCTATGCTCTCTTGCTCGCTTCTATCCCCGTGTATTTATATTTTAGAATATATCTCGTCTCAAAGATACATGTATCTAGTGTAATCAGAATGTATTTGGGATATACTGACTCTCTCCCGTTCGCCTTTCTCCCTATTTATATGTATGTGGTATCAAAGATACAACTATTTAATATCTTTGACGCATATATCTAATTTGAAACTTTAAGGAGTGATGCTCTAATTTGAAATTTGATACAAAATTATTAATCACCAAGATAATACATAATTATTTCAAATTAAGTATTATTAATGTTTCACGCATTTTCTTTTTAACCAATCAAATATCAAAAACCAAACAAATTTCGTCATACAAACACAATCATTTGTTATTTCCTTTCCCTTTTGGATAAACTCGCAAATGTTTTGCAATCAGAGACAAGATGCACATGCAATCATGCACGAGGCATCATTAGTGAAATCCATGGGATTTATCAACCATAATTGCAACAGAAGTGGAGTGACTATGAAACATCATTGGTCAAATTTATGTGATTAATTTATCAACAACAAAAAAAGAAATCAATTCAGTTGAAGAGCGCCAAAATAAATAAATAAATAAAATTAAAAGGGGAAACATTTGACTTCACAAAACTCACATCCTTCTTGGTCGTAAAGTCAATTATAGCTCTTCCATACTCATTTTTTCTTTTTAAACAAAAGAGAGGTCCCTTGCAGATTTGTAAAGTGGAAATTCCTTTGCTTTTATAAAGTTTCTTGGAGAGCATAAATGCTCAATTGTATAGTATTGTATATTATATCTATATCTACTTTAATTTTTAGCTTAGTGTAAAGGACCACGACATCCAAATAACAAAGAAATCTTATTAGTAGTCAAATATTATGATATTCTGATATGGTAGGTCAGATTAATACTACTAATAAATATTTAATACTACTAATAAATATTTTATTGCAGATGTTGAGCCTAATTAGTTATTATTACCTCTAATGAAAAAATGACACGGCAATAGATTGGTAGGTAAGTAACTATTATGTCTTTCATGAAACAATGCGAGCCAGTTAAGGCTCAAAAATTATTATATATTATGTATAAGCAACGTGCCTAAAGTTTTATGAGTACTAATTAATACAGCACTAGCATAACAAATCTCTATTAAAAATGAGTACTAATTAATACAAGTTTAATTGATAATTTGATAAAATTTTACAAACAGCGTTTGAACGATTATCACGAGATGAAACTAATTCTGTATGTTGAATCATTCGTTTCGAAGGGGAAAAGGATAAAAAAAATGCCTTTGAATTATGTGAAATAAATTTAAATGCTCTTTATTTATAGTTTAGTGTAAAAATGTCTTTGCCGTCAAAACTTTGGTCTAAAAATCTCCTTATTCTCACTAAATGGGTCAAAAATGTCCTTTTAATAAATATACATTTTTTGGTCATAAATACCCTTCTTTAAATAAATATATATATATAATTTTCTTTTTAAACATATTGTGCTCATAATTAAAAAAATTATTCTTAAATAACTATTTTCTTGTTTTGTTTCTTTTAAAATCACTAATAAAAATGTAATAAAATAGTCTTTTTCTCTTAATCTCATTTTAACAATTAAAACAGAACATCCTACCCTTATAACAAATAATATATGTCATAAATATAAAATCATAGTAAAATCTAAAATCAATTTTTATTTATATAACGATAAAAATAATAATTATAATAAAACAAGAAATATTTTTAAATTTTTTCTCAAATTGAAGTAGGATAAATATTTTCTAATTAAAAAATAGTATTAGGAAAATAGTGTGTTCAAAAATAAAATAAATAACAAATTTATTTGAGGAATGACATTTTTTACCTATTAAATAACAAATAGAGCATTTTTGGACCAAAGTATTAATGACAAAGGCATTTTTAGACTAAACTATAAATTAAGGACTTTTTTGTTCATTTTGTGTGACTTAACGATATTTTTTTTTATATTTTTCCCATTTCAAAATTATTTTCTTAACATAATATATATCAGAATCAAATACATCGTATTAACCTGTGCAATATCAGATCCATATGTTGAATTATTCTTGCTTCATATATCTCAGTTCAAGTATGCGAAGGTGTTAAAATGTCCCACATTAGTTGAATATATGATTATTTAGTAAATGCATAAATTTTTTTCTTGAGCTAAGATATGTATGTTCATTTTCTTAATTTAATTTAGGGTCACATCTTTTTCGAGAAAAATCTACTCCCACTAAGTGTCCCTTTTCACTAACTTTTCACCAATTCAATTAGGTACTAATTGGCGATTGAATAATTGGTGTTTAGTTTAAACATGTTGATGTCCCATAAATATAATGTGTGATTTGTCGTGGGATAATATATTAATTGAGTAAAGAATTTGTATATATGATACACGACAAAGTCAAAAAGGACCTCGCTTTTTGATGGTCGTTAACTGATTGAACATTTCGCTTTTGAAATTAGGGACGATTTTTGTGACATTACGAGAAATATATTAGAAGCAAATACAAAAGGGTGAAGAATCATCCAGAAAATATGGACCTTAATTTTTTAATTCGCAATAATTGTGAGATGACATAATAAAATGAGAGAGAGACTTTAAGAAGGTTTTTTTTCCTGATGGAAACTTTGATTAGAATTAATTTAATTTAATTTTAAAAATTAATCATGCGCATTTGTGATAAGTAAATCAAAATAGCGATATATTATGGAAGAAAGGAAAGTACCAATCTCATGAGGTGTTTTTTTTTTTTTTTTTAATTTCTAAGATACATAATCTAGAATAATATTTGTAAAAAGTTCTTACAAAAAAATTCAACAAATATATCGTACTTGAATTTTCGATGCATATATAGGTTACATTGTTAGTTCTCATACTTCATTAGACTACAAGCAATAAATGGATCATCTCATGACAATTGAGAATGATGGCCTACACGCGTCTACTAAAGTAATGGACTAAGTCCCTTATCACAGAAATTAAGCAAGACAGAAAATAAATAACACAGTAGTTTTTGTGTGGAAAATTTCCTTGCTCAAGGAAAAACGATCACGATGTGTCTCATAGGATTTAAGCTCGATTCCACTATCTTCAAGGAGCGACAAGATTACAAACTCTTGCAATCAAATTAAAGGACGACTAATAACCTCTTAATCCCTTTTTCCCTTACAAAGACAATGAAAACCCCCGCCAACCAAGCAACTACTCAACTACCCACTAAACTAATCTACTCAGATCAATTAACTTAAGACTTTCTACACCTCATCCCAGCTAACTCTAACTATAGATTGCACAATGAGAAAATGAAATGATTCAAGATGAACACCAAGTTCCTTATGGATCAGGACTTGATTTACATGAAACAAGCAAAGAAATAAACTAAAAACTAGCAAGATAAAGTGACAATATTTTTTAGCTCCATTTGCCGTTCTTCATTGTATTTCTTGAGAGTAACTTTTTGTGCCCTGTCTATTGTGAAAGAGATGTTTTATTGGTCAATAGACCTACCACACTATCAAAATCCCAACACCAACAGAAGTGGTTATTGGTAGTGTACTATTTATAATTTTCACTTTCAGTTACACGCCAATAGTTCAACCATGGGACCAGATCTCATCCCACAGTTTGTTGAATCATCAAAAGTACATTTTAACATAGACAAATTAAATCAAGATAATTTTATTTCTCAATTTTTTTATGAATAATAAAAATAATTAGTAAATATTAATAATAAAAAAAGAAAAAGAAGAAGAAGGAGAGTTTCTTCCTGGAGGTTTCACTGTCAACTTGCTAGGGTGTTATGTGAGTGCTCTTTTTTGTTAACACCTTTTAGACTTTTAAAGTTTTATTGCTGTTTTATCTATGAAAGCTACAACTCATGTGCTATCTTTAATCATCAAAAAAGTCACAAAAAGATACCAATCTCTCTCTTTGCATTATACCTCTCACCCATAACATAATTATCCTTCTTTAGGACGTTTCAAATACTTTATTACTTCACTTTTATTTATTCCCTATTTTAAAAATAAATTTTATTATTTTAATATATCAAGAAAAATATTTTTTTTTTCATTTTATATCATATACATTAGTTACTAATTTGTCAAATCACTTTTTCGAGGCTAAAACTATATCGATCCCTTTTATATGTCATCTCCTTTTTATATGTCATCTTTTCTGATGACACTTGCATTAAAAAAATATGATTTTACTTTTGTCCTTATTTAATGTACATTAACTGCTTTTTAGTTTTTGTAGTTTATCAAATTTATCTTTTTAAAACTCATTAATTATTAAAAGTAAAATAGGAAAAATAATATTATTTATGTATTAATTTTGTAAAATGATATATATTAAGGATCATATAACTATAATAAAGATAACATATAAAAGAATCTGGGGAGTATCAATTAATATGAATATTGTAATAGAATACTCATTTATTTTTTTAATATACTTGTAAAGTTTAAATTCACAAGTAAGAGTAATCTGAGGGAGTAAGTTAAAAAAAAGTCCAAAAGCTACTTTTTTTCATAGATTTTATCATATTTAGTCAATGTCTAATTTGCTTCTTCTCCATCACATCAATTTTAAAAGTTATTCATAACTGCTCAACTTAAAGAAAGTTCTTAATTTTCAATATTTATAACTCAAGGGGTCCATATTATATCATGAATTCATGAGGGTTTAGTAGACACTTCTAATTCAAATGACAAGAATCACAAGCAAATTCATTTAAATTAGTGCAAATATAGCTTGAATTTTTCTAAAGACTAGAGTTAATAATAGAAAATTTATTTGAATTCTCTTATTTTAAATATTTATAAGAGAAAATAACTTTTAAGTCGATACAAAGGACTCTCTCTACTTCTATTTCAGTTTTTCCTGAGTTACCCTTTAATACCCAATAAGAAAATTATAATGAAGATCATTCTAGTCTTATCTTTCAAAATGCTTAGAAAATACAAACTTCTTAAAAAAAAAAAAACCACGTGATAGAGTAACATAATTAGGACTAAAAAGGAAACCAATCTTCAAACTTAAGGCAGTATATAACTTGTTAAATTTTTATTAGGAATTTTAATATTTATATTAAAGTCTAACTAAATTTATATTTATATTAAAAAAAATTTACATTAGTATAAAGCCTTGGTAGAAAATGTGAGGAATATTTAGCCTCCTAGTATTGGCGACAGAGCCAAGATTTTTATTAAAGAATTTCAAAATATGAAGAAATAAATAGATAAACTAGTTGAAAGAATTCGACATCTATCGTGTATATATATATATATATATATATATATATATATATATATTTCTTACTACTTAT